>BSBM01001331.1:15852500-16390000 GCA_027924585.1 Larix kaempferi | reverse complement strand
TTGAGAAAACCTTCTTAGTATTTGATGGCTAGAATACTTCGTCCTTGGAAAATCATTTCCAAGGCCCTGAGACATGTAGATACTAAGTTCAAAAACATATAATGGCACTTCCATCCTCAATCACATGACAATGATACCTCAAGTGTCCATGTGTAGTTGGTGGAGGTAACCTTCTTAGCCCTAGATGGATATAAGATTCCTTTAAGGCCCAAGTCTTAGGTCTCCTCCCTTGACCATGTCCAATTCCCTAAGTCCCCAAGACTTAGATACATCTAGCACAATGGATACCCCTGTAAAGTCTTGTTTGGTGCTTTTAGACATTGTTCATGGACTTGGATGTCTAAATGGTTTCTTTATGGCCAAAGGCACGATATTCTTTCATAAAACATCATTCCAAGAGCCTTGATTAGGCACATACATATTGTTGAAAACCACTTCATGGTATCGACATCCTTAATCATAGGCCAATGATACCATTAAGAGGTCATGTGTGGTTAGTGGAGGAAATCATCATATGGCTCCTTCTAGATACAATATTCCTTTAGGGCCCAAGGTTCAGGTCTCTCTCTCTCTGACTATCTCTCTAAAATGGCTATGGGTTATAGCTTTTAAGGGTTGGGTGTTTCATGATAGAGTTTAGGGTTGATGAGAATTAGAGGTTATAAGGGTTAGGGGTTAATTTTTATTTGACTATACACTTTAGAGGTTAGGAATACGTGGTTAGGGTTATAGGGGTTAAGGGATATATTCCATTATGTGTTAGTATTTAGGAGTTTTAGGGGCTATACTAGTTTAGGATTATAGTGGGCCAAGAGTTATGATGGTTAGTTGTACTGGGGATTAGGATTGCAATAGATATGGGGGTCATGGATTTATGGTTAAAAGGATGAAGATTTATATGTACATGAGGATAATGCAAGTTAGTGATTTTGTGTAATAATACATCTCCTAACCCTTGTGGGGGAATGAGAGAAGAGAGGGTTGAAGGAGGGAAGAGGGATTGGGTAGAGTGGAAGAGAGGGGGGGGGATTGGAAAAGAAATGGGGGTGGTTTTATAGAGGGTGGGGGGGTGGGTTTAAGGAGAGAGATAAAAATAAAAGTGTAAAAAAGACGTGTGTGCGCTATAATGCGTGCGCGCTATAACGCGTGCGCACATCCAACAATGCGTGCGCGCATTTTCGCGCACGCGTGTGTGGATTCAATTTTTTTTGCGCCCTTGGAAGTTTGGTATTAGCTTCGGATTTCCAAACCTTGAGGCTTGGTCTGATTTATGGCAGAACACAACAATTTCTGTAACTTCATGTTTTTCATGCCTAGTTCTGCATATGCTCCACTTATGCACTACTGATGAAATTGCACACACTTGTCGAGCTCTGTGTGCAGATTATAACTATATATTTTTGTTGTAGAAATTTCTCCCTACAGATAGGTAGAAACTCTCTTAGGATAAAGCATAATGCATTGACTCTATGCTAAGACAAAAAGGAAACAAATGCTACCTTGAGTTCCTAAACTAATCTTCACAACAAGATTAAATGCATTCAGAAGAGATGAAAGACATAACTCACCTTCCAATTCGATGTTTGTCCCGCTTCTAGCTCTTGATCCCGAAGCTTCAATGTAGAACCTGTCAAAATCAAACAAAGAACAAGCATGCGATCTTCCAAATTCCTTGAAGCAAAGGTTAAGTTCAAATCTAAACTAGATACATTTCATATCAAAGATTTATACAATACACATGAAATGGGAAAAACAAGACAAGTTATCTTTTATTACAAACTTGAAGAGTGCTTGCAAAGGTTGCTTGATATCCAAGCCAATCCTCCAGCTCCAAGTGCTTCCTCTAGCTATCTCTGCAGAAGTATGAAGATCATAGGTTTGATGCCCCAAAAGTCCTCCCTTTGGCTCATGGAAGGCCTCTCTCTTATAGCACATGGGAAGGTTAACCAATAAAAGAGAAGTGTGGATCTATGGAGAGTTTAGTGGATCAAGCTAGTTAAACAAAGAAGGAGTTAGGATCAAACCAAAGGTGGTAATCCCAACAAAATCTCCTCGAAGGTTGAATCCCAAAATCCAAGGCAAAAAGGCTAATTTCGGACTACCGCTCCCCTATAACTGAGCATAACGCGGTAGTACCGCACCCCAGAGAAGGAGCAACGCACGGTAGTGCTGACTACCGCGCCCCCGTAGATGTGCAGGGAGCGGTAGTGCTCACAAACAAGGCTAAGTTGGGCTGGCAGATGGCAGAAAAAGGTTTTACTTTCAGCATTCAGTCAGTGTTTTTCACTCTGAATGTTCAGATGATCTTTAAGGGAAACTGTCGTTTAGGTCGAGAATGCAAGGATGCGACACTAATACGTAATGTGTAATATTGAGGTATAACAATTTTTGAAATAGATCTGTTATTTTTTTCTATTTTTAATTCATTTTTAACTGCACTCATGTCAAATTTGTAAAAAACATAGGTTATTTATTTGGCCTATAACTTTTGATTGGCTTACCGATTTCGAGAATGGAAAAGAACCCACACAAGAGTACAAGAATACCTACAAGCTAAAAAAAAATAAAAAATGATTATGTTCAGACCATGATATGGTGGCTCAACACTTGACCATGTCGTTTTAGGGCTTCACTGACTTTTGTAATGTAAAACAATATAAAATTAACTTTTAAAATTTTGGAAAAATAGCGCCGCACAAGATTTTTTTGTTGCCTACGCCTCTACATTTTTTTTTTTCTCGTAAATTGACAATTTACATAACAAGCATGTGGCCCAACAAAAATATGTGCATTATGTTTTACAAAAAAAAAAAAAACTTACAAAAACACTATCTTCCATAATGGTCTCTGTTGCGTGGTGTAACGCCCCTCTGCGTCCATTTGTGAGAGATTCCTCTAAGTGGACATTTCAGATACCCTAACGGCCTACCTCTCTTCATTCTTGTGAAGGTGAAAACCCTAATTTTCGTGAACGTATCTCTTTTCCATTGTGCATGCTGGAACAAATGCATGATCTCTCCAATATTTGCCAAAAAAAAAAAAAAAAAAAAACCTTCTTCTCAAGGAAGAACTCTTTATCGCCAATTATTGGAGTCGGTCTTCTTGCCCTTTCCTCCATGTTGTTTCAGCTGTGTCAACCCCTGTATGTTCTTTAGCTTCACACATTCAGGTGCCTGCAACTTCTCCAGCGACCTTCAGATATTCAGTCTGACACTCTCCCAAATGTTTAAGATCTGGCAACTCTTCTAACTCTGAGCATCCATAAACTTATAGCTATCGAAGTTTTTTTTAGTGGCGCCAAGCCCTATAATATCTCCAGTTGCTCAGTGAATAACCACAAACACTTCCAAAGATACTAACATTTCAACACTGGGAAACTCACTAACTTCTGCGTACTCGATAATCTTCAGAATTTGAATTTTTGCAAGGCAGCAGAACTCTAGCATCGATCCAATTCAAAATACTTCAAGTTCCTTAGGTCATGTCCGAGTGAAGAAAGAAGCATTTTCAGCAAAGGGGTTTTGAATATAAGCGTTTCCAAACCGCTTGGCTCTCCATTTTCACTTGGCCATTATTTTAAATTTGGAAGATTCAAATCTAATTTTTCTAGGTATTGTTGATATACAATTTGAGAAGGAAATTCCTCAATTTTATTATTTTAAAATAATTTTATTTTGTGATCCTAGGTCGAATTTCAGGCTCCAAGTTCCAAATCAAGCCAAGTCGTAGTCATTACGATGTGTCCGCGTCTGCGCACAAATGTCAGGGAGAGCACCAGTATTTTCACTGTTGACCCCAACATCAAGTGCGACCATGTAGCTATACAAGCATCAAGGGAAACCCATGAGTCATATGCTCCATTTTATTACAACCCCAAAGATCGATGCATTCAAGAGTCACGATGTTTCCAAGCTTCCGCTCAATAGGGTCGATGTGTTCCAGGTTTGTTAAATTCTAGAAGAAATCTGTCAAAGACCTCATACATTGAGAGCTCAATTTCAAGTGTTTCAAGGAAAGCAGTTAACAAAATTCCTCTGGAATTTCTTCCACATTAATCAAGCTCACCACAATCGTTCTAGTTGCTTCGAATGCCTTATGGACTTTGGATTCTGGAGTATTCGTGACGTAGGCAGCATGAATCTGTAATTTTCCGTAACTGCAAAGGTGCCTGCAGTTTGATCCATTATGTGTTTCATTAATCTAAAGATAATAGATGATTTTCTCTACAGAACCCTGATAAGAATGGTCTAACTTTACGTAAATTCGAAAACATCTCGATATTTAATGCCAGTATTAGTGCAGGTCAGTCGAATTTGAAGTAAATTCGACAGTATCTTGTAATTCAATATAATTTGAAGAAATTCGACGGTATCTTTTCATTAATGTCAGAATTATTAGGGCCTCTCCGTTTAATTTGATGTAAAACGTAGCAATACCTTGAAATTATTATCAAAATTAGGCCCGTTGCGTAAATTCGACAATTTCGGGATATGTTTTACTTTAAGCTCTGCACTAAAATTTAACAGAATTCTACGTTTTCTTATATTCGTAGTATTACTTTAACAAGTTGTAGTCTTGTAATGCCAGAAATAGGGCTGGTCCTTTGAATTTAACATAAATTCGAAAATATACATATTTTGCTTTAAGCGTGGGATTTCTTTGCCGATTTCTGATTCTTTTGGGCTCAAGTCTTCAATCTAAAATCATTGATTTCTTGTGGGAAGGTATTTATTTTGCATGAGGGTCCTTGCAAGTTGCAATACCTACACCAAAATATTCAACTCTTTCCACCATGCCAGTGGGATGCAAAGGTATAGGAGGTCTTGGTTCTCCAACTCTATTTCCAAATGTGTATGATCTTCATACAATGACTTAAATATTCCAAGTCCTTGTAAATATTCGATCATTGTAAATATTCCATCCGTGAATTTCCAAGCCAAGTGGTTTCCATGATTAGGAAGGCCTATACCCACACTTTCCACTATTTGGAGACATTAGGAACACTTTTGACTAGATTCCTTACCCAATCCAGAAGTGAGGCTAGAGAAAATATTTCTATGTATTATCTTTTGCCACAAAATGTGTCTTCCTTAGATGTTGTAGAAGACACCCCAAAATATGAGTGTGATGGTTGATAGAAGTTGCAGATCTCTTATTTCAAAGTACTCAGACTTCCTTAATCAGATTAACTCTTTACAACCTTTGGAACTGATATATATAAGTGCAATATATATATATATATATATTAAACAAACCAATTACATGCCTGGGAGTGATCACTGTCACTTGCACTTGTGTTGTTTCCAAGGACAAGAAGAATGGTCTGCTGGCGCTCACATAAGTGCTTCGATCTCCTTCAAGCTCTTTACCCAGTATAAAATCTAGAGGCTGACTGATTTGTGAAGATGACAAACAGTAGTTTTTTTTTCCCAAATTGCGCAATCAATAGGATCACATATCTAGAATGAAGATGAAGAATTAATAAGTTATGAAGGTAAAGAAAATTCCCAGCTTGAGTGGAAATTCACTGGGAGAAATAATCATCCCCTTACAACCATTTTACATCCAACAGATTAGACGTAACATATCCTGACACGATTATCTGATTATTACATCTTTTCCATGAAGCTTGGTTCCCCACAAAAGCAATGAACATCTCCTCAAAATGTCCACGATTTGGGGAAAATTATCAAGAAGTTGCAGATCCACATTTGGAAGTGTGATTCTTTGGGTGAAATGACCCCTTGATGATAAATGCCTTCACTATTATTCCCTCCCTGCAATATGTAAACCCTTGCTTCACCTACAATGATTTTCCTTCTCTTCTTTAAATCAAGAAATGATTATTCTCTAAGGAAAACTCATAAAGTGTAGATCTAAGTATTACCAACGTTTTCTTCTAACCCTCAACACACGGAATACATTGTTATAACCAAGGGAACTTCTCATATTTCAGCCAACAACAACAAATCACTGCCTACTCAAATGAATTTATGGCTGCCAAGTACAATATGACCTGCATAATAGATGGTAGGCCAACCACTTCCAACTTCTGAGTTGCATGATGGACCACGATCTCTCCACAAGTGATCATGCTCTCGACAAATTTCACACTGCTTGTAACCATTCATTCACTACCATGGGCATGAAGTTCAGATTCCTACTTATATGTAATGGTCCAGGATTTCCACAACCTTACTAAATATGTTATGGTTGTAACAAGAGACCACGGAGCCTCTAAGGGGGAGATTGCTGCTCTATGGGGATGATTTGGCCTTCAAATGGAGTGCCTTAGCCTTCACATGAATCTCCACAATGCCCATGCAACTCCCAGTTATTGAACTCGCCTGCTAGAAGAGGGAACGACCTATGCTATTGATTTTGGTCTTGGGTAAAATATCACAACCTTTCTCAGGTGATACGACCACTCTCAAATGCAGATCAAGCCCAAAATGATGGAACAATGCTTGATGGAATAGATCATTGCTTCCCATAAATTAAGATCGCTTCATTCTCAACCAAATCTTGTCTTCATTGAATATCACAATCTTCATAAGGGAATATGATTCACCCACAACAATATCTTGTCTCTATGTAATGTATTTTTGCCACAAGATATCCTTAGTAATCAAACTCTATAAACTCTTTTCCATAAGATATTTACCAAAGTAATAAATCTATTTCAATCCCCATTCTAGATGTGTTTCCATATTATTGATAGAGGAGGAAGAGGGGAGTTCATAATCTGATTTGTATATCCAACCTTGACCCTATATTCATTTCCATGTGGGTCCCATCCTTTGCAATTTGGGATAGATCAATGGCATGCCGACTTGAGGAAGTGACGTGAGAATTGGAATTAGAGTGATACTGGTTGGAGGAAATATGGGGATCCATTTTGTCCAACAATAATCAATCTCAGACCACTTCTATATTTCCAATAACAATTTGATTCCCTGTAGTTCCATCCATTCCCAGTCTTAAAATTTCTTGATTTATCTTAATGGGAGGATTCCCTATTATACCATTGTCTCAAAGCATTATCAACTTTCCATTCCTTGGAATCCAAGTGAGATTTGTCTGAATTATAAGCACTTGTCCCAAGTATTATTACAAGCCTTCCCAATATGGAGTTGTTTGTGTTATGTATCAATCTTTCATGTGCAAATTCTCGTGTGTGGACTTATTCAGATACAAACTATGCAAATTGAATTGGTCTTAATTGCATAATGTTGAAGATTATGGTGTAATATATATTTGGCATGGTATTTAAGTCTCTCTATCATCATTGAAGGTCCTTGTGGTTTTACCCTGCTTAGATTTATTCCACTCTTGGCCATTCTTATTATTGCTTAGAGGAATGAGAGATGAGTACACGCCCAGATCTACTGCTTAGATTTATTGCTTAGATTTATGCCCACTCTTGGCTATTCTATGTGATGGTAATTTATAGTTTTATTTATGACATATTGAAATGTAAGTTATGTGGTACATGATATGGTGTTATTACATGTTGTTTCTTAGAATGATTCCTTATAGACATGTGATTCATGGTCATGCATTATTCATGCAAAATTTGATGTTATTTATAGCCATGAGATTTATAGCTATGGGTTGTGCATGTGATACTTATGGATGTTTCTTCATGACATTATGGTGCTTTATAAGATAGATGATGTGTGGAACATAAAATGATATTATTTCGTGATGATATTAATTTAGCATTTTATAGCTTTATCATGGCATCTAGAGATAAATGACACTTGGCACATAAATGTTATAAAATCATGTTGTGGTTTAATATGGTATTTTACAACTCTGTCTAGTATTAGTGGGGAATAAGAGATTATATCAGATATTTGGTATGACATGTTATCCGTTTCATGCTAACCCTCATTGCTTCCCGTAGAATGCATATTTGATATGATGATGGATTATGTGAGTTGTTACTCCATGTTGATAGTACTAATGTTGAAATATGGTAGCTTATCATGGCATATTAATGAGATGCTTAGTGAAATTATGAAAGTATCATGACCAGTTATGTTATAATGGTAGCACAGAGCACCTAAATGCATTAGATGTTAAACGTGGCATGACTTATCATTACAATGGCTTATGATGCAATGTAATGCAATATGAACTGGTGTCTAGACATTCTTGTTAGCACCTGATTCAAGGTTGATCCATGGTTTATTATTATATTGAGAAATGGTTACTAATTATTATTCATTATGGTAAGTGCTAGGTGATCCACTCAAATAGCCCGATGAGGCTAAGTATTCTATGATTTCGTGGGAGCCCATAACCACGAATGAGAATGGATACTATAAATATATTGTGGGCTGGGGGACAAGCCCAACAATTAGCTCTATGCCAGTAGCTCTTGAATTTAGTACCAGAAGTTGGGAAGGTGGCAATGCCACAGATACTTCCCGAAGAACTTTTGATGTGACCAGAGTCCACGGTTGGAGACATACTCACCGGGAGGGAGGCTTATGTAGAAGGACTTATGATGCCTGGGGCTAGTGCCTTGAGGGTGTTGTGGAGGATGTTTACGCTATCCTTCTGAGATGCCTGGGGTATAATGATCCTGATATCAGGATCGGGGGTACCGAGAACCAGATGTTGGTTAGTACCAATGAGGCCCAGATTCCGGTTAGAATCCGATGGGACGTATTATTACTAGAACTTGGGAAGGTGGAAATGCCGCGGTAAATTCCTAGGGAACTTTTGATGCCTACTGTATGATACACGGACAGGTTACAGTAGAGGGCCTATTCCATGTCGAGCGGGACCATCCGGAGTTGAAGGGGAGGTTTATGGAGGTGGTGGATGGTATGATTCTCAGGGAGAGGGTGAGTAAGGAAAGAGGCAGTAAACATATACATAGTTATAAAGTATTAATTAATTTTTGTGTGTATGATGCATAATTGTTGCTATGGTTTTATACAAGACTCATAGGGAATTACTCAAGAGCATGTTGTAACTTAGGGTGTTTGATTGTATTAGTGTGGTTTGGAGACTTCTATGTGGTGTCCACACATATAAATCTCTAAACTTCACAATAGTACTAACTACCTATATACTCTAGTATTTACTTGATTGATTGATTGAATAAGTATTGTTTTTATTGCTTGAATATTAAAACTTCGGGACGAAGTTTCCTGAAGGGGGGAGTATGTAACAACCCTCATGTAAAATAATGAAATAAAAAGGGGTAAAATAATAAAAAGGGAATATATATAATGAAATGTATATAATGGAATATATATAATGGAATGTAAAATAATGAATAAAAGGGGTAAATAATATAATGGGAATATGAAAGAAAAATATGGAAAACAAATTGCATTAAAAGAAATTAAGAAAAAGGGGAGAAGGGGGAGATAAAAGGAGGAGAATAAGAAGAGAGGGGGATCTTTTTGTCTTTGGGAATTTGGAAGGAGAGCTCTAGAGGAGCCAAGAAAGAGGAAAGCAAGCAAGCTCTGGCATAGGGTTAATTGTTGGGGGTTGGTTGGGTGGAGAGTTGTCCCCCCACCTTCCGTTGCGGGCATTGGTGTTGTCAAGCTAATGGTAGTTGCTAGGTCATCTAACCAGGTATGGCTCCTTAAATATCCATAGAATATTTTATGTTATGTTGTTGATTAGATCCACTCTTTTGTATACAGATCTTCTATGCATGTTGCTTCTTGTTGTATACTGGTTTTTATGAGTTTATAGGATATTAGATTCTTTGTGTTGGTACAGATATCTCCTTGCATGTTGGTTATCTTTTTGTTTTTTTTATTGGTTTTATGAGTTTAAGGTTGTTACAATGTACACATTTCGATCATACTCGCATCTACTAAAATATTGTGATAAGAGGAAGTTGCCCATCTTGGCACACCAAGCTCTAGGAGCTTGCTTAGGCCCATATAAGGACTTCTTCAACCTGCACACAAGATTAGGATCTGAAATATAGCCCTCTAGATGCTGCATATAGATCTTCTCCTCAATATATCCATGGAGGAAAGCACTCTTGACATCCATGTGATGCACTTCCCATTGCTTGGATGCAGAAATTGCCAGGACTAGTCTTATTGAATCCATATTTGCAACTGGTGCAAAGGTATCATTATAGTCAAGGACATGAACTTGGGAGAAGCCATTTTCCACAAGCCTTACCTTATATTTCATAGTTGCACCATCACCAACAAACTTGGTCTTGAATATCCACATACACCTTACCAATTTTCTTCCTGGAGGAAGCTTGACTAGCTCCCAAGTTTCATTCTTTTGCAATGAATGAAACTCCTCATCCGTGGTTTTTTTTCCATATTGGGCCATGTGAGGCTTATTCATATGACTTAGGGTCTGAATACCCAATAAAAAAACACTTCTCAGGTAGGTAAGGATTATTCACTGAAAGAGCATTCTCAAATTGTGATCTAGTCCTCCTAGGATCCCGAGGATTCCCCACAAGCTCGCTAGCTGCTTCAAGAGTCTTATAAGTCCACTTAGGCCTTGTAGGTGAACTTGGATTTGCAATAATATGGTCTTCATCATCATATATATCAGAATCAGAACTATCATGAGAAACTTCACTTACTCTCATTGGTGGTGGTGCAGAAGATTATCCAACTTCGATTGATTGCAAGGGCTCTTCTTCGAATTGAACACTCCTCTCAATCAATGCTTTTTGAGTGGTCATGTTCAGCAACTTATAACCCTTGGAGTATTCTGAATATCCAACAAAGATACATGCTTGTATTTGGGGATGCATGGCCCTCCTCTTATCAAGTGGAATTCTAACCCAAGCCTTGGAGCCAAAAATACTGAAATGAGAGACTTCAGGTTTGTGCCCAGTCCAAGTTTCAAAATGAGTGATTTCTTTCAATGCTTTATGAGGCACTTTGTTATGTATGTAGGATGCACAGTTGATAGACTCAACCCAAAGTCTTGGATATAAAGACTTAGACTCGAGCATACATGTAGCCATCTCTTTGAGAGATCTGTTCTTCCTCTCAGCAACACCATTTTGCTGAGGTGTGTAGGGTACAGTGTGTTGCATTTGAATGCCAACAGAAGCACATAATTGTTGAAAACCAGATTTTATGTAATCCCCACCATTATTAGATCTAGGAACCTTGATATATCTTCCAGACTGGTTCTCAACTGAGGCTTTGAAAATCTTAAAACAACTGGAAACTTCAGACTTTAATTGGAGGAAAAAGATCCAACAGTATCTAGAAAACTCATCTATGAAGGTTAGGATGTATTTTGCATTGTTCAAAGACACATGGGGGAATGGACCTGATATGTCACTGTGAATAAGCTCAAGGGGTGCTGAGGTTTGCTTAGTTTTGGCTCTCTCAAACTTATGCTTAGGGTGTTTTCCTAGGATACAACTTTGACAAACTCCTTTAGCAAACTTGATGTTGGGTTTCCCTATAACCATATTCTTCTCATAAATTTGAGAAAGATATTTGTAATTGAGATGACCAAACCTCTCATGCCACAATTTGCTTGACTCATTGGCATGAGTAAGGATAGAAGAAGGTGATGAGAAAGGAACAACGTGTGAAAACCTATATACTTTTGAGCTATGATCAGCAGTACCTAAGGAAACAATTCGACCTACGAAAATCTCAGATATTTCAACATCATTAGGTGTGAAGAAAACCTTTTTGGGAGACCTAGTGTGATTCATTTGGTAGACTAACAAGAGGTTTGTAGAAATACCTGGGATATACAACACATTAGTGAAGGAACCATACTCAAGATCAACACTGCCTTTACCTTTGCAAGTAGTTTCAGAATCATCACCCAACACAATTATTGGACCACCAGAAGAATCAAGAGAAGAGAAGGACTCTCTTGTAGACACCATATGCCTTGAAGCTCCAGAATCAATGATTAAAGAGGTAGAATTGGATGTGCCTAACATCAAATCATGTACTCTCTCCTTGTCTTCAGAATTGGATCCTCCTCCCTTCTTTCTTGTGCTCTCTAGAAGAGGGATGTTTGCTTTCTGAAGGAGTTGAGCCATTTGGTCAATCATTTCTTCCTTATGCATGAGCTAACAGGATAAAAGCCCCTATTGCAGTAGGTTCACTTAGACTTTTCTTTCTTCTTTTGAGAATTCTTCTTAGAATTTGTGAAGTCTTCTTGAACTTTTTGCTTGTCTTTCTTCTGGTCAGGTGGTTTCTTGGAATTTGATTTCTTCTTGATTTTTGAATTCTTTGAATCTCCAGCAGCCAAAGCATGGTCTTTTACTGGATTTTTTATTGATCCCATCAAGATCAACTTGTCTTTCTCCTGAGTGAGTGATTGCATGAATTCTACTAGTGAAGGCATCTTCCAATTTGGAACAGTGAGCTTTGTAGCATGGAAGGTCGAAACAAAGACTTAGTAATCAGGGCCAAGATTTGAAAGGAATGCCAAGATCAATTGCTCATATTTCTTATCAATTCCACACTGCTTCAATTGAATAACAATAGCTTTAAACTTTGAGAAAAAGTCTTGTAGGGTATCAAAATTGCTTGGACTTAGTGAAACTAGTTCATTCTCCAGTTGGTGGCCCCTCAATTCATCAGTCTTGCCAAATAAATTTTGGATCTTGACCCAAACCTCATTAGGAGTGGTAATATCATCTAGATGGAAAAGAAGATCCCTGGATGTATTGAGACATAAGAGACCATAATCCTCATCTCTTATGTTATGCCACTTTTCCTTCTCAATAAGAGCAATAGGTTTAGTTTCAGTTTCCATATTCACCTTGTAGAGGCCTTTGTTGCTCAGCAAGATCTCCATCTACGCCTTCCAGTCAAAATAATTGAATGGAGTGAGCATGATTTGTTTTGACTGATCCATGGAAGCTTTGAAAATTGATTTTGATATGTTTGGTTGTGCCCTTGAGATGTTGAGTTGCGCCCTCTGTTACACCCAAAATCTACACCCATGTAACCTCAGTTCCTGAATCCCTGAAGTCCCAAGATCAAGCTAGTCATTTAGAGCAAGTTGATGGCATTTATCCACACTCCTAATTAGGTCGGGGCAGGTTGTCTTAGAGCAACATGCGCCGATGCAGGTTTCCTTCATGCAACATGCGCCGGAATCAGTTTGTTGGGATAAAGGTAGCTTTCGAGCGAAATCTAGAAGTTTGATGAGGTGGATCCCTATCCCTAACTCCTAGGTGAGTTGGCCTTCAGTTCCCTAACCTAATGGGAGGATTCCTTAACCTTCTCCCCATGATCCTCAACCTACTCTATCCACTTGGTCCTATAAATGCAAGAGCCCTTCCCATTCCAAAGGGAGGAATTCTATGGTACTCTTATGCTGGTGAAATTAACTTAGTGATTCCGTACTCTAGTATTGGATGCACCTACTTCTTTCTAGGAGCTTTGGTTTGGCTTGTCGGAAGGAGATTGCGACGTTGAGGCATCGGTTGTAATCATCTCTTCTATTGTACTTCCCACCTTTTATACAGTAATATAAATGCTTTCCATAAATGTTGTTGCGTTAATGATATTTATAGTTTACCTCCTCAACTGTTTACTTAGACTAGTTAGTGTTTAGGCATACTTTACTGCTTGTCTTGTTCCTATGTGTTTTGATAGGTCTTGCAGCCATAGATTTGACGACCACGGAGCTCGGAACAAATACGAGGAGAAGGATCTGCAAATTTGAGGTAAGATGCTTAATTCCTTGATCTCTAACTAGATCTAGGAAAGTTATTTCATATTCTATCTCATTTGTTCTAGACTTACATTAAGCTAGAGAGATCACTCCTTAAGTCCGCTTTTGGTAGATTGTCTGATAACAAATTTGGCGACCATAATGGGGAAGTACATTGATTTAAGTTTTGAAGTTGAATGTCATATTCTTTGATTTCTTTACAAGCCATTTCCTTTGCCTCCTGAGCCTCTTTCACCATCATATCTTTTTGTTGAAGAGTCTGTTAACTTTCTCTAAGTCTGTAGGTTTAATTATCAATCCATTTCATTGCTCATCCTTGGAGATCCTTTTCATTTTTGCTTTGGGAATTCTTTCGGCGCACCTAGGAAGTGTAACCATAGTACCATCCTCTCTCAGGCGCATTTTTCCTTTCATTCATCTGCGCCACTGGCGCTGATTCCCTGTTTTCCTTCTGCACCGCTGGCGCTAAACCCCTGTGGATCACCTATGTCGGGCGCTATGTGCCTGACTGTAGCCTACGCCGACCACTCAGACCCAGGGTTTGAGTCATCCCTCTCCATTTTTTGAGTCTTGGTTTATATTGCAGACCCCCTCTGCACTGTATCTTCCAGTCATGGACCTGTTTGAGGCTGCATTGTTGATGTTTGGTTTTGTTGTGTTGTTTCGGAGTGGCTTTGGGTTCCATTTTGGACGAGTTCGAGTTTTGGTAGTGGTGGACACTTTGGTCTCCCCCACCTTCATCTACTTGGCCTTGTTTTCCCATCTCTCCTCACCTGATCTAATCATTCCATTGGCTTAGATCCCAGACCTCCTTTGCACATGTTATTTGACTTTGATTGCATTCGGTTGTTTGATTGAGTGTTTTGAGTGTTTTCAATCCATATGAGTGCTCGTCGTTTTCTTGAGAATTTCCTGAGTGTTTAGAGTGCTGCAAATCAACTTTCTTTTTAGTCATTCATGCTTAAAATATCATTGTTATCAAGTTGTAAATCTTGGCATATCATTGAAAAATTAAAAGTGCATATTCACCGTTTTCACGTGCATTTTGAAAATTGTTGTAGAAAGTGGTTCATGCATTGGAATGTATCATTCATTAGTCTTTTGGAAAGTTTGAGAGAAAAATTAACCATTTGTGCTTTTCAGGAATTATGTATTATTCATTTTCTTGAAAAATTCAAGTGAGATCAAGTTTTTACAAAAGTGATTCCATGCTTAAAAGAATTGTATGCTTTTTTGGTTTTTCATGCTTTTAAGCCATCATAGTGAAATTTGAAAAGTTAGAGTGCTCTAGATAGGAAATTTCTCTCTTTTCATCGCTTAGTTTTTTATTTGAAAAGACAAAAGAAAATGCATAGATTTGGTTTTGATGCTTGTTATCTTTTTGTGTTTTGCTTGGAAAAAGGGAAAAACGAAAAGAGTATTTTTGTTGTTAAATTTGATAGATTTGGGATTGTGTTGAATTTTGTTGCTTTGGTAAAACCACTTGGAAAGAGATTTCTCCCTCCCATACATAGATTTCATCAAAAGAAAAGTACATTTTTTGCATGTAGTTAGGACTTGCATTATGTTTACATTTATGTACTCACCTCATGCATTCACCTAACCATCCAGATAAAATTAATGGTAGAACTAGGGTAAAATTTTTAGTAACTTGTGTGTTAAGTTAGAGACGTGTTCCGGCGTCATAAAACATGGAAGCTGTCGTTACTTGCCAGCACTGTATTCCAGGGGTATTGCAGTCTTCCACGTACCAACTGGTATATCGAAGCTCTTTCATGCACCAACCAGGTATATCGAAGATCTTTCACGTACCCGCCAAGTACTTCATGTACTTGGCATATATCGAAAGGTGTTTCACGTAATTGGCGTATATCGAAAGGTGTTTCACGTACTCGGTAGTATATAGGAAGGTCTCATGCCGTATGGTTGTGCATTAGACAACACCACTATGGATTTGAGCTCCCACTTACCTTGTGTATATCAGGAGACACCATTAGGATTCCTGAAACCAATTGACCTATCCATTTCTCCATCTTGGCAAAGCAATACACCGAGAAAAACACTCAAGGAGCTACTATGCACGTACTATCAGGTAGTCGGGTTATATGGTCAGGGGTACGGTCCTAATACTCCCTGGTTAGTGCTCTGAAAAATTGGTCCAAGTACAACTATTGGACCCTGGATTATATTGCGAGTTGTGAAGCCTTGACAATCCCGTGAGGTTCCAAACTTTTGAATCCACACCTATCACATAAGTTTGCTTGTGGCCTTAGTTTGTGTAGGATTTTTCTGGACAGCTTTTCTTTTGTTTAGATTACCCTAAGAGAAAGTTTTGTTTCAGTCATTCTGGCTGACTTTCCTTGGAGAAGGTCCCGTAGGATTTCTTAACTTACCGCCCGAATATCCCCTTAACCAGGAGGTAATTTCGAAGGTAATAATGGACTCACAAGACACGGTCATGTCACCTGAAGTAGAAAACCCTACTTTGAATATTGGTGCGCACCTGTTCCCCCCATATTTTCCTACCTCCTAGCGCATATAAACTTCAATCGATATATCAGTATATCTATTCTTTTCTAAAAATAAGTCCGAGTCCAAATTAATTTGGTGCAGAAGGCTTTAGTATATACCATGGATATTACTTTCAAGTGTCCGCCCCCAACTGATGGCCATATGATTACAATTCTTAGTATTGACGGAGGAGGGGTTCGTGGGATTATTCCGGCAGCTATCCTCGAATTCCTCGAGGAAAAGCTCCAGGTAATGATCTTAATCTATTTCACTTGTAAAAGCTTATGATGTTTTTATTTTCACATATCATCTCTAAATTGAGGAGTTTCTGGAAAAGCCTAAATTTCTACACAGTGCTTTTCCAGAAGTTCTAACATACAGTACTGTAAAAACCTACCGGCTGAAAAAAAAATGCTCTAAATTGAATTATTATATGGTGTGTAGTGATTTTAATGTATTCCACTTGTAAAACCTTATGATGTTTTTATTTTGTATATATCATGTCTCTGTAATAGGAATTGGACGGTCCAAACGTGAGTATAGCTGATTATTTCGACGTAATCGCTGGAACGAGCACGGGAGGACTGATCGCTGCCATGTTGGCTGCTCCAAATGAGAAGAATCGTCCACTGTTTGCTGCGAAGGATATTACCAAGTTTTATTTGGACAATTCTCCACATATTTTTCCACCGATAAAGTTTGTAAAAGAATTTGTTTTTCTTCTGCTATTTTTTTCCCTTTTACAAAGAACATCAATTTGTTTTCCTCTTACAAAGAACATCAATAATCATTCTTTATGTTTCTTTTCTTTTTTCGCTACAACATCAAAATTGAATTACTACAGAGGCTGGTTGCAATCCGCATGCAAAATTCTAACCGGTCCCAAATACTCTGGGGATTACCTACATAAGATCTTGAAAAATAATTTGAGGGATATACGATTACACCAAACCCTAACGAACGTCGTGATTCCCTCATACGACATCAAAATGCAGCAACCTGCAATCTTCTCCACTTTTATGGTAATGTTTCTTTGATGCCCTGTTCTGATCCCCATTAATGTATATGTACATCATATTTAATGGTTATAGATCATTAACATCATGAAATGGTTATGATTTGAACACTGAATAAAAGGGACTGAATATTATTTTATTTTTATGTCAAGTTTTTTAACTTTTATATATTAATTATTATTACACCTTAAGATTAGTAGAACAGAAAAATATAATCGAATTTTCATAATTGCAGGATCTCTCGTTTACATTTAAAGATAACTTATGATTTTGGATATGCACGTTGTTATTATTCTTCGTATTCATTTTTTTTTAAGTTTTGAAGGATATTAAGTTATTCTTTTAAACTTAAGAAGAATTACAATTATAATATTTTCCTATTTTTTTAATTTAGGAAAAGCAAATCTACTTTAAATTTTAAGATAAATATTCAGTCCAACACTGGTGATCCTTCCTTTCAGAATTACGGGACCGTGCACAATCCTTTCTTTCGGAATTACGGGATTCAGTCCAACAACACTGGTGATCCTTCCTTTTAGAATTATGGGATCTTGGACAATCCTTCCTTTCGGAATTACGAGATTTTATTCCAACAACTCTGGTGATCCTTCCTTTCGGAATTACAGGATCTTGGACAATCCTTCCTTTCGGAATTACGAGATTTTAGTCCAACAACTTTGGTGATCCTTCCTTTCGGAATTACGGGATCTTGGACAATCCTTCCTTTCAGAATTACGAGATTTAAGTCCAACAACTCTAGTGATCATTCCTTTCGGAATTACGGGATCTTGGACAATTTTTCCTTTCAGAATTACGGGATTTTAGTCCAACAACTCTGGTGATCCTTCCTTTCGGAATTACGAGATCTTGGATAATCCTTTCTTTCAAAATTACGGGATTTTAGTCCAACAACTCCGGTGATCCTTCCTTTCGGAATTACGGGATCTTGGACAATCCTTCCTTTCAGAATTGTGGGATTTTAGTCCAACAACTCTAGTGATCCTTCCTTACGAAATTACGGGATCTTAGACAATCCTTCCTTTCGGAACTAAGGGATTCAATCTAGCAACACTGGTGATCCATCCTTTCGGAACTATGGGATCATGGACAATCCTTCCTTTCGGAACTAAGGGATTCAGTCCAACAACACTAGTGATCCTTCCTTTCGGAATTACGGGATTTTAGTCCATCAACACTGGTGGTGCTCAGACAATCCTTCCTTTCAGAATTACGGGACTCAGTCTTTACGGAGCTACCACTACAGCACACTGGACAATCATTCCTTTCGGAATTTCGGGACTCAATCTTTATGGAGCTACCACTACAGCACACTGGACAATCATTCCTTTCGGAATTACGGGATCATTTTCCACCACTCACATCTTAGACAATCCTTCCTTTCGAAATTATGGGATTTTAGTCCAAGGATCAACATTTAAGACTATCATTCCTTTCGGAATTATGGGATCAAGTCTAAGGATGATCAATCCCAAGTGTGCTACCATAGTATCATCAGCACTACTCCCCCTTTCGAGGAAAGTCCTTATGGACTACACCAAGATTGTCACGAAAGTGCTCAAACTTCACACGAGACAGAGGCTTAGTCAACACATCTGCAACTTGTTCATCTGTGCTCACATATTGGAGCTTTACAGTTCCCTTCTGCACCATATCTTAGATCTGTATAACCGTACAGTCTGAAATCATGATCTCTAGTATAACTGAGATCATAGTCTACCTTACCTTTTAGGTACCTCATCACATGCTTTGTAGCTACAAGGTGAACACGTTTGGGTTCAACCAAATACTGACTCAAGGTGTTCACAGCAAAGCATATATTTGGCCTGGTATTCGTCAGATACATCAATGACCCAATAATCTGCCTGTATAATGTCTCATCCACTAACTAAGCATCAGACAACAACTTCAAATTTATATCCATGGGTGTGTTCATGGCTTTACACTCCAACATATCAAATCTTTTTCAAGATTTCTACTACATACTTCCCTTGGTTAAGGAAGATTCCTTCTGGGCTCTGCTATACTTCAAGACCTAGAAAATAATGCATCAAGCCAAGGTCTTTCATCTCAAATTCTGTAGCGAGCTTCTTCTTTCATTGGTTCTGCAACTCTGAGAGCTACATCTTCTTAATATACTTCTTCAAGCTGGCACATGTGGTTATTTGTAGAGAGTTATAAATTTTGGAGGTTACTTCTACTTTAATTTCACCATCTGTCTAGTGTAATATACATCATTTGCCACTAAGGCAACGTCTTGTCATAGTCGACTCACTCTCACTTTGTTCATATGTAGTATGCTTGATTTTATAAGTCTTCTTGAATGTCATCGTCACTTGTTCTTCGGAACAAGTCTCGTCATTATTCTCTTGTAGGAGAGTATACACAATCTTTCCTTCAAGTCAAATTTAGTTCCGTGATTAGAAACATTTCATAAAAAACAATTATTATGTATAAAGATATAGGTCTCACAGTCATGCAACTATCTTAGCCAATAACACAACATTCATTCATATCCCACATTCATATGGTTACTTTCTAGATGCCTTCCATCTCTACCAGAACATTATTAAGAGCGTGCACTACTCCCAATATGTCAACAAAGAGGTTTCACTCTAGATAAGTAACAATGGAATGTTGTATAGTACCAGAGGCCACTTACCCATCACATGCATATCAATGCAAACATTCTAACATGCATAATACACATCCTAAATCTAGGAACATAAATATGTACACAACTGGACAATACAGGAAATGACAATTCAAATACTCATCTTTGTTTGTTGGGTAGGATCTCCCTAGTCTCCTTGCAAGAGTCTCTAACAGTGTGCTCCACTCCATCATCTGATTCTAAGGAGCTGTTCCTTTCTTTCTTATGACTGACAATGCTGAACAATTTTTCTATACTACAAATCACAAGGACTCATGGTCCTAGCTATTAGGGCTGAATTTGCATGTCCCTTTAATCCCTTCTTATCCAATGTTGAGATAAATAAGAGGTTCTTCTATCTTCCTGATTTGGATTAAAGTACATATTCCTCATCATTGGAGGAATCTTCATTGGCCTTGATCATATCCTTTTTGCACTTTGCTTTGGCCTCATCTCCCTTTGGTTCTTTAACTTCTTCTTTTATGAAGTCTTCTTGGTCATGTTCTTCAATAATGAGCATGACCTTGTGAAACTGCTTCTCCAAGAACTGCTTCTGGCTTGACCTAGGGTTTGACAGAGAAACCCTAATTTTTCAACTTTGATATCTTGAGAAACTTATTGGAGGAAAAGAGATGCCTCCCCAAGGTGATTTACACAAAGTACTCATTTTCCCAAATCTGTGGACAGGACTGCAAAATACTTGATGCCCTAGTTTCTTCAATTTCCACTACATATTTGTCGGCTCTTAATTCTGGTGTATCTCATACATTTCTGCTCCTCAAGGTTTGAAACTTCGTTCTGTGAGAGTCTGATCTATCCTCTATCCAACCCCACAGGTTAGAGTAGGATTGGATTTACCAAGTGGAACTTATGCTAAGTTTCCCAAGATGACTTGTTTATGGAATGTTTCAGTATAGCTAACTTGTACGGACTTCCATGTGTCACTGTTTCACCTTTGGGTTTTGAAACTTGTACTAGAGAAACTAAAGTCCGTGCAATTTTTGGAACATCTTAGGAAATTCGATTTGGATCTTCCTAGCCCGAGATATAGCATTTATCCTTAGGTCACCTTTTTAAAACTGAATTTTGGAGGAGGCTGGAACCTTGATTTTCATGGATCATATCTCCTAAAGTACAACGAATATGAGGCCGAAACTCGCACACAACGTACATGAATCTTTCATCTTCGGCTTGTCCAAGTTTCAGATCCTGAAACTTCGCCAAAAGTGATTTCTAGCGAAAATTCCAAGATGACTAGTTTCCGGAGAAAGAGAGAGAGATTTACCCTAGTGAAAGTTGCTCTTTTCAGTCTAGCTCTGATACCATGTTAGATTTATATGCTACAATAACTTAGATTCCTACTTCATTCGCATTTAATACATTTTCACAATAGCAGCGTAAAGAGGATCACTGAAAGATACACAATCACAAGGTACACAACAATTTATCCTGGGAAACCCTCAAGGGGAAGAAAACCCAACAAAACTTCACCAATATAGATTACAAAAGTACAATGCCCAAAGAAATAAGTCTCATAAGAAAGAAAGACAAAACTCAAACACAAGGGCCAAGAACAATCCTCCTCCTCCTTCGCTAGTCTCCCTCTTCCTCTAATGCGCAATGCATGAGTGAGTGAATGGTGCAAATGAAAGAGTGATACTCTCTATTTATACTCTACTTTTCACTTGACCTTTTAATCTAACTAGGTTGGCCTCACTAATTTGATTGGGCTGACCTCTCTAAGAAAACTCAAAATAATATTGATATTACATTCTTTTGGGTACTTTGACCTGACTTACAATGGAGGTTTTACCTCATGACTTTTACATGACCCTTTACATTAATAACATCTCTCGAAGGAGGAATAATACAAGTAGAATATTCTTTGAAGTTACATTATTTCAACAAGAAGTGCCTCATGTTTTTTAATAAACTTCCTTTGTGCAAGGCATCAACTCCAAGGGAAGGTTATTTGACCTTGTCTTTGTCCACGATAACATTCATTTGTAGGCTAAACACTTGAAGAGCCAATTAGATGCAAACCCTATCTCTTTGGGTGGCATTGATCCTCTTCTAGAATGGGTTCAGGAACACTTCGAGGCTGAGCAGCGTGGTTTTCTTGGGTAAGACCCGTGTTGGCAAGATGAGGGAGAGACTGAACAGACTACCAGAAGAGATTGTAGATCACCTACCAGAACAGAAACCACTTGGCACCAACAGAGGTTCAGGCAGAGGCATTGCAGTTGGGTTCAATTCAGTAGCTAGTGTTGCATCTATGAGCACCTAGTCAACCACAAATTCAATAAAAATGCAAAGATGCACTCATAGCAAACATCTATAGACTTAGGTTAATAGTTTTATAGTTTTTTGCTGTCCAAACATGTAATATGTACGATGCCCTATGTGCTTATGGGATATGAACTTGTGAGAGCCAGGGAATACATGATTTCTAAAAATTAATACATTTATCTTATCTATCTATATTCTCAATCATTGTACTAGGCATTTTGGGCCTAATGGGTTATGATAATCAATGAATGCATGATTTTATGGGGTCACGAATATGTGCAAAATGTGTCTTTCTATCATGGTGTTCATATATGTGTTCTTTACTTTTTTTAATTAAATATGATTTATTCATATACTGTGAGTATGTTAAGTACTAGTATGCCAAATTTTACTCGTAATAAACCTAGTCACCTGCCTTTTCAAGTCAGGATATGGTAACTATGCTTTAGTATAGGACCATGACAGAGCTCTTTAATCCCTTGAAGTATACTATTGTAAGCCACAAAACTACAGTTTTACATTGATGGTATGGCAATAATAGAAGAAATTTACATCCAAGAGAGTTTTCACTTGATAATTAAGCTCGACCAGACTTATAAGAATGTATTAAACTTGGATTGGAAATAGTTATTTTCTTGAAGAAAGTGATTCTCAAAATTGGCCTACACCATTGCGTTAGAATCTAGACTGATTCCCATATTTTAACAAGGTTTCTCTGATGCATATAAGATTGGACTCTCTCCACTTCAAAGCTGCCAAATGTATTTCACAATTTTGATGCCCGCTGAAGTCTCTAACTCACCATCATTAGTCATAAAAAGAAGGGTTTCTTCCAGCTCCTGGCCAATATTATTAGTTCTTACCATCTATGTCCTACTACCCTACCTTCTTTCTAAAATGCATGTACTCGCTGGATCAGAGGCATAGTTCATTTACTCACTGAAGCAGAGATAAAGCTTATTAGCTATGTTATGCAAGTAAAATTACGTTTCTAATTCTGGGAATTAGGTAGGTTTATAGCCAAGCAAGTTGAGATATTATGCTCGTTGCTTATTGTATTAAGAACTACCAGTAATCCCCACAGGAGCACAATCCATCCTTGAAATGATGGAAACGATTCGCATCCCTTGCAAAAATTTCTCGTTTGACAATTTTTGAGATGAATTTACTGGCAGTATGGCAGTCACCACATATGCGAAGGTTCTTCGTGATCCAGATTGGAGTTCTAGGGCATGTGTTGATGAGACCAAAGACAATAGCTAGCTTCTCACTATGACTCCCAAGTATGTCTTTCTTCACCTCATCCTCAAGATCATGCAGCACAAAGTTTGTGTCAGGTACATACCCTGCTGTCTCCATCTGCCCAGCCAAAGCATCCAACGTTGCGTAAATTTTATCAGATTGAGGGTTGGACCTGTCTCCTACAAGGAATGTATGGACCTTATCATTCACCTCAATCAAGCTGCATCCGGGGATCTTTCGTACACCCCTGTCTTTCATCATTGCTCTCACCTTTGCTACATTATACCACTCCCCAGCTGCAGCATAGATGTTTGACAGTAAAACATACCACCCAGAATTTTCAGGCTCTATTTCTAATAGCCGTTCTGCCAACTGCTCTGCTAAGCCATAGTTGGAATGGATTCTGCAGGCACCGAGCAAGGATCCCCACACAACAGCATTAGGTTCTATTGGCATTCTTCTAATAAAATCATGTGCCTCATCCAATTTCCCTGCACGGCCAAGAAGGTCAACCATGCATGCATAGTGCACAATACTGGGTGTGATGCAATAATCCCTACTCATGCTCTCGAAGTATTGCCAACCTTTATCCACCATGCCAGCATGACTGCATGCAGTCAAAATGCCAACAAATGTGATGTAGGTTGGCTTCATACCAGAGTGCTCCATTTGAGAAAAGAGCTCAAGGGCACCCTCAGCATGCCCATTCATACCAAGGCCCTCAATCATGGCAGTCCATGCAACGGCATCTCTCTCAGACATTTTGTCAAACAATAGGCGTGCCATTCCAATACTTGCACATTTCGCATAGAAATCTATGAGGGCGGTGTCTACAAAGATGTTGATTTCAATTCCATTTCTAATCATGTAACTATGCACACACTTGCCTCGTTGCAGAGCTCCTAACTGTGCACATGCTTGGAGAATACTGACCATAGTGACCGGATCCGGTAGCACCTTCTCCAACTGCATTTGATGAAAAAGCTTCAATGCCTCGTTGCCATGTCCATTCTGAGAATACCCAGCAATCATGGAGTTCCACGAGACCAAATCTCTCTCAGGCATTTTGTCAAAAACTTGGCGCGCGTTCTCTATACTTGCACATTTTGTATACATAGCAAGAAGGGCGTTCCCTACAAATAGGTTGCAATCCAACCCAATTCTTATTATGAAATGATGAACCTTCATTCCCTCTTGCAGAGCCAACAGGGCAGCGCATGCCTTGAGAACAAAGGGAAGAGTGAGTTCGTCGGGCTGTATGCCTTGCTGCTGCATCTGGGAATATAGTTGGAGGCATTCCTCACAGGGTCCGTTCATGGCATACCCTCTGATCAGCACATTCCATAAAACACGGTCCCGTTTAGGGGAATTTTCAAAAACCAGGCGTGCATAATTCATCCTGTCGAACTTGGCATACAGGTTTATTACTTTGCTGAGTAAGAAGATATTTTGATGAAGCCCAGATCTGAACATGTGGGCGAGGAGTTGGTGGAGTTGCTTGATGTGTGTACAGGCCTGCAAATATGAAGCCACGCCTTTGTAAGTATGAATAATGACATTTGGCTTCTGTTTCTGTTTCTGAGCAGTTTGGGATTTAATGGCAAGGGAAGCTGCTGTTGCCCAACGACGATGGATGAGACAGGCATCACCACTGATGTTGATGCCAAAGTGTGCATGAATTTTTAGGCGTTTTTCTTTTTTAAGTATGTGAAGAGATTCTGCTAGGTTGGAGGACGCACAAGCTAGGACTGTCTGTGCCAACTCCATTCTTCAACTGAGGGGATGAGAAAGGTAAGCCATGAATAATTGGTTTACAGTAAGCTTCTCCTTCTCGCTTATGATCACAGGAATCACTTAATGCTTATTGCATCACACATTTGATCTTTGCTTCGGATGAAAAAAATGTGGGAGGTGCAAGGAGGAACATGCGGGGCGCACAGGGACGGCAATGGCGGTGCCGAACTGGTGTGGATGATGGGGTTTTGGCGTGGTCTGAAGTGTCCATATAGTCGGGGTTTAAGTGTATTGAAACCGGTCCGTCATTTCTTTGGCCGTTTAAGTGGATTTCGCAGGCGAATCTGGGGGTTTTATATGCTCCGACCCGGTTGACTCGTCTTGGGTTATGCTTCTTTTTACCATTTTGTGGGGGTGTGATATCCTACTTGTTTATATACCCTATTTTTGGGGGTTTTCAGGTTTTTATCACTCCCCGTCCGTTCCCTGTTTTTTGCCGGTTGTGTTTGGGGGTTTGGATCTGCGGTTAGTATCCTGTCAGGTTGCTTATATTCCCTCTTTTCGGGGTTATCTTCCCGTGCTTTTTACCGTCTTCCTTTTGGGCATTTTTCTGTGAGTTTGGCTTGTAGTTGAAAGTGGGCTTTTGAGGGTTAAAATGGGTGATCCTGCGTCGGCTTCGTATATTCCGGCATTGTTATTCTTGATGTCGACTGACTTTTGGATTTATGAAACTAGATGCTTTTTACAAGGATTTACCTAAGGGGAAAAGAACCCTTGTGGCTGGAGATAGGCACGCGTCTCTGCGTGGTAAGAATGCATCCAGAAAGGGACACTTGTCCATATCTGATGTATCGGCTATTCCGGAAGGTTCATTGTCGTTTGTGGATAGTGTTCAGGCGTTACCGAGGTCGGCGAAGGCGGGTATTCAACAAGGCTCATCGAGGAGTTCTCGTCGATTTTTGGAGAAGTGGCATTGTCGGCCGGGGGAAGTCTAGCTTACGATAGGAAGGGATGTTGGGCTCGAGAACTTGGTGGACTACAATATGACAGTCCCGGTCGGAAAATTCTCCTATAACGCTATGAACAGGAAGGAGATTGTGCATTGGGTGTCTCAGGCTTGGAACCCGATTTTGGGTTATACCCCTAAGGTTTTTGTCCTGGCTCGTGGTTGGTGTGGCTTTAAGTTTGCGATGGAAACACATGCTTCTCTTATTCTAGACAAGCTTTGGCTTAAGGGGTCGGGCAGTTTGATGCTTCAACGTTGGCAGACGGATTTCGATCCAGAGAAGGAAACGGTTCGTTTTTTCCATTTGTGGGTCCTTTTACCTGGTTTACCTTTGGCCATGTGGAACTGTGGTGCCTTCGAAGCGATTGGGAACAGTTTGGGCCGCTTTCTCCATGTGGATGAAGAACACTTGCATGGGATCGACCGTCGGATGGGCCGTATGCTGGTGGAGGTCGACATTTCCCTGGGCCTCATTGATGTTTTGCACATTGACTGGAGGGGTCGCAAACTTGCCCAGGTGATTGATTATTGGGGTATTTTGTTTTGGTGTTCTAATTGCAAGGATGTCGGCCACCTATGGCGTCATTGTAAGAAGGGTACTTCCTCAAAGTGTCCTTCAGATGTGGATCCTTTTTGGTCTTCAGAGGAGGGTAGTGAGCGGAAACTTGATTCGGCTGGCAGCTTGGACGGCTACTCCAATTGTTGTCCTCCTCCCGGGGCGAATGCAATCGATTTAATGCGTAATTTGGAAGCCAACGACCCCTCTTTCTATCATTCTTTAAATGATTTGGAAATCTCTTTTATTAACTCTTTAGAGCTTAACAATGGAAATGATGAGAACTATGTTGGTCGCCACTCTGCCTCATCCTTGCCTTCCCATGAATCGGATTCTGGTAATACTGTCCCTAGTCTTTCTGTGGAATTGGGTGTCTCCCCGGAAGAATCGGTTCTTCCTTTCTCTTCACACTCTTCGGCTTCGACCATTCTAATCTCTTCGGATAATGATGTGTCGATGTGTATGCCTACTTCTGATGGGGGTGTTGGGTCACGTCCTGTTTCTTCGTTGGTTTCCCTCCCCCCTCCTCCATTGAACCCTCTCGATCCTGAGCCTTTGTCCAATGTGCTTTTGATCCCTTCCTACTGTGAAATGGTTAAGAAAGCCCCTATTCCAATCTATTTCAAGAACCGTGTCGTTGATGTTGGTTTGGACCCTCGATTGACTACCAACCCGAGCCCTGACAATACTGATATTGTCTCGGGGTCTGCTGGCTTGGCACCAATGGTTAAGGATTCAGACTCACTACCTGATCCTAATCACTCATCTTCATTGGGGTCAATTAAAGAAGCAAAAGGGGCAAGGTCGGGTGGTCTTGCACTGGATTTCTCCCCACTGAAGACTCGTAGTGCTCGAAAGAACAAGAAAGTTATTCCTTTGGGGGTGGATTACTCTCTGTGCAAAAATGGACTTCCCGCATCTCTTGAAACCAGGGCTCTTAGAGGAATTAAATCCCTTGCTAGGGGTCGCTAATGATCTTTTTCTCATTGAATATCAGGGGTGTGGGGGGCCTTCCCAAGCAATTGGCCCTCAAACGAGTTCTTCAAATTATCAATCCGGATTTGGTCTTCCTCCAGGAAACTATGGTGTGTGGGGAGAAGGCTCGTTCCTTTTTTAGTAAGATTAAGCCTCGCTAGATGATGTGTGCGGTTGATGCAGTTGGCCTTTCTGGTGGTTTATTGGCGGCTTGGAACCCTAGGGTTCTACTTTTGAATCTTTATATTGTATCTTTGGGAATCCTTTTGACTGGAAAATTCAAGGGTTTTGACAAGATTATCAATATTGTGAACTGCTACGGTCCCTAGTGTGATAGGGAGGCATTATGGGAAGTGGCCCGCTCGGGTCACTTATTGGAATTGGAAAATCTGATTCTTGCAAGTGATTTAAATTTTTCATGGGGTGTTGCGGAAATTTGGGGTCTTCCGGCCAAATTGGACCCCTTGGGGGTCTTTTCAGGAATATTTTCTCTTCTTATCGTTTGGTGGATTTGGAGCCCCGTCCTCTTGCTCCCACTTGGTATAATGGAAGGAAAAATGGGGGCATGATTTCAAAACAGCTTGATCGCTTTCTCATATCGGAGTCCCTCCTGGACTCTTTTCAGAACTATCAATCATGGATACATTAGATTCACATCAGTGACCACCTCCCCATTATTCTACAATTTGAAACAGAGTCCTCTCTTCAATCTTACCCTTTCAAATTTAACTTTGTTTGGCTTTCTAATCTGGATTTCAAGCAGAGGTGATAAATCATTGGAAGCATTTGGATGTATCGTTGGAACACTCTGAGATGGAAAAACTGGTTGAGAAACTTAAATCTTTAAAAGGCTTCATGATTTCCTGGGAGAGGAAAAAGAAAGTTGAGTTGTATTCTGAACTGGAAAGTTTGGAAAGGGAGATTAGTGAATTGTTAAAACTCTCTTATAAGAATGTTCTACATCCTTCGGGCCGCTCCAGACTATCCCTTCTTGAGGAGAGGAAGCTTAAAATCTTACATATTCAGGAGGAAACGTGGCGTCTGAAGAGTCGTGCTATTTGGTTAAAAGTTGGGGACCTGAATACCAAATTCTTCCACAGATTTGCTGACTCCCACAGAATTCAAAATACTATTTAGGATCTCAACGATAATGTTGGTTGTAGGATCTCGGGGGAGGTCGACTTACAGAAGGAAGCTATTAACCATTTCCAAGACATCTACCTTGATCCAAAGTCTACATCCTTGATTGAACAATTTAAGGTTATTAAGGAGTATCCGAGAATGTTCTCTGATGAAGAAAGGGATACAAAGGCTTTGAGGAGATTTCTCTGTTGGAAGTTGAAAATACCTTGAAGTGCTTTGATAAGGACAAAAGTCCTGGTCCTGATGGATGGACAGTGGAACTGTTTATCTCGTTCTTTGATATTATGGGTGAGGATATCCGGGCTGCGGTGGATGAGTCTCGACGACTGAGGTTGGTTTCTGGAGCTTCAAACTCTACCTTTCTAGCTCTCATTCCTAAGTCTTCTCATCCGGAGAATTTCAATGAGTTTAGACCAATTGCTCTCTATAATTTGGTCTACAAGATTATTTCCAAGATCATTGCGAGGCAGATCAAACCTGGCCTTTTGAAATTTATTTTGTCAAAACAATTCGGTTTTCTGGATGATCGGCAAATACTGGATGCGATTGGGGTGGCCTAGAAGGTTTTTCATAGTATCAAACAAAAGCGCTTAAATGCTCTAATTCTTAAACTGGACCTGGTGAAGGCCTATGATCGTGTGGACTAGACTTTTCTCAGGTTGATTCTTATTTACATTGGCATGCCCTGGAGGGTGATGAAATGGATATTGGCATGCGCTTCGTCTGTGAATTATGCGGTGCTCATTAATGGAAACCCTTCGGACTTCTTTAAGGATTCTCGGGGTCTTAGATAGGGCTGCCCTCTCTTGCCTTTACTTTTCCTACTTGTTATTGAGGGTTTGAGTCTTTCGATCCATAAAGCTAAGAGTGAAGGATCTATAATTGGTATCAAGGTGGATGCTGGTATTTCGGTGACCCACACTCTTTTTGTGGATGATGTTATGCTATTTGGTTTGGGTTTATTAGCAGAGTGGCTTCAATACAAGAAAATTTTGGACCTTTTCTGTAATGTCTCTAGTATGTTGATCCGCTATATCAAATCCTGTTTTTTGGATCACTTCTTGGATAACAATGTGAAGCAATCGATTGGAATGCATCTCCCCTTTGATTTCAAGGCGCTGGTTGGTGGTACCAAGTATCTTGGTTTTTTTATCAAGCCATCTAACTACCTCATCAAGGATTGGTCTTGGCTTTTAAAGAGATTTGATAAGCGGATTGGTCATTGTAGCATGCGATGTTTATCTTCAGGCGGCAGACTTACTTTGGCTAAGTCAGTGCTTCAAAACTTGGGGGTATACTAGCTTTCTTTATGTAAAACTCCTAAGTCTATCCTTTAGAGGATGAGTAGAAATATTTTCAGCTTCATCTGGTCGGGGGGTGCAGAAAAGGAAAAATTCCACCTGATTAGTTGGTGTTCACTGGCTTGTCCCTGGGAGATGTGTGGTTGGGATTTAAAAAACTTGGATTTTTTTGCCTTAGCTCTTCAAGCCAAAATTTTATGGAGGGCTCTTTTTGCTGATACTGTTTGGAGTTTGATTATGCGGGGAAAATACTTAAAATCATCCTCGATGGTGGACTGGTTCCGCAGGGGGCAACCTTGTACTAAAGGTGTGTCGAAATTTTGGAATGGGATTCTTGGTTCTTTCTCGCTTATTTCCTTGTGGCTTACTTGGCTTCCTGGGAATGGTAGGGAGATCCGGTTGGGGGTTGATCCCATCATGGGGGGTTCTCCCTCATTCAAGTTATCCCCCGAGCTTATTTCTTTCTTGAGAGCTAATGGTTTGTTCAATCTTTCACATGCGACTGTTCCCGTGTTGGATGCAGGAAGTTGTTCAACCTGGATCACAGCGCAGCAACTAGGGCTTAATGGTAGCATGGGATTGGAGTGGTATGCTTACATCAGATATCTACGTCGCTCAAACATCCTTTTGTCCGAGGTGCCTGACAAGCTGGTTTGGTCGTGGGATGTTGCTCATGGTAAGGTTTTCGCCAAGCTAGCTTATGAATCAATTTTTGCTAATGGGATGCCACAGGTGCAGTGGTGGCATCGGTCTATTTAGAAACTCGTCATTCCACTCAAAGAGAAATGTTTTATATGGCTTTCCCTGAGCAATCGGATTCTGAAATGGGACAATCTCTGCCGTAGAGGGGTTGTCGGACCTAGCAGATGCTCTCTGTGTTGTATACATGAGGAATCGGTGGACCACTTATTTTCTAATTGCAGTTTTGTCCAATGTCTTTGGAACTTAATTTGTGATTATGTTGGCTTGACTGTGGTTTGGAGTCCCATCTCTCTTGAGGATAGTCTGGGTATGTGGCTTAATGGTGCTAATTCCTAGGTCGAGCTCCCGTGTTTCATGATCTGAGAGGTGTGGAAGGCTTGTAACCGTCGGATTTTTTAGGACTCCCTTCCTAATTTGGAGCATATCTGTGGTAGGGATTTTGCGGCTTTTAAGGATTTCAATGTTCTGAATGGTAGCACTGGTCACTCAGTGATTGGTACTCGTCATCGACTGGCTCTTCCGGTTTTAGTTTATCCTTGTGGTTTCTTCGACGGAGCGGCACTTATGGGGTCAGGTATTTGCGGTTCTAGTGTGATCCTGTTCCTTTCCACCTCCAATTATTTTCGCAATCGGTTGAATTTGGGTATTGGCTCTAACACTTGCAGTGAGCTCTGTGCTCTTTGGCTATTATTGTATTTTGCTCGATTCAAATTGGTTACGTCACTTCTGGTGTTGGGTGACTCTTTGTCTATTATTTCATGGGCCAAGAATATTTCTCCACTCAATGTTTTGGTCCTATCCTATTGGCTGGATGAGGTCGACTATCTATAAATGCTTTTGAGCACATCCATTTTACTCATATTTTTTGAGAGTGCAACTAGGATGCTGGCATGCTTTCTAAGTCAGCTTTATCTTCTCCAGAGGGTATTATTGTTCGGGAAGAGTGGCTTGACGACCAGTATTTTACCTGTGGTTCTATGGACTTGCACTGGGCTTAGTTTTTATGTTTTATATTCCTGATGGGTTCTATTTATATATTATATTCGGCACTTATTTTCTTTGCAGGTGATTAGTTCTCTGTCATCCAACAGCCTGTTGGGTTTTTGGTCCGCAGGGTGGTATCCATCCTTTTTTTTTTGGTTCTTGATATGCTTGGGTTGGCCTCATCAGTTTTATTTGGCCACTCGGTGTTCTCTTGGTTTATTGGTGGGCTTGTTCTTTGGACCTTTATAGGATTGTCGGCTTTGTATTCAGGGTGTGATTTGTTTCTCTGCTATGGCTCTACTAGACTGTTTCGGACTGCTATGTTATGGTTTTTGCTATGTTTTTCCATCTGTTTAGATGGATGTTCTATTGAACCCATGTTTATTGTCGGGATGTTCATTGCCGGGTTGTTGTATGTACTTATTTACTATTTCCTTTATTAATAGTAAGTTATATTTTCTTTGAAAAAAAATATTTCAATTAGACATTTTACATTTTTATGCATTTCCAATAGATATATTTGCAATTCCAATTTTAGCTAAGAAAAATAACTAGAAAAATAACAAAAAAATTCAAAATTCTAAAATATTTAGACTACTTCTAAAATCAAATATTTATAACCCTTTAAATTACATTAAGTTTTTACTCAAAAATTTAAAAGATTATTTGAACACATTTATTCATCAAATATTTATAACTTTTGAAATCAACATGGGTTTATAAAAATTTAAAAGATTAATTCAACATATTTAATCATCAAATATAAAAATTTAAAAGATTAATTGAACACATTTAGTCATCAAATATTTATAACTTTTGAAATCATCATGGGTTTATTAGGTTTATTGATTGAGCACATTTGACTTTTGAAATTAACAAATATTTTTCCTCGAAGATCTAGAAGATTGATCTTTAAAGATTAATTGAATACATTTATCTTTTGAAATTAACAAAGATTTTTCTTCGAAGATCTAGAAGATTGACCTTTAAAGATTAATTGAATACATTTATCTCTTAAGGTTTTTTATGGTTAACCTTAATTTTAAATAATGATGGATATACATAGTTTTTTCCTCAATGATCGAGAAGATTAATTGATTACATTTATCTTTTAAGATATTTGATGGTTAACATTAATTTTATATCCACATAGATTTTTCCTCAATGATCTAGAAGATTATTTGATTACATGTTAACATTAATTTTATATAGTAATTGATATACATATGAACGGGGGGTTATGATTTGTGAGATGGGTGGGAGATGATGTGATTACCCATTTAAAAATTGTGTATTGGAAACCTATTTTGTGATATCCCCAAAAAACATTCCATGTATAGTAGTTTTGGTAATGAGATGTTACATATATCATGTTTTCAATATCAAACATAAATTAACATTCAAATATCAAACATAAATTAATATTCAATGTATGGTAATTTGGTAATGAGAGGTTAGATATCTCATTTCCATTATTGATATAAACTAGCAATTGCTTCAAAAGGTGTAAAGGGATGTTGAAAGGGAAAAAAATGGAGGTGAAGTAGATGTAATGAAGTGAAAAAGAGAGTATTAAACAAATTTAATGAAGCATTTGTTATGTCTTTTTCTTTGAGTCGTCTAATAGTGATATAATTATTTTTTTTCTAAAATATGATGCTAACTCATTTTGTAAGCTCTTGGTTTGAATCTAAAATTTTCCTTTCAAAGGAAGTGAGTTTGATTACAATTCTATTTTTTCATGGTCGTTTGGAAAAAAAATGTATTTCGATTTGCTTTGCTTAGCCATCATATGTGGAAATTTCGACTGAAAATTCTCATTTTTCTCCTCCAAACCCTCCACCTTATGAATAAGTTATATCTCATTTTGAATTAAAGGCTTAGTGATTCCTTATTAATTGGTAAGGGTGTAGTTGTGATATTTCCATATATATGTCTCTCCTCTACAATATATAGCACAATATTAACTTATTATAGATTTGAATGTGAATGTAGAGATACTTTGACTTTTGTTAAAAAACATGCATTGTAGAGTTGTGAAACCACACAAAGTGATCCCATAAGTATTGAAAATCATCCCCAAGGCCTAGAAAGTAGGTCCACAGAATTTTAAAGCAAAGGGATTGTTATGTAACCTAGAATTGACAACATAGAAAATGACGTGCCAATGGTCTAAAAGAACCGAGGGAGAGAGGCATATATAGTAGAGAGTTGTTGGTTATATAAAAAATTGGCAATCACTAAAAAATAGTTAAATAAGTGGAGCAACCTAGTGGGAGCCACCCCAATAGTTATTGTAAGTATATAAACCATTTTTAGGAAGAGCATCCACCTTGTGGTGTTGATCTATTACATCCTATAGACCCTCGATAACTACATCCATTCATTGAGCAAAAAAATTATTTTCACCTAGTATAAGCAAATCATTTAAATCACATGCAACAATACATGGTTGATTTGACAGATTCTAAAAGTGTTTTTAAGAATTTTTCCATGACTTTAGTAAGTAAAAGTCAACATATGCATATTGTTGCTATAACTTGACTCTCGATTGAACAAATTTTCCATCTTGATTTGATTTATCAAGATGGATTTTTGGGCTTTATTCCATTCGTAAAAAATCTCATTGGAAAATAATTTGTTTGCATGAGTAGATATCTATGGGATGTTGATTAATGGCCATCATCTTATTCACTTTAGTCTCTTGAAGCATGGGTGCCACTAATTTTGTCATATCTAGATTTTGTGACAGCTCAAAAATCTCCATTGAAGTAGAGTTTTCACCATCCTTAAAATCCATGCAATCATGACATGTAATGGTTTCATTTTTGCATAGAGGTTATGGGGCTAAACTTGAACTTGTTGATAGTTGTTTCAGTTGAAAAGTGGTCAAGGTGGGATTACTATAATTTGTTGGAGCTATGATTCAAAAGAACATGCACATAACTTTCTACAATCATAGTCCGCACTATTCGAAGTCTCTTCCTTCATGTCAATTTAAAGTTCAGTTCTACAAAGGCTATGGTATATGATGTAGCCAAGGAAGGAAATGTAGAGTAAGATTCAAGTCTCAACCTTTTTTTCATTTTTTTTCGCAGTGTTTTTTTTAAATCAATCATTTAATTTATTTTCTTTTTGTAAGAAAGAGAAATTCTAAAAAATTTAATGAAAGACCAATATCATGATGAAAAAATAATTTTTTTATATATATTGTTTTGTTGTTGAAATAAAAGTCAATAAATTTATATTATATCCATTAAAATTGTTTATAAAGGATTTACAAAAATAATACATATCCATTTATATTATACTCATTGAAATTTTAATCTTAGAGAAAGAAAAAATCCTTTTATTACCTAAAAATATGTTTAAGATATGGACATATATGTTAATTTGTATAAGGGATTTTCCATTCATTAAAATTTCTTAATATGAATAAGTATATTGTAGGCTACACAATAGTTTTTCATTTGTTACAATTTACTTAAGATACGAATTTACGCTTCATCTTATAAAAATATTTTTATATTTATTAAAATTATTTGATATATAAATATTTATGATTATGTATATTTTCATATCTATAATCCACTTTTCTTGGTCTCATTTTAATTCAATTTAATATAAAATTCCTTATATCTATTCTTAGTGCAGTGCTTAATTGATTCAATGGTTATTAAACATTTAAGTTATTTTAAGATTCAACTTTTATTTTCCATTTAAAATTTATTTTTACTTTGTCACATTTTTTTTATTAAAATAAATTTACTTATATATATTTTTTTTCTATTTTATAATAATTCTCTTTATTCTAATCCCTAATTCTTATTAGTTATACCAATTATTTATTTGTTTCTCATTTTAATTCCTTTTTATTCTGTATTAATAACCCTATCATTCTTGTACTTTTTATTACTTGCATTTTTATCTTAATTTAATAATTTTTTCATCACTATCCTAAGCTGTCAAAATCATCCGGCCAACCTTTCCGCTTAGAGGGCTTAAGAGAAGCGTCTTAACCAAACCCCTCCACCAACTGTTCTACATCTCACAATAATTTTCCTCTCCTCCTTTAATCATTCTCCTATCATTAAATTATTTCTCAACTTGGATTCTTAAATATTTTTTTTACCACGTCAATGATTTATTATGTTTTATTCCCCCTCTTTTTAACCAAGTCAATGATTTATTATTTTTTTTACTAGTCTATCCTCGACCACCTTTCCACTCCCACGCGTTCCCCTCTGTATACAAATCCTTCAATCGCCAGCCACTCGCCACGCAGTCTCCCCTCTTCCAATTCCACAACCTGCTCGTCATCCCTCGCTCCTCCTCATGTTCCGTTGCGCCTCTCTCCCGACCATTCTACTGTTTATCATTGCTTCCATCCTCCTCTCCACGCCATCCCATATCCGTCCACACCTTCTCCAACCCCTATGTTCCACGCACACCCTCTCTGCTCTACGCCCTTGCTCCCCCAATCCTTCAATCCCTCCACCTGCAAGTTATCCACACGCTCACGCCTCTTTCTCCTTTTCTTCCTCACGCTCATTGCTACCGCGTAATCCTCCACCTCCACGCAAGTCAACAACCCTAATATTTTAATAAAAAATAATATTATATAATAATATTTTGTTATTATATTAATATTTATTTTTATTAAAAAAATATAATTTAAACTTTAATAAAAATAAAAATATTTTTATTTTAATAATTATTATTACAATTATATTTTTATTTTTACTTAGTCTCCAAATCGAGTACAAATAATCACCCCACACACTAAACATGACGACAAAATTAAAAACCTAGTTCGAGAATTTGGATGCCTTAATAGAGAGCCAAAATGAAATCATGGCGATATTACAAAACCTAAGGTCTAGTAAGCACCACAAACAACGAAATAATTCAGACATGTCAGTTGCCTCATTCCGCAGCTCTACATCACCACCTCTGCAATATGTAAAAGAAGACATTGCACCAAAGATGAGGAAAATAAAATAAAGGAACTTAAGATAGAGATTAAAGAAAAAGATGATAACAATAAGGTGACAGAGCATGTGTCGACCTTAGATCAACATCCTCCAATTGTGGATTATGAAGTTTCATATTCTGGATCTATAATAGTTATTGGCATGCCAAATGCAACCCAAATTTCTCCTGCTAAGCATCATGATGAAAAAATGATAATACCATGTTTGGAGAGAATAAGGAGTATGAGAAAGCAATTGCACATTTTTCTCAATCAGTTTTGTTGGATAATTTTATTGAATTGATTGATGGAGTTGGAAGCCATGGAAGTAGTCAACATCTACTTAAATAGGTTGGAAGAATTGATGATGGGTCTACAAACACAAGTATAGATAGTTATGCAGAAGTTGTGTCCTTACCCATTATTGCTTACATTCCAAATGATGATGAATATGATAGTAAACCTATTGTTTCTAAATCGGATGACATAGTAGTTATTGTGTCTGCATGTTTAGATGTGTTTCATATCTACGACAACCACCACACATCTTTGAAATTGTTAGAATTAAAGTGTACACTCACTAAGGTTGTAAGAATCTACAATAATATGGCTTGATGAAACTGAGAAGGCTCACATTGATGTCCTCAAACTCCAAGCACTTAAGAATGGCCATCAATTTGATTTCCACGATCGAAGAGTATCTCTTAAAAATACTTCCATTATTATGACATCCAATGTTGGATCCACAACCATTACAAAAGTGGAAGTAATATAATTGAATTCACTTTTGGAAAAGAAGAGCATGGACATAGACTTTTAGCCTTAAAACAAATCATCATGAAAGATTTGAAGGGCTATTTTCAAGACACCATTGATGATGAGATGATCAAAGAGCTAGCTGAATCAAAAGCATCCTCGGCGAGAGGTATTCAACATCTTAATATGGTGCGACTATCTAGGATCCCAATAGTTGCAACAGTTGAATGGATATGGAATAACAACTTAACCAAACTTACACCACCAAATTCCAAAATATCATTATTTATAAATGTAATACTCAACATTCAATGAAGTTTCTCCTTGATGAATACCAAACAAAAATGTTATGGCAATGAAGGTGCACAATTGCTTATAAATGGAATCCAAAAGACGACATGGAAAACAAATAATTACAAGTTGTATTGTTTCAAAAACTCATCACTCAAACATAAAGGATTACAACACGAAGGTCTAGACTCACATCCAGAGAAAGGAACCAATCCATAATACACATCTCAAGTCAACTCTTCAATGCATATCTAAAATCAAGTTGATATAAGTAAAATCAGCTTTGAGGACAAAGATGCCCTTAAAGGGGGTGGCAATGTTACAAACACAAATAATAAATAATACAATTAAATAATCATTAAATACAATAATTAAATAATTAACTTAAGAGGACACGACTCCTTGAATAGGCACCCCAATCATATAAATAGGGGACCATCAAATGTAATATTCATATTATCTATTCATTTAATATTTATTTATATTTTATTACAAAAGATGGATTCTCTTCTATAACACACGGATACGGTGTTACAATGTAAATCCAAAAGCATTGACACAATGTTCGGTCACTATGAAAGCATCCATACTTCGATCTATAGTTGTTGATTGGGTTTAGTTTGAGTGGTTGTGGGATGGAGTGTTATCCTCCACATCAAGACTTTATTCACATAAGTGACATGTTGAAATCATATTGAGCATATTATTGTAACAATTTATTGCCCTATTGTGGTCCCGACTCTATACCCAAACAAATGTTAGTTTTTCCTTGAATACCATCCTCAAAATGAAATGAAATATTTAAGAACTTGTTTCATGCTAATTTTAAAAATAAATAAAATGACGATATGTAAAGTAACATTTTATTCATTAAAATTGCTTCACATATGTATCTATATTGTGATCACAAATAATAATTTTCTATTTAAAAAGTAGCTATGTGAACAATGTCTCTTAAGTGATGTTTAGGCCACGTGGTTGACGCCTCTTAAGCAATATTTGGTCCAACATGATTGTGACAAACATGGTAGTTCGGTGAAAACCCTAGCTTCATAGTTTGATGAAGACGTCGGCTTGACCCAAGAACATAGTCCCTCGTTGAAGACCTTTCCATGATATTTAGGGTTGATAAGAAACATACAAAACCTTTGGAATGTAAAGACACTAAAATATTTGTGGTCACGATGCATTTAATCCATTGGGTAAGAATTGTTATCAATGAGCACAACCCATAAAATCTAGAAAGTAGGGAACATAATTAGTAACCATTGGTGAGATTGTTAATCTTTAACGTATTGATATGGAACATTAGATTGATGTTCTCAGGGGAGGCAGGTGTGGGAAGGGTAATCTTCGACCTAGGAGGAAAAATGACTCATTCCTATGGTTGGGGATTGGGAAAATGGACAAATAATCAAGCTATGTGGGCATCTTTAATGTGGGGAATAGAAACTATGGAAGAATTAAACATTGGAGACTTCCAAGTTTTCAAAGCTTCTTGGATAGTTATTCAAAAGATGCAAAACGTCCAGGCTAGCAAAGAAAAAGATATTAGGAGAGTTCAAAAAATAATCTTGGCCTTCATCCCGGATATATCAAGAGTGCAATTCTTTCATGTTAAGCGACAGAATAATAAGGTAGCCGATTGAATTTCCAATAAAGGATCAAGGCTAAAGGAAGGAAATATAAGTATTAACAACTCTAATCCCCACATTAAATGGATTTCATGTCTCCATGCTTAGCATGTTGGCCCCTTTTCCTTCTCTTCGAAGTGCACATGGACAATTGGCCTTAGACTTGTCTTGGGAGGCTTTATGCCATCATGGCCTCTCTTAATCATAGTCGAGAAGGTAGTTATCATCGCGAATTGATATTGGATGTGCGGTGGGAAGATGAAAGACATATTACATGGATTTTAATGAGCCTTAAAAGTCCTTGTCCTGGGTCATATCCTCTCACCACCCTCGGTTGCATGTTAAGTAAAGACTCCCACGTGAAGAGCGGGCTCTGGGATATGGGAAACCCTTTGCATGATTTCGAGTTTGTCAAATCTAGAAGTTTCAAGTCCCTCTTCAACTATTTTCACATATCCAGGAGAAGAAGTGAGGCTATTGAAGGTCAGGAGGAGTACAAATATTGTGTTAGATCCCTGCTCATGGCTATTGAGGAAGGCGTTCTGGAGAATATGATAGGAGAGATAATGGTGTTGAGGAACTACATGGCGGATTTAAAAAAGATGTTGAGATGCATCTTTGAGGTTTTGAAAGTTTCTTTGGATGAAAATAAAATAATTTATGTTGACATTACTTGTTTGGATTCTCGCACAGATGATATAGAGGGGAATACATGGGTGCAAGCAGGCGAGATGGAATATATCCGGCAGAGACTGCAGGACAAGGAATGCGTTCCAACCTCCAGGCATGAGGAAATTTGCAGGGTACTATGGAATGAATCACAAGCATCAGGAGCAAAGCCTGAACGCCATTGAAAGGAATGAGACTCGCTTTAATCATATGAAGGAAATCCGCAATGAAATTTAGGATAAGCTGGATGGATTTGGCAAAGGAAATAACAACCCTACACTCTGATCTGATGATATCCAGAAAATCCATCAGTGAAAGATATGCTTCATTCCCTCCAACATTGTCTAACACTTCATCTATAAATGGAGTAGGAAATGGGTCATGTAGCGATGCATTGTTTAACATTCTGAGATCTACATAGATCCTAATTTCTCCTTTAGTTTTATTTTCCTGGATAACCATAGGACTTATCCATTCTGACTCTTCTACAGGTTAATTGATTCCTGCGTCAAGCATCTTATCAAGCTCTGCTTTTACCCTTTCTTTATATCGTGGATTTAGTTGATAAGGTCTCTGCTTAATAGGCTTCACATCCGGCTTGAGAGGTATCTTCATAAGTCCCAAGTCGCCCAAAATGCCTTTCATTTCCAAAAACTTCATAGGAAATAATTCTTTGTATTCGCGTAGTAAATCTTCTATCCACGCAACCGTCTCCTCGTCCCAATAATCCCCTATTGAAGCGAACTTCGGTTCTTCAGTAGTTTCAATGTTCACTTTTCGATTTTTTACAAGATTGCTTAGGTCCAGAATTTCCAATGGAGTTCCTTCGACTTCGTGCTCTCCTTATGACTCAGGTATGTTAACATTGTGCGGGTCATCATCCTCGATTTCCTCTTCATATTCATCTAAAGTGAAGTTATAACATTCCAGGGCATGTTCTAGTTGTTTTTCCCATTCTGGTTGTTGATACACAGGTTCTGGTGTGTCATTGAATACCTTCTTTTTGATGATCTGTAATGCCTCATTTATACTTGGACATTCATCCTCAAAACTGAAATTTGCTTGGAAGTTCTTAATCATAACAAACCATTCTACCGTCCCTCTACAAAGTTATGTTTCTATGTACCAGTTCTTCGGAATTTTCTCTAGTGTGTGTACAAATAGATGAACCCATTCTATTTGCGGTCTATGTGTCCATGCTTTCAGGCAATGGTCTATGTGATCTCTAGGATCAGTTTGTCCATTATATTTCACTTGTACAAGCTCAGTTTGTTCTAGAAATCTGATCTTCATCATGTGCTTGCATTCCTCCCACGTGGTCAGTTTATGCTTATGTGCAACCCACCATCTAGCAGGTTTAGCGCGCAGTGTTGTATCCAGTGCTGCTAACTTGTGTTCATCTCAAACTGATATAAGATATTCTTGAAAAAATGCATTAATATTACTCAAGCCATCATAAGTAGGGATTGGACTTACCTTTGTTCTGATCCAGCGCATTGATTTGAGCTACGCGCATCTTCTTGTAGATACTTCGTGCATTCTGCTCTACCAATTCTCTAGTCCTGCATCTAATTCTGATATGAAAGAACTGTCACATTGCCAACTCAATGTTCCATCATCAGTCGGATTGAGGTAATCTTCCTGATTCACTGTCATCTTGTAGATATGATCCAAATCTTGATTTTTGCATTCTTCTCTTATTGGTTTAGTGTATCTAGGTCCTTGTGAAGGATCCAGGGGTACGATGACCCTGATATCTAGTCCTTAGAATATCATCTGCTTATTTTTCAGGTTGATAATTGTGATTTTATCCATTTCCCAATCTATCCCCAATAGTGCAGGATAGGGTTAGCTATCATCTATGATCTCAATCAATTCGAAGTCTGCTCTACTTCGCACTCCATCAATGTCAATGAAAACATTTGATAATCTCCCAAAGGGTATAACCTTTTGCTGATTGGATAGCCTCAACTATATTGGCGACCATGATAACTTCGACTTTCCCATTTGTTCCCATGTCTTCTTTGTCAAGACATTTACTTCTGAGCCTATTTCTAGGATAATCTCGTTTGTTTCAAACTCCCCAATCTGCGCATTTAGTCTCATTTCCCTTTCGGTTCTTTTATGATTCTTAATGTGGTGAACCACTCTATGTGCTTCCGTTACTACATTCTGCTGTTCGTAATGACTCAGTAGGATCTGTAGCTATGTAAAATGATTTTCATTCTTTAATAACTTCATGTAGCTCTGTAAAAGATGTGCAACAGGACTCATCATGTCTGTTGTAGTACGTGATCTACCGTATGAAGCTGGCATATCCATCACAGGCGCAGTCTCACTTCGCAACTTGATTCTTGGATTTAAAGGTTCAAGCTCTTTGAAGGTTTCCTTTGATTCCATGAAGACTTCTTTTTCTTTGTTCAGGTTGAAAGAAGGTGTTTTTCCAGTTGCTTTTCTTATCCAAGCCCCTTCACTAGGCTTCTGTCTAGCTTGCTGATTTTCAGAATTTGAAGCTTCAGTTGTTTAATCACCACTTGTCATGGCTCCACTTCGCGTCATAGCATGAATATTGCAATCTATATTCCGTTTTTCAGCTGCGATCATCTGTATGTTTTGATTCTGTGCTTCCGGTATTCTCTCTTGAATTTTTGCTTGCAAAACAAGGCATACCTCAATGACATGTTCAAATGATTTATAGTATTTACAAGTAGTACAAGGGTTCGTACAGTCTCTAGCTAGATTTCCTGGTTGAGCGCAATTATAACACACAATTTGGCCTCTTCCTCATCCTTCTCCAGTGTTTCGTCCTTTTCCTCTGAATCCACCATGTCCTCTATATGTGCCTTGATCATACTACGCATTTTCAATGTTGTTCTGCGTTTCCCCTTGAACTCTATAGACATCGTGTTTTCTTTCTATCATGAGGTCATATGCTCTACAGTTGTTATCATCATGGCCAACTGACTTACATAATGTGCAATATAAGTTCTTTGGTGTTTGCACATACTTCTGAAGTAAGTAGCAGTCCTCTAGGTGATGCCCTCTACATCGACAAATCTCACACCATGGTCCTTATTGTTGATTCAATGGGTTTGGAGCTCCACTAGCGATGTAATCTCTAAAGACCGGACAGTGTTCTTTGGAGTGACCTTCTCCCTTACACTTTGTACACCAAAATTCTTCTCGGGTTTCTTTTCCTTTCTTCATATCTTGTAGTTGTAATGTCAAATTTGCTAGCTGGGTCTATATCTGAACCATACCTGTGCTAGTCTCTCCTATGGGTGAAGCCTCTAGTTTCATCACAATTTCTAGGGCCTCTATCTGTGAGGTAACCTTTTTTTGCATCAATGGTAACCTTATATGTGGAAATAGCGTGACTATGAACCATTCTTGGTGGTGTTGTGGTGCTATGTCAAAGCTCACTTGATCTAACAACGCTTTGAACTTTTGATCAAATTCCCATACTGACTCACTTAGTTTTTGCTTAATTTCTTTCATCTCTGTGATACATTGTGATTCTGACTTAGGTTTTTTAAATTCTCTGATGAGTGCAGTTATAATCTCTGCTAGTGTCATATTCTGTCCAACAGAGTACTTCATAAACCATGTTAAGGATCTTTCCCTGAATGTGGTAACGATCTGTGCTTGTCTAATAGCATTGTTGTGTACTTGTTTAACATTCCATATAGCTTCACAAAGAAACCAATGTTGCTATGGGTCCTCAAGACTAGTTCCTTTGAATATAGGAAGCTTAATGTCGTCTGTCATTCTTCTTCTAGGAGGCGTAGTGTTCTGTGATGTCTTAGGTATACTACTACTTGGAATGTTCTGACTACTTTCTCCTGCGGTGTTACTACTACTATTGTTCTATGGGTTAGTAGTATTTCTGTCGTCAACTGGAGGTTTCTGCGGAGTGATGGGATGATAGGTAGTTACTCTAGGCTCTATTTCACTATCAGCCTCAACCTGATATGAGTCTCTATTACTTCCTAACTCAGTTTCTAGAGAAATGCGAGGTTCGGGTTCATTGAACCTCTTCTCGATGCTAAACTTGTATCTTTTACCACTTCGTAATGTATAGATGTTTTCCTCAGTGTAATTTTCTTTGTTACTGAACATTACAAATTTTAATCCTAGGAATCTTATTGCATTCTTAAGTCATCTTTCTCTGCTAACAACATGTTAATACATAAGCATAGATTTTTCAGGTACTTACCTTTGAATCCTTTGAATAAATCTACTTTTGTTGCGCTGTAAGACTTCAGAGTGTCCACAGCAAATTTTTTAACGTAGCCTTCTAGTACGCTATCAAGCTAGAAGTCTACTGCTCTTGAGATTGGGATATCCACTGCTTTAAGTCTCTAAATCAGTTTTGGAGTCCACACTGTAGGTTCTCCACTTTTAAAGCAATTTTTTCGATCTGCGAGCCTTGATATCCACTCATGTAGCTCGTTGCTGAAGGATGCGAAGAAAATTTGTGTAGGTCAGAGTAGAGATATCTCTGTAACCCCTCTTCCGTAGATAAGCACGGATGTTTGTTTTCTTTCTTCGCAAACTCCTCCTTTGTTTTAGTTACCTAGTTATGTATCTCTGTCCGCTCGAGATTCCAATTATCAGAGCACATCACCAGTTCAAGCGCGGCAACAGAACCATTTGTTGGGATACTACCTTGTTCTTTAACTTTCTCTTACTGACCCAGGTCCGACACAGTTGTGGCCCAACAAAACCCATCTTCACTGGCCCTTTCGGAAACAGTATGTGAACAGACTGAGCTCTCACCTGAGGCGAAGCTATGGGGGGGATGCAGAAGCACGTTTCTATAGCCAGGTGACACACAGATAATAAACTGGTGAGCGACGCGAAGTCACACATACTTTGTGTTTACTTCGTATGCTATAGTGCACACTGGGACCGGGCACTTCACAACGACCACAATACAATATGACAACGCAGCTCTAGACTACGCTTCTAAGCAATCACCCACTTTACAGACTTTGTTGACTTAGTGTTTAACCATATGACTTATGCATTCAACCTACTCAGAATTACTTGCACATTCAGTTATATACGTTCAATACTTAACATATTATTCTCACCCATGATACATGTGAAAATACATATAAAAGAGCGAACATACACGAACATGAACATAAACATAAGCAATCTCACAGATTCAATCACACAACACAATTATTTACATGGTTCACCCCCCGGATGGGAGCTACATCCATGGGAATTGTTGTTTATATTAATGAGAAGGGTTCAACAATTCCTGTAATGTCCCCATTTTGACCCCCTTCGCATTAAATCGTAAATGATGTAAATATTGATATTTAATCATGGTGAGGAGCTCAAGGCCAAGGCCCCACCATTGATTTAGTGTTTTATGTATCGGCAATTAAAAATAGATGCCTATAGTTCTTGTGCTAGATAGGCACAATGTAAATTAAGACATCATGTAAATACGAATTTTAATGAAAAACCCACAACTAGATATGCAATGCAACAAAGAGATGGGGGTATGATTCTACAAGGAATAGGGAGGGAAATTATTCAAACCCTTGAGCCAATGGTGTTAATCCATGTGTCAATGAGAAAACCCATAAACCACCAACTACCCATTTTGGGTTATGGACCCAATCATTTAATTCTTCTAGAAATTGGTTGAGGTAGTTAATGCCTTGGGAATGAAGAGGTATGGAAGCCAATTTCGTGCATGGGCAAGCCATCAACCTGGGAATTCGTACTTTTGCTTCTTGGGCAAGAAAACACCCACGAAATGGTGCCCAAAGCCATTCTGAACATATAGTCTTCCTCTCTCACGCAGATTGAGATTGTTGGAAGTTACATTCACGTTTTTCATAAAAAACGCAGGGTTTTCCTTGCCCAGAAACTCGTTTTTGGTTTTGGATAGTAGCTAGGAAGAAGGGGCTGCGATTTGGGACCGTATGGAGGTCGTTTTGTCCTAGAATTTCCATGGGAATTTTTCCTAAAAATGATTTCTGCTTCCTGGGGTTTTCCCAAACCTCCATTGTTCATTTTTAGCCTTCCCACGTTTTTCTGAAGCTCAGGGAATCATTTTCATGCTTATCACTGTACAAACGTTTTTCTCCTATCCAGCCATTGTAGTTAGCTGATTATCTGCATCCCTGTTTGATTTGGAGACTGTAAGAAAGAGATTGGAGTGGTAGTGGACAGAGAGGGATTGATAAACCTAGTGGGGAAGATAACCTCTCAAGAAGATCAAGAGGGCTTTGGCTACTCTTCTATGCACACCCTGAGAGCACTAGATGGGGAAGGTATGGCTTGAGGGACTGTACAACAATGAAAAGAATACTTCCTTGTGCTGGGTGTGTAGGTATTGTGGGTGCCAAGCTAGATAGATCTTGTAAGGTTACCCTTGGCTCTGTGCTTGAGCTCACTAGCTTAGCCACTCTTCCTTTCCATTTCCTAGCAGCCTGATAAACCCAATTGTAGATTGGCTTGGCTCATCTTGGTGTATGCTTGGCTATGTGTGAGTCTGTTGTTCCCTGATTCCTTGTAGAGATCATGCCCAGCTCGGGAGTGGCAGTGTGTGGGGATATTGATGATCACAACTGGCCTATGGTTGGGTGGAACGTTGCAGTTGCATAGTCAGTTGCTTGGGACTACTTTGTTATAAGATAAGTACTCTCTTGTGTTAACTTTGCAATTATTTATTTATGAATATCTTGAATGTATGATGGATGTGTTATTGAAATTACTTCCACTGTGTTTACTTATAATTATACATTCCATATGTCTTTTTATACTATGTGAATGCTTACTTAAAAGTTCATGGGGCTAGATGCCCGGTTTTAGCATCACGATCCTCTCTATCATGATGGTATGATAGGAGGGGACATTACAGTTCCAGTCTGCGCACTCAGTTGCAGACTCTTCTCTCTACAATAGTTCTCTGTGCACACAGTTGCAGATCCTTTTTCCTCTCTTCTTGCTCTCTACAATGCTTATTCTTTCATCAAAACCCCAAAAAGACCAACCCTTCCCTTACAAAATTTCCCTTTTTATAGATCATGCCCGAGGGATGTATTTACAATCATTGTAGGCCAAAATCCTATGCTACCCAAAAATGGCGCGGTTACCCCGCTATCCCGGCCTGTCGTAGTCGACAGCGACATCACTTGACTTCAACCGCCTTTTTGCACCACTTCTGGCTCTGACGCCTCTTCTGACTGCGCAGCTCTAACTACATACTGGTACGTCCCTTTTCGTCGTTCTGCCTCTTTTGGCGAATCTCTCATTGAAATATATAATCTTTCCGAATTTCAAGTTCAACTCTCATTTATTTCTATGAAACTGAGAAGGAAAAACTGAAAAGGAATGTGTTAAGATTAGAGCATTCATTTTTTCATTGAAAAAGTGGAGTGCTATAATAAAGTAAAGTGCATTTATCTCCCTTAGATTAACTTGAACAACTGGCACCTTAACTGATCTCATTTAGCTATAAAGTAATAGAACATAAATCTACTAATAAACAAAAGATCTCCTATGCCTCTCTACAATGAAAACATGAAATCAGGGTATGGTCATTTCATATTGGTAATCTATGCAATAAGGAAATAAAAGAGAAGTTCAAGGTTGTTTGGTTGGAACCAAGAAGAACTATTTATATAGTCACCTATGTTCAGTAGGATTTTTAAGTAGGAACCAAACCTATTATATTAATTAGTAAAGGGTACCCTCAAGCACCGGGTAGGATTCCCCTCTAAATTCAATATATGGGGTGGGGCAATATTACAATATTTAACTTCTTGTGTAATATTTGAAAATATATGGGATGGTGAAAGCTTTTTATTTTAGATGAAATTATTGTTTCCTATTCTTAGTAAAGCTTTAAAATACATGAAACAATGTTGAATTCCATCATAATGCACTGATCACTATGTATCATTTTTAGGTAGGGTTTCTTTAGGGGTACATAGAATCGCCATTAGATTTTGAACCAACCTTCTGATATCATGACAAATGAGCGATTACATGATTCTAATTTGGAAAACCCTTTGAAGACATTGTTTGGATTAAAATGTAGCCTTGGTTAACTGTGAAGGAACTTGGATGTTAGGTTATATACCAAGGTTCAATTCCCTCCTAAAGTGGTTTGTTGGTTTGAGCTAGGTGTAGTTTTTGGGTGACAAGGGAATATTACTCACATCGTGTCATATCCTAGTCTAAGGAAAGTGCTTATATTCAGTGGTTTGTATTTGGAGGAAAGTGCTGATATTTGGTGGTTTGCCTTTGATTGCTTCATATTTAGCAGTTTACATTTGATTGCTTCATATGGGCTAGTGTTTTGGTTCGCTCTTGTAATGCGAGGAGAGATTTTTTAAAAGGGAAAATTTTCAAAATGATTAGAAATAAGCATGTTGTTTGATTGGTTTAGGATCATGGTTTCTGTGTGCCCTTTGGCTAATTGTTTCTACATTGTCTCAAATTGGATTGGGACTGGCTACTACTCGCTTCGAAAATTGGATTATGAGTTAAACGACTACTCGCTTTAAAAATTGATTAGAGTAAGGATCTTTTGTTCAACACTTCTGGAAAGATTCTCAATATAACATGATTACTTCTATATGGCATTGGGATTCCATAAATAGTTTTTAAATTGGGATTCCATACACAATTTCTAAATTAAAAAATGTATTGTATTATGATTAAGTACTAAAATGTTATTTTAAACCATTAGAGCTCTTGGAGATTTATAGTTCTATGCTACATTTTAAACATAAATCAATTTTTTGTTCGTAAATAAAATTCTCTTTGTTGGAATTTAGGACTACAGAGAAAGTGACAAATATGAGTCTAGACAATATGAATTGATATGCAAGAAAAGTGTAGTGCACAAAAAATGTGGAATGAGATTCATATTGTATTATGCTCTTTGTGTTTGATTGATAGAGTGATAGTGCTCTTTGTGTTTGATTGATAGAGTGATAGTGCTCTTTGTGATGTGTTGATGGTAAGCAATATATTTGTGAAGTATAAATTCTTTTATTACTCATTAACATATTTTATTATGCATTTTGTTATAAGCTTTGTGATTCTGTTGATATATTTGATATAACCTTTGTGATTGTGTTGATATATTCATTGGTTGACAGTGAAAAAATGTAATTTGGTTAATGATATGTTAACTAATCATTGTTAAATGATTTCTTACTTATTATTTTATTACATTGCACTTTCTTATCATTTTTCTTATTATTGTAGTATATTTTCTTATCATTTTTATCCAGTATTATTTTATTACAAAACCTAGTTGAGGAAGGAGGAAATGGGGAACATAGATATTTGATTTCACTACCTACGAGTTTGATAGTAGGGAAAAGTTATGAGCCCCTAACCCATAGCATACTCCGAGCCCTTAACCTTAGATATCATTTCCACTATTCAACAAATAGCACACTATAAAGTTTAACATTTTGATTTGTAGATTGATTATAGGAGCAGGAAGTATGATTTGGAATTATTTTAACACATCACGATAGATTTTACCAATTTAGGTGCTTTACATACACTTTGATGTCCTGGAAATACCATTTGACACATGGTTGTCACTTGTGAATTTCCCACTTAGAAGAGGGAATTTATACCTTTCATGTACATTGGATATACATCAGTGCAATAGAGTTGAAATTTGAAGATATGTTGTGGATTCTGAACTAGAAACAATAATTTCTTCATTTTCTTTCTTGAAGGAATTTGTCAATCTCTAGATGCCTCACATAGATTGTCAATGCGATGAGACAATTCACATGGACAAAAGCAATGGTATTCTAATGTAGACCATATGAAAATTGTAGTTTGATTTTGTTACACAAAAATCTCGTCATCATGAGTCATGTTTCCTCTATATGCCCTGATTCCTAAAGTACCTGGGCTAAAACACCAAAAGGGAAGTTGTTGTTCATCAATTTAACTTTATGTTATCACCTCAACGCGCCCTGATCTCTAGCAAGGTGATGCGCTCTGCACCTTAGCAAAGTGCTTCGGTGACACTGGATTCCCTTGCACAAGATGCGTCAACCTCCCATTGGCGCGAGTTGTCCTTGTTCAAGGTAATTCATTGTTGGTTAAAGTGGATAAAGAGAACATTCAGGCGACTTCTTGAAGCTTTGATGGAGTGGAGACTTATCCCTACATATCTGGAAAGGTGGCATTCGATGCCCTTACCTAGTGGGGTGATCCCTTAAGCCTCTCCCCTAAATCCTCAACCTCTCTTATCCCTTTCGCCCTATATATATGAACCCCCTCTCCATTGTTAAGGGAGGAAGGATAGAGTACCTACATGCTAGTGGAATTTTGCTAGGAGATCCTCTTCATCTATTAGTATACTAGGCATTTGATCTTGAGGCCAGGATTGTTGGAAGGAGGTTATGACGTCAAAGCATCAGTTGTAACACCTCTCTCTTTTTACTTCTTATTATTACATATAATACGAATTCTTTCCATAAACTTGTTGTGTTAATAATGTTTAGGATTAACCTCTTTGAATGTTGAACTAGATTGATTCATAGTCATGTGCTTTTACGACTTGTCTTCTTCTACATGTTTTGTCTTGTCTTGCAGCTGAAGATCCGAATATCAAGGACTTGGATCAGAAAGGAGAAAGGAACTGCATCCATAAGGTAATCCATCTCTTTTACTCATTTTTCATTTCAATCAATCTAGGAAGAATATTTGTGTTATGTACTTGTTTTGTTCTAGATCTGAATCATTTAGATTAGGGAGATCCGTTTGAGTCCGCTCTCACAGATTGTCCGTAAACAAAATTGGCGACCATACTAGGGAGAGTAATCTATAGTTTTTATTTCGTTGCATTTCTTGGTTTCTTTGATTTCTTTCCAAATTATCCTCTAGCCTTTAAGTTTCCTCTTCTTCTTGGATATGACCATCAGAGAGTTTATGGGCCATCCAGACTCTGTTTGGGATCTTTATTGAGCTATTTACCTGTTTATTCCTTGATAGTTTTTACTTTTGTTGCTTAGATCCCTCCCGACAAACCTGGGAAGTTCATAGCCTGCATCACTATAATTCTGAAGCGTTTCACCCTTTAGTAGCCTGCGTCGCTGACGTTGTTTGTCAATTTCTAGCTTGTGTCACTGACATGTTTTCTCAGTGAACAAAGTGTGTCGCTGGGACTCCTAATGCTCTGGTACATCCTTGCAAGGCGCGTCGCCCTTCATTATTTGGTAAATAGTGTAAAAAAATTGCAAAGTCATTTTCGGCTTCATTCTTGAGTTCTATGTGTTGTCTTTCACTATCATAGAACCTCCTAGGCACAACAAACTTCATCCTTGGCTTATTTTTTGAAGTTTTGGCATTGATTAGAGTCCTATCCATTCAAGCAGGTGTATTACTCGTATTGGGAAATTTCAATCGCTTACGGGCACATTCAATCTTGTGACTCCTTATCAAGTCATCTGATTTGTTCGATCTGACTTCTTGTCCCTACAATATTTGATTGTTCTAATTTTTTGCTTCACTTTGTGTGTTTTTTAGATATTGGTGATTGTATTTTTTCGAGAATTTTCAATCAATTAAAGTTTGCAGTAGCATACATTTTTCGATCATTTGAATATAGGTTGGAAAAGTGATATAATTCTCAGATCTATTGGGTATATTGGCTAGAAAATCAAAACTTTGATTATCTTCATTTCAAGATTGTTTCTTGAAATTGTTGTCGAGAATTTTTATGCTTTGGAATGAGTGTTTAAAAGATCCTTGAAAAATTTTAAAAGATTATTATTGACTTGCGTTTCTTGGTCCTAAAAAATCATTCATCATTTCCTTGAAAATTTTAAGTGCGTTTAAACTTTCTCAAAGTATTCCAAAGATAGTGAAAATTCTTGCATTTTGATTTTCTTCCTACTTTTTTATTCTTATTTCATAATTAGGATTTTTTGCATTCAAAAAACGGAAATTCATCTTTTCATTTTTTCGTAAATTCGCTTAATAAGTTGAAAAGAGAAAAAGAAAAAATATTTAGATTTGGTGTGTTATTATCATTTTTGTTGGATTGTTGAAAAGAGTGATTTTTAGTCTTTTGGTTGATTTTGAAAGTATAGAGGTACTCTATTCATTTTATTATCGGAAAACAAAAATATTTCTCTTTACCTTAACTAGTTTTCATCGAAAAGAAAAAGAGAGACTTGCATGTTCATATAGGACAGATTGCATTTGTTTAAATTCCAAGTCTTCACTTCATGGATTCACCTAACCGTACAACTTAAAATCAAGCGGTAGGCTAGGTTAAAATTGTATAGAAACTCATGTGCTAGGTCAGAGATGTTTTACGGTGTCTTTAAGCATGACAACTGTCATTATTTTCCTACACTGCATTCCGAGGGATTGTAGTTCTTCCACGTACCATTCGGTATATCGAACGGCCTTTCACATACCTTCGGGTATATAGAAAGGTACTTCACGTACATGACAGTATATCGGAAGGATCCTATCATGCGGTTGTGCATTAGACAACACCACTACGGATTGGAGCTCCCTCGTACCTTGAGTATATCAGGAGACCCCACTAGGATTCCTGAAACCATATGAGTTAACCATTGGCCGTCTTGGCATGGAAATACACCGAGAACAACACTCGGGGAGCTACTACGCATGTAATTCTAGGTAGTCGGGTTGTATGGTCTGGGGTACGGTCTTAATCCTCTCTGGTTATTACTCTGAAATATTGGGTCGAGTATAATTGTTGGACCCTGTAGTATATCGTGAGTTCCGATGCCTTGATAATCTCGTGAGGTTCCATCATTTTGAATCCCATATATCACATAGTTTTCATGTGGCTTTAGCTTGAGTAGGCCTTGAAGTTTGTTTTTATTTTCTTTAGGATAATTTTAGGAGAAATTCTGCCTCTTCCATCCTAGTTGATCAACCTTTAAGAAGATCCTGTAGGATTTTGAACTTGCCACTTGAATATACCCTTAACCAGGAGGAGAACTCGGGAGAAAATATGGATCAACCTATTATATTTGTGTCACATGAAGAAGGTACTTCTACCTTAGAATCAGGAATGAACTATTCTCCTCCCGCAAACCCACCTATCACTGATCCGATGGGAACTTTGATTGTGTAATAACCTCCTCCACATGACACATCCTTTCATCATTCGATGGAGGGAAATCCTGGAGCCACCGGTTGTATTTTTTATCAACCCCAGGATGACCCAATATCAACTGCTTTTGGTCCAACTGCAACATTTTGGGACACTTCTTTAGGTCAACATGTTTCCAACTTTGGCTCATTTCCGATGGTGGAAAATACACCACATAGGTTTCCTCCATGGATTCCTAATGAAGTATTTCTAGACTATCGAACGTTTATGGACATTTGGTAACCAACTTAGACGTCAGAGTTTCCCTCCTAGGTCCAATCCGGAAATACCAAGTTTTCAACATTCCCTTGTACATTCTTTATCTTTTTCTTCACCAAGAATATCTACACCAAACATGACCACTTATGAACCAGTTCAACCCTCATTTCCAACAAGTACACCTCAAAGTCAGGCGACTAGTTCAACACCTCATTTTACCCCAACCAATGGAGGGAAACCTTCAACTTCTATTAACTTCATAACTGGAGCATCATTACAACCTCCATCTCAGACTTTGAGTGGAATTTATCATCTAGTTAGTAGTCAACAACTAAGTATGGTTCAACCAACGATTAGTGGTCAACATACGATTACTGGGAACACTCCTATAAGTGGAAAATATTCCACTGGTGGGAAACCCCTAGTCAGTGGACCAAATCTAACTGGGGGGCATTATCTAGTTAGGGGACACAACGTGAACGGAGGAAATTCTTCACACATGAACTATATCATGGTTGGAAGTTCACTCCCAACCATGGGACAACCTCCATGGGCACAACAAATGGGGGGGCCATCCACTTGGACCCAACCCCCATGGGGGTATATATATCTAGGTAACCATAATACTGCCATAGGAAAACAATTATCCAGGAAACCTTTTTCCTGTATTACCATACCCCCAAAACATGAAAACCCCATGGGGGCACCATAATTCCACCCCCACTACCTGTCCCACCTTCGCCCGTACCACTTGTCCCACCTCCACCTGGAGGACCCCCGTATTCTGGCGGTGGACCACCTTATTTTGGAGGAGGACCCCCTTCAGTTCCACCTCCACCTGGAGGACCCCCGTATTCCAGTGGCATACCACCTTATTCCAAAGGAGGAACCCCTTTAGGTACACCTCCCAACCCAGGAGGCCCACCTCCATATGGCCAATCTCTTATGGGAGGACCTTACGACCAATCAATCCATGGTCCTACTGGTGCACAGATGCCTTATCAGTATTACCAATATCCATAGCCAAACCGATAGTTACCATTTCTGGCTACACTTGACTTACCAGATTTTTCACGCTTGACTAATGACCCCATTAAACATGTTATAAATTGGAGAATGATTCCTGTGAAGTTACCATCAGACATCCCAAAATTTGATGGAAAACCTAGTGAGGACCCTAAGAACCATGTAATGAACTATCATTTGTGTTGTTCTTCCAATTTCTTAATGGATGATTCCATCCGTCTGAGGCTATTTCAACGAACCCTTACTAGCACTGCCACAAAGTGGTACATTGAGTTGCCACCACATTCCTTGTTGATTTTAGATCTTTGTCTATGTGCTTTTTTACTCACTTTTAGCTACCAATCCGCTACGAAACCGACACGGATCTTCTTACTTATCTCCGTCAAACTACTTCCACCCACATTTCCGATCATATTCATGAGTGGAGGATGTGGAGACATCTCATTAAATCTCCTATTCCGGACCAAATACTCACCGATTGGCTCATGAAGTCACTACTACCTATCATAGATAAATACGTGGCTATGGGTGGGGTCATTACAGAAGAACAAGCCATATCTCGTGCTCAGTACCTAGACCTCGTCTATGCTCAATATGGCACATTATACGATATTATTCCTAATTCCACTCGCCCTACACATGATCCAACAAAACCGCCTACGGGATCTCATGTCGATGGCATTATTGGTTCCGTTCACATCCAACCTACTGAACAATCAGGTGGATCACAAAACCACCATAGTTCGACTCCACCCTCGCCATAGACTGGAAACAACACCAATTGATCACCCAACCATGCTTCCACTGAGGAAGTGAATTCAGTTCAATCTTCTTCACCTCAAAAAAACAGTGGAAAAAAGAAGAACAAAGGTAAATCTAAAAAGTTTTCTGACCAACACGAGCCAAAAAATAATCTCAAAGAGACCAAACAAAAGCGTAAGGTTAAATATCCTTGTTTACTTTGTGGTGACGATCACTTCACCAAAGAATTCCCACATCAGGAGGAAGTGCAAAATTTTCTCAAGGGAAACCCCACACCCGCAGTCTTTGCAGTGAACACCCTGAGCCAATTTATGGTTGAGCTGAGGCATGTATATTGGGTCATAGCAAAGCATGTGCTGAGCTACTTTCGTAGTACAATTGGATATGACTTAAGAGATGTCTCAAGTGATAAAGTGAAGCTGCAAAAGATATACATATTATGAATAAGAGCAGTGCAGTGGACAGAAAGAGAATATTGAGGTGTTGCTTTAGCTTGGATCAACTATGATATCCCGAATTAGTAGGACGCGGGCTTTTGTGGCACTCAGTACAGCAGAAGTAGAGAAAATTGAAAATAGTGTTACAGGACTATTTGATCTAGAGATCAAATACCACTTCATCTGAGACATGGTGCAGAAGGGAGCAGTGAATCTCTAGTACATATCCACAAATGAGCAGATAGCCAACAATCTCACCAAGCCTTTTTCGAAGGCAAAGTTTACATATTTAAGGGAAAAGTGTGGTGTGATGGAGAATGCACCCCTAAGTAAGAGGGAGTGTTGATGGATGAAAAAAACTGTGATGGTTCTATAGATGAGTGGTAGGCATTCATGTGAGATGAATGGCCCATACACCATATGATCTACAAACATTCACATGAGGTGATTGGCCCAGACATTGTGATGATCCTATAGACAAGAGGTATACAGTCACATAAGGTGAATGACCCAGACATTGAGGGGAAAACATTCACAAGAGGTGAATGGCCTTGGCACAGTATTTATCTAGATAGCCATATGATTTGTCTAGGATTGAAAGACTCGATTGCATGGATTACGGGAATTATCACCAATTATGATGTTGGGAAGTGGTGTAAATAAAATGATTTCATTGGATATCCTCACCAAGTATGTGGCTTGGCGTGATGCAGAATGTCTCCCTCACTGAGAGGGAGTGTTGATGTTTCTCCATGGTTCCAACATCGGTAAAACATTCTGCAGAGCATTCTCCCAGAGTGGTCATGTGTAGTATTGACCAATGGTTGGTAGAGAATGACCCCGTTGTAGACCTAATTAGTCATGTGTATTGACTATGTGTATTGAGGCTTGGACAATTAGCCTTTGATTAGTCATGTGGATTGACTATGCATATAAGGCTAGTGGTCACATTGCATACTCTATATGGGAGTGCTCCGTAATGAAGGTGATCTATTTTAATTAGAGTGAGTTGACTTGTCTATGTTATAGGGGATCTTATCCCCTTGTGTAACAGACAAAAAGTCTAATCTAATGTTGAATTTGGCATTGGCTCTAAGAAGTGTCCGAGACTTCTTAGAGTATGGTCAAATCAACATTAGAACTCCATGTGTGAATTTGATTTTCATGTGAGGAGATGCACATCAACGATGATAAATTTTCTATGATGAAGAAATATCCAAAAATTCAAGACAACCCATTGAAGAAATCACAGATAGCATTGAAGAAGTTCCATATGAAAATGGAGACAAGAATACAATTCGGCTTAAAGATAAATAAAAGATGCAGATCAAAAATAGCAAGTCAGCCCCAGTTAAAGCATACAAGTCGTCCCCAATTGAGTAATATTATAGTGAATGGGAGAATGTAAATAAAGTGATCTCACACTTCATTTGCACACTCACTCATCTCACATCTTCTCTCTCCACTTGTGGGCACCTTCAAGAAAGGCCTAGCAAATGGAAAGAAGCATAATTTTTGGGTTCTCTTGTTCTCTTGGAAGATTTGATACCCTTGCTAGGGTTTCTTGTGAAAGAGGGTGAAAATCTGTTATGCTAAGGATAATATTCATGATTGGTATTGTATTTGAATTGGATCGATTTCTTCTGAGAAAATATTGTTGGGTTTTCTCCCTATTGGGTTTCCCAGGGTAAAATCGTTGTGTCTCTTTTGCATGGTTATCTTTTAGTGATCATTGTTTCTTTTAATTTCCACTGCAAATGAATGGTGATATTTATTTCAAGCATAATTGTCAGATGAAATAAATTATGAAATGAATTTGAAAGAGAATAAAATTATGCTACTAAGTTAAAATTCAACATGGTATCAGAACAATACTGAAAGAAGCCATTGCTACTGACTATTTAAGCCCTAGTCTGAAAAAAAAAAGGGATTCCAAGTTTGGACATTTCTCTTCATAGTTTGCACTCAAAAAGAGCATTTTGGAACTCACCCTGTGAGGGTGCACTCATCTTTGAAAGCAAATTTCAATTTTGTGAAAATTCAATTTTAACCCAATTTATGTCGGAATAAAGGAACTAGGGCTTCCAGTTTTGAAATATTTTGACCACGCATCAAACTGAAGAATAGTGTTTTTGAGTTTTCCCTAGGAGGGTGCACCTACCTATGGATTCAGTTTTTACTTTTGACCTAGTTTCTGCTAGGGTTTCTGAATTAGATTTTTAGATTTTGTTAAGATGGTGTCTATAATATAAGATAGGTTGGATGATGTTGAGATTGCATATGAACTCCAATATTACTTTGTCTTCGCTCTTAATGTCACTATTACATATAATAGTGATACTTGGTCAGTGGACAGTAATGCTACTAAGCACACGATATTCCAAGAACATAAGAGAAATACAAGAGAAGGATCAACCGTAGTTCAAGATCAAAAAGATCCTTCAAAAGTAAGATGTTACAAGTGTTAGAATTTTGGTCACTGTGCTTTCCAATGTTCTCAAAAGAAAATAAAAAGAAGAGATGGTGAGAAGAAGGAAAATAGGAGATCGGCTCCAAAAGAAAAGAAGAAATATCTTTCAAAGATCAAATGTTACAATTGTCACACAATTGGTCACTTTTCTTATCAGTACCCTCAAAGGAAAAGGAAAAAAAGGAAACATGCAGCTAATGTTGAAGAGCTTCCACCTCAAAAGAAAAGAAGATATATTTGATGAAGATTGCAAAGAGTAATTCTAAGTATTCCAAAAGTTTCGAGTAGCACATGAAGGTATCTGGAAGGGATATACACTTGGAAAGAATGCCAAGGGATCTTCTCTGAGCAATGATAGTAGATCCAAGAGGATTTTGGATTTAGTACATTTAGACACATGCGGACTGTGACAGTGGAATCCTTGGATGTTTTCTTATACTAGGTATGGCTCCTTCCATGAATACTTTAGCAAAATCCATAAGTTTGGAACTTGACGAAGAAGAAGATCAAGGTCTTTAGGTTAGATGATGGAGCAGAGTACCTCTCCAGAAACTCCAGTGATTTATGCAAAGAGGAAGAGATCAAAAGGGAGTCAACAAAAAAAGAAAAGATAAGTATTTATACTTTGTATGATAAGTTTTATTTCCTTAAATTGTTATTTTTTATTGATGAATAGCATAACTGTTTAAATTAGTGTTGGTTAACCCTTCTAGACATTTCTATTGTGTGTTACAAAATAGTTCCATTGCAAATATTGTGGAAACGAATATTTGTGATTAAGATCTACCCATGTTCTTATGGGAATATGCATACAGTACGACAATTATATCAAGTGTCCTCACTGTATATTTGGGAACAAGACTCTTGAGAGACACTCGCAAGAGTGAAGCTAGAAAGTATTTATGGTAGACACCCATGTGCCGAGAAAGAAGAACATGAATACCATAGCCTTTAGGATATCTAGAAGGTTTCATATGGAGCTTGATAGTGAGGAACAGGAGGCTCCGACGAATGAGTGTCCCTCTAGTACAGTGATCATCCTTTTGACTATTAGGACGAGACAGTAGAGCTAGTAGAAACAATGGATATACTGAGAGATGATGTAGTGATCAGGAAGAGGCCACCATGACTTCATGATGCTTTGAAAAATGTATAGGGGCAAGCAGCTCCCTATGATACCTTCAGGGAAAGATAAATACCTAAAAGGTTCTCAATTTATTTGGATTTGATGAGTCACACCATTGATTCCAATCCTTCTAGCTATGATGAGGCAGGAGGATGATAGGTTTGAAAGGATGCCATGATGGAGGATTATTAGTCCATCATGAAGAATGGTGTGTGGGATATAGTGTCAAGACCTGAGGGGAATTTGATGGTGAGTTTCAATTAGATTTATAAGATCTAGCATATGGTCTAGATTAGCATATGAGATGACACTTTATATAGACTATGGAGTGAGCCAGGTTCCAGGCTCCGAGAGAGTCTTGGATGGTATCCATTGTCTCTCCGTAGACATACTTGATGGGAGGTGACACGGATGGATACAAAAGGGAAGACAATCTTCCATGATCATGATTCATATGGTGAGTATATTGGCCCAGGTAGGAGTTGAGTTTCAAGATGTAGAGGGAGCGGATACTCATATGCAGAGAGTGCAGGATACTCAGGTGTAGAAGGAGAAATATGGTCCCACATAGAGGGAGTAGTTGCAGCACAGCTTGTTGATGATAAAGAACACTTTGTACGGACTCAAGAAGGCACCTAGGATCTGGTATGAAAGGATAGACGTGTGCTTGATGAGCTTGGACTTCACCAAGAATAATGTGGCTTCCAACTTTTACTACAAGGTTGTTAATGGTGACCATTTGATCTTGGTGCTATATGATTGATAATATGTTCCTTTACAGGAACAGAGAAGCTCAGTTTCGAGTGCAAGACGGATTTTGTCTCTCAATCTGAGATTATGTGGATTGGAGGTGTGTGAGATATTCCTTAGGAAGAGGGAGTGAATAGTCTATATATTGTAGACATTCGACATGGTGGACTGTAAGTCCATGACCACACATATCATGATAAGCTGAGTGATTCTGCTTCAGATTCATATTTGGTGGATCCCTTTATGTGCAGATATGGAGAAGCTGAGTGAATCTACTTCATATTTAGATTTTTTGGATCCTACTATGATAAGAAATATGGATAAGTTGAGGGATTCCGCTTCAGATTCAGATTTGGTGGATATTTGATTAGATCCTTGGTGTACCTAGTTGACACCAGGTCTGATATTTGCTTTGCAAAGCCAGTTTATGGTTGAGCCAAGGCATGTATATTGGGTTGCAACAAAGCATGCATTGAGGTACTTTCATGCTACATTTGGATATGACCTAAGAGATATCTTAGGTGGTGAAGTGAAGCTGCAAAATATATACAGATTATAACTGAGAGGAGTGCAATGGACAAAGAGCACCTTGAGGTGTTGCTTTAGCTTGGATCAGTTATGATATCCTAGATTAGTGGTAAGTAGGATTTTGTGGCACTGGTACAACAGAAGTAGAGAAAATTGAATCCAGTGTCATAGGACTATTTGATCTAGATATCAAATACCACTTCATCTGAGACATGGTGTAGAAGGGATCAATGAAGCTCCAGTACATATCCATAAACGATTAGATATACAACATTCTCACTAAGCCTATATCCAAGCCAAAGTTTGTATATTTCAGGGACAAACTTTGTGTGATGGAGAATGCCTCCCTGAGTGAGAGGGAGTGTTGATGGATGAACAACACCATGATGGTTCTATAGACATTCATGTGAGATGAATAGCCCAGACACCAAATGATCTGAAGACATTCACATGAGTTGAATGGCCCATACTTTGTGATGATCCTACAAATGAGAGGCGGACATTCACATGAGGTGAATGGCCCAGACATTGAGGGGAATACATTCACAAGAGGTGAATGTCCTTAGCACATTATTTATCCAGATATCCATATGATTTGGCTAGGATTGAAATACTCGAGTGCATGGATTATGAACATTTTCACCAAGTATGATGCTTGGAATCGATGTAGAATGCTTCAGTTGGAAATTCTCACCAAGTATGTGTCTTGGTGTGATGCAAAATGTCTCCCTCACTAAGAGAGAGTTTTAGTATTTCTCCATGATTCTAGCCTTGAGAAAACATTCTGCAGATTATTCTACCATAGTGGTCATGTGTAATATTGACCAAATGTTGGTAGAGAATGGCCCCATCATATCCCTAATTATTCATGTGTATTGACTATGTGTATTAAGGCTCGGATGCTTAGCCTTTGATTAGTCGTGAGGATTGACTAAGTGTATAAATGCTAGTGGTCACATTGCATACTCTATGTGGGAGTGCTCCCTGATGGGGGTGATATATTCTAATTAGAGCTAGTTGACTTGTCTTTGTTATAAGGTATCTTATCCCCTTGTGTAATAGAAAAAGTCTAATCTAATGTTGAATTTGGCATTGGCTCTAAGAAGTGTTCGGGACTTCTTGGAGTATGTAATATCCCGATTTTGACCCTATTGCATTAAAATTGTAAATGATGTAAATATCGTTATTTAATCATGGTGAGGAGCTCAAGGCCAAGGCCCCGCCATCGATTTAGCTTTGTATGTATCGGCAATTAAAAATCGGTGCATATGGTTCTTGTGCTAGACAGGCACAATGTAAATTAAGACATGTAAATACGGATTTTAATGAAATACCCACAACTAGCTATGCAATCCAACAAATAGATGGGGGCATGAATTTTATAAGGAATAGGGAGGAAAATTATTCAAACCCTTGAGCCAATAGTGTTAAGCCAAATTTCATGAGAACACCCATAAACCACCAACTACCCATTTTGACTTAGGCACCCAATCATTTAATTCTTCCAAGAGTTAGTTGAGGAAGTTAATGCCTTGGGAATGAAGAGGTATGGCAGCCAATTTCGTGCATGGGCAAGCCATCAACCTGGGAATTCGTATTTTTGCTTCTTGGGCAAGAAAACACCCACGAAATGGTGCCCAAAGCCATCTTTCACCCATGGACTTTGCTCTCTCACGCAGTCTGAGCTAGTTGGGCTTTCCCCATCACGTTTTTCACCATTTTCCTGCATTTTCCATGCCTAGGAACTCGTTTTTGTATTGCACAATGGTTGGGAGGAAAGGAGCCACGATTTTGGGGTTTATGGAGGCCATTTTTGTCCCTTGAATGCCCATAAATGTTTTCTAGAAACGATTTTTGCTCTCCCTGGGTGATTCCCCAATTGCCATTTCGTTTTTGGTTGCCCAACATTTTTCTGCAGCTAATGGAAACCCCATTTTGGACATCCCACTGAAAAAAACATTTTTCTTCATGCCCAGCAATTGTGGTTTTGCTGTTATGTGCATCTCTGTTTTGGTTTGAACCTGTGATCAAGAAATTTGGAGTGGTAGTGGATAGAATTGGCTTGATAAATCTAGTGAGGGGAGTAACCTCTCAGAAAGATCAAAAGGGCTAGCTACTCTTCTATGCACACCTTGGACAACACTAGAATGGAAGGTATGGCCTAAGGGACTGTGTATTAGTGAAGGGAATACTTCCTTGAGTGGGGTGTGTAGGCATTGTGGGTGCCAAGCTAGATAGATCTTGTAGAGGGCATCCATATCTCTGTTGTTGAGCTCACTAGCTTAGCAATTTTTCCTTTCCATTGCCTTAGTAGCCTGATAAACCCAACTATAGATTGGCTTGGCTGATTTTGGTGTATCCCTGGTTATGTGTTAGCCTGTTGTTCCCTTTTTCCTTGTAGAAATCATGCCCAGCTCGGGGATGGCAATTGTGCTGAGAGATTGATGAGCACAATTAGCCTGTGGTTGGGTGGAACGTTGCAGTTGCATAGCCAGTTGCTCGGGACTACTCTATTTTAAGATAAGTACTCTCTTGCGTTAAATTCTGCAATGTATTTATTTAATGGCTGTCATGAAAATGTGGAATGTATGTTAGATATTAAACATGATTTTAATTCCGCTGCGTTTCTATATTATGCATATGTATATGTTTACTTATTATCAATGAGTTTTACTTAATGGATATGGGGCTAGATGCCCAATCTTCGTCTCACGTTCTCTCCCTGTCTCGGTCTGATGGGAGGGGACTTGACAGAGTATGGTCAAATCAACATTAGAGCTCTATGTGTGAATTTGATCTGCATGTGAGGAGATGGACATCAACGAGGATAAATTTTCTATGATGAAGAAATATCCAAGAAGTCAATACAAACCATTGAAGAAGTCCCAGATAGCATTGAAGAAGTTCCAAATGAAAATGAAGACAAAAATACAAGTTTCTTAAAGATAAATAAAAGATAAAAATCAAAACTATCAAGTCAGCGCCAGTGAAGGAAGAAAAGTCGACCCCAATTGAGGAAACTTCTAGTTAATGGAAGAATATAAATAAAATGCTCTCACACTTCATTTACACACTCACTCATCTCATGTCTTCTCTCTCCACTTGTGCGCACCTCCAAGGAAGGCCTAGCAAAACGAAAGGAGAATAATTTTTGGGTTCTCTTGTTCTCTTGGAACATTCGCTACCCTTGATAGGGTTTCTTGTGAAGGAGGGTGAACCTATCTTATGCTAAGGATCATCTTCATGATTGGTATTGCATTTGAATTGGATTGATTTATTCTGAGAAAAGTTTGTTGGGTTTTCTCCCTCTTAGGCTTCCCATGGTAAAATCCTTGTGACTCTTGTGTATGATTATCTCTCAGTGACCCTTGTTTCTTTTATTTATACTACAAATGAATGGTGATATTTCATTCAAGCATAATTGTGGGATGAAATGAATTATGAAATAAATTTGAAAGAGATTAGAATTATACGGCAAAGTTAAAATTCAATAAGATGATCCCTCCTTCACGAGGAAACCCTAACAAACATCTAGGGAGATATAGAAAACCTCTAGGGAGAGATAAGAACCCAAGAAATTTTCTCCTTGTTACTTTGCTAGGCCTTCTTGGAAAGTGTGCATCAGCTGAGAAGAGTTGCTAAGTTGTAATAATGAAAAGTAAAATGTTAGCTACTTATTTATACACTTTAAGTCACTAATTTATCTCTTGTGGGGATGACTTGGCTTCTATTTAGGGTCGACTTGTCTTTTTCTTATCTTCAATATTTCCTGGGCTTCGTTAATGCTTTCTAGGTCTTATTCAATGGTTGACTTGTATTCTTGGCCTTTTCTTCTTTTCTAGAAAATTTGTCCTTGTTGATGATCATCTCCTCACATGCACGTCTATTCACACATAGAGATCTAATGTTGAATAGACCCACGAAGAAGTCCTAGACACTTCTTAGATTCAATGTCAATTCAACATTAGACTAGACTTGTATATTCCACAAGGGAACGAAATCCCCTATCAAATAAACAATTCAAATATATAATATAGAATAGATCGCTCCATCATGGAGCAGGCAATGTGAGAGCACCCTGGGGCCAATCTTCCCACACCATATGAATCAAGATAATGGGAGAAGGACTGCCCTTTCCTAGGCCATTCACCTCTAGCCATATGAATCAGGATTTGAGGGTGAATGTATCATTATTCCTTGGTCAAATTAGCATGACCAATCTAGGATAATTCTTGCCCGATGCTGCAACCTGGAGAAGCATCAACATTCCCTCTCAGTGAGGGAGACATTCTACATCACGCCAAACTTGCTTGGTGAGAATGTACTCAATCTGCATCTCAAGTGTATTACTCCTATCCATATCAGCATGGCTATCCAAATAAATATTGCGTCCGGACCATTCACCACTAGCCATATGACTTGGGCTCCTAAGGTGAATGTATCATTCTCCCTTATTCAAATCAACATGACCAATCTGGGAGAATGTATGCCCGATGCTCCTCATCTGTGGATATGTACGTGTGGGTCATTCACCACTATCCATATGACTTAGGCTCCATGAGTGAATGTTTCATTCTCCCTTGTTCAAGTCAGCATGACCAATCTAGGAGAATGTATGCCCAATCTTGCTCGTCTGTACTAGAGTTGCACTGCTCCCTTCTACACCATGTCTTGGATGAAGTGATATTTGATCTTCTGATCAAATAGTCTTGAAAGAATCTACATTGCTTCGTGACCTATGACACTGGCCGCAATATACTCTGCATATGTTGTACTGAGTCCTATAGAGGTCCGCTTCCTACTAAATCAGGATATCCTAGCTGATCCCAAGCTGAAGAAGCACCCCGAGGTGCTCTTTTTTCCCACTGCACTCCCTACCCAATCAAAATTTGTATATCCATGCAGCCTAACTTCACCACCTAAGACATATCTCAAACCACCATATCCAACTATACCACAGAGGTACGTCAACACATGATTCACTGCAACCCAATGTACATGCCTCGGCTAAAACATAAACTGGCTCAAGATGCTCACTGCAAAGAAAATATATATCCTAGAGTTAACTAGTACATCAAGGATCCAAAAATATTCATATACATAATGGGATCCACCAAATCTAAATATGAAGTGAAATCACTTAACTTCTTCATCATACTGAATATGCTCAAGATATCAACTGTGTACTTCCCCTAACTAAGGAATATCTCACCTGATCTCTACTACACCTCCAATCCCAAGAAATAATGCATCAGGCCAAGATCCTTCATTTGGAATTCTAAATCCAACTTCCTCATGGTGAGGGAGGTACTCCTCACTGAGACACCTCCTCCACTATCAACAAACTATGTTGCAACTACTCCCTCTATGCGGGAGCACCCTGCTCCATTTGCACTTGAGTATCCTGCTCCCTCTGCATCTAGACACCATGCTCCCTCACAATTGAGTATCCTTCACTGAAGCAACTTGTTTCCTTTTGCACTGTTGATCCCTATTTATCCATCTGTGTCATCTCCCATCAAGTGGGTTTACTAAGACGATCCTCCTACTTCCTCAAGAAAACTAAATACCATCCATGACTCTCTCTGACCCTGTAAAATTCGCTGCCCTGATGCTAATTTGAACTGCATTATTAATCTTATATATCCACTTGGAAATCACCACTATTTTCCTCTCAAGTATTGGAACTATCTCCCACACATCATTCTTCATGATGGACTTATACTCTTCCATCATGGCATCCTTCCAAACCTACTCGCATGCTGCCTCCTCATAAATGGAAGGCTTGGAATCAATGATGTGACTCATCAATGTTATATAACTCAAGAACCTATGAGGTATTTTTCTCTCCTTGAAAGTACCTCTAGGAGTTGCATGCCTCTTTGCATCGTATAAAGTATCATGAAGCCATGCTAGCCTCTTCTTGATCACTGCAACATCTCTAGGTAGATCCAATAGCTCTGCTGGCTCTACCGAGTCCTCCTGATAGTCTGAAGGATGAATAATTGTACTAGAGGTAACCATACCCTCATCCTTTGAAGCCTCATAATCCTCACTATATATATCCATATGAGACTCCCTATACCTCTTGAAGGCTACCTCCTCGTCAACAGTAACATACCAACTAAATTCAATCTTGCGTTGTCCTATAGTGTATATCTTGTATGCCTTTGAAGTCTCATTGTATCCCACAAAAGTACCCTTCTTCTCATAAGGTTATAACTTCGTTCTCTTCTCCTTGGGCACATGGATTTAAACTGGAAAACCAAGGATCCTCAAATGACTAACCTCTGGCTTCACTCCTGTGAATCCCTCCTTAGGAGTCTTGTCCCCCAATATCCGGTGAGGACTCCTGTTTTGGGCATAAACTGTTGTACTAGATGCCTTTTCCCATAAGAACATGGGTAAATTCTGATCTAGGATCATCACCTTGACAACCTACACATTGGACTTGTTCTGCAATACATGACAGAATTATACACAATAGTTAACGAGTACCAATTAAACAGTAAAAACTAGCAATTGCACCATAGAGTGCAATAAAAAAACGTTGTATTGCAAGTAAAGTAAAGAGATGTATTACAAGTGAAGCAAAGAGATATAGTAGGCCTATTGCAAGTGAAGTAAGAAAAATTATTGCAATTGAAGCAAAGAGATGTAGTAGGTGCATAGGGGTAGCTTATGAAATTCAAATTAGAACAAAATCCATTCACAATACACTCACAACATATTAAACCCAAACTGCAGAGAGAATGCCTTGGAATTGAACATTAGAAATAATTTAATACTATAAGATCTAAATAGAGAATGACTCAAGTAGAGAAAGCCCATATATTTCAAATAATATACAAAAAGTAATTTCAGTTGTTTCAAATATAGTTTGACACTTCCACCCCCAGGGTACAAATCCTCAGTTAAATGAGAATGAATTACCAAGAGTATGGTGGTTGAGAACACGAAAACACTATTCAATCTAAAATAATTGTTTTTAGACAATTATTAAATTGTAGGTAGAATAATGATAATATATAGCTCTCCAATCCTCTATTCTCATAGTCTATGAAACATTAGTCACTTTTTTATTCAATAACAAATTATAAATTCAAAAAAATTATCCATACAAAATAAAAAAACAATATTAATATCTACATTTTCAAATAATTATTATATTATAACTATTTTAACTAAATAATTATTAATTTAGAACATTTAAATCAATATAATAATCTTTGAATTTGCTTTCCAATCATGTTTCTGAGGATGTAGGCAATAATAAAAGAATTTCTACTTCATTTTATGTTTTAGAACCTTTGAAGAGATGCGTGACTCTAACTTTTTCCAGTGAGACATGAAAGCACGTCTTCACATTCTCAATGATGACAATAGACCAAATAGGAACTCTTGTCTTAAAACTCTTATGGATTTAACAATTCGATTCACCCCGCGAAAGCTATCTATCCGCCATGTTTAAATGGTTCTTTCCCAAAGCCGAATCGACTCACCAGAGAGAAACATATTGTATGGCCGAATATATAAGCAATCTTACTCCCTGATTCATTTGCTTGTTTAAATTTAAAATTACATCGTATAGAAGAGATAGATCTAATCAGTGAAAATTTTACTGAAAATATTGCAAGAGGTTTTTGGTTTCATCTTGTAAGAGAAAATAGATGGCAAAAGTTGATATCTGGAAACGACAGAAAATCAAGAACAATATAATCTTCTTTCCACGAGTAAACTTCAAAGTTATTGTATTAGTCGCCACTAATAATAAAAATTGCATGCCTCGTCTGTCACAACCAACAACTACCAGTAATACAACAATAATCTAGAAAATAAACACAATGATCCCATAAGCCTAACAATTTTAAAACCTACGTATCAAAGGATTTAATTTAAAATGGATTTAAAATTTGTACAGGTGCAGTTTATAAAAAGTTTATAAAAATTTTTGACAGGCTATGTGTGGTCTACCAGTGTTTACAGGTGTCATCTAGACTCTATAGCCCCTTTTTTTCATTTGGTTCAACACCCGCATAGAGATGCATACGGAAACCATTGATAACCATTGACGTGGAAGACAACCATTGACGTGGTAGAAAACCATTGATTGGTATCGACGCATCTGTTGCTCTGAATTGTCAGTAAAACCGATCGGACGGTGAAAAACGTACCAATGCAAAGATTTGCGGAGAAGCGATCATGGCGTTCAATGGCAAGCAAGAGGATCGATGGATTAGCTGTTTTCAATAGTCGGACATGCAATCCAATGGTTGACATTAAGTAATAAAGTGAAATTGGGGATTCTACTCCCACTTGTAAAACGCCTTACGGCGTAAAGATCAATTCAATTTAAGTAAATAAAAATCATTTCTTAAAGAATTAAAAACTTATCTTCTTGTCGACTCTCTCTTGATTCCTGTCTCCTTGCAGAAATCACTAAAGACCTTGGAGGTATACTCTTGTCCATTATTTGACCTTATGACCTTGATCCTCTTCCTCGTCAAGTTCTTTATGAAGACTTCATCCTTGGTTTTCATGAAGTAGATCCATGTCTTCTAGGAGAAATCATTAATGAATGCTACATTGTACAAGAAGCCAACCAAATATTATATTGTCATCACTGTGCATACATCTGAATGCACTAGAAGAAATACTCTTTCCAAAATTTGTGCAATCTCATCATGTTTAGATTTATTTCCCTTCTTCTGTGGTGGAAGCTCATCAACTTCGTTTGTTGATGCATGTTGCATTCCCTTCCTTTTCTTATAAGGACACTGAGAATCATAGTGACCAAATGTATGGCAATTGAAGCATCCTTCTTCTTTTGTTCTTGAAATGGAGTTGATCCTCCACCTATAATTTTTCTTCCAAAAATTTATTCTTTCTTTTTATTTTCTTGCATTAGCTCCAAGAACTTGATTTTATTCATTCTAAGGTCTCTGCTAGCTATTCTTCGATAATATTTTGGCTTCCTCTTGGACACAATCATCCCAAAGCCGATCAAACTTGGAAAACTCTTCTCATCCAAAAATGCTCTAAACAAATGACTCCCATGAAGAAAGAAGTCCATTAATAGTCACAGTAACGAGTTATGCATCATCAATGGTGTCTCCAATAGCCTTAAGTTGATCTCTCAACTGGGATACTTTCATAAAATAAGTATTAGTTGAATATGATTTGGTCATCATGATACAATGGATTTGATTCCTCAAGGCTAATTTCCTGCTAATGTTCTTACTCTCGAACAATCCCACCAAGGGATCAAACATTGCTTTGGCAGTCTTCAACTCAACAATATGTGGAAACAAATGATATTTTACGGAATCTATTAATATCCTCTTATCCTTTGCTTCATTCTTCTTGTGCTTGTATTTCTCCTCATCACTTTCTGGTTCTGAGACATCTTTTACATAATTCTAAATCTCATTTTCATCCAACAGTGAAGAATATCCTGGTCTCCCAAGGTCTGAAATTTGCAGCACCATCCACCCTATATTCTATTTTGAGACTTGTCACCATCTTGAAAAGAGGTATGAAATCTGAACCATAAACCCTAGTATCGACAAAATAGGTCAAAACTAAACTTTGATAAAATTGAGAAATGAATCCACTAATAGATGCACCCTACCAAGGAGACCTCTTGGACACCAGATTCAAGTCCAACGTTAGGCCAGAAAGGTCCAAAACTGAAAGCCCTAAAATTTCCAGAATTAGGGAAAAACCTTATCAATGGATGTCTTTCAAAACTGCTCTGATACCATGTTGAATTTTCTCATATAGGAGTAGAAATATAATTTTCAGATCTTGATAATTATTTTCTAATGATTTCAAACATTCATTTCATCCCACTATTTTCATTGAATAATTATACACTTAAAATTTCAACTTTGTATTGAAATGGAAACAAAAGATCATAGAAGGACAACCATGCACAATAGACACAAATATTTTACCCTGGGAAACCCAATATTGGGAGAAAACCCAACCAACTTTTCTTAGAAGAAATCAGTCCAATAACTACATTACCATTATGAAGAAACCCTAGCAATGTAGTGAACCTCCTTTCATTAGGAAACCCTAGCAAGATGAGCCCTCCTTCATGAGGAAACCGTATCAAACCTCTAGGGAGAAATAAGAACCCAAGAAATTTTCTCCTTGTACCTTTGATAGGCCTTCTTGGAAAGTGTGCATTAGCTTAGAAGAGTTTTTAAGTTGTAATAATGAGAAGTGAAATGTTAGCTGCTTATTTATAAACTTTAAGTAACTAATTTTTCTCTCATTAACTTACTTAGAAACATTTGTGCAAAAATTGGTGAGTAGCAAGAGCAATGCATGTAGCTCCAGAGACTAAAGCCACATGTTGGAGGTCTTATTTAATGAGAACTTGATTTCAAACAATTTCTCCAGTGGCTTCTTCAATTTGAACTTGATTTGGGACAAGTTATTCAAATCAGTATGATATTTGAACTTGATTTGGGACTAGTTCTCAAATGGATAAAAGAAATTTGTAGATCACTCTTCTTCTGAGCCTGTAAAAGGGTGTTCCTCAACTAAGTGGTGGATCATGGATGGGCATATGTTATTTTAGTCCATATGATGTGAATCTTCTGGGGCCTCTTTCATCCTCTCAATGTATGTGAATATGTCCTCATAGGACATGTGTTGTGAAGCTTCTTGGGCCTCCTTCAACAAGACTGGATTGAGCATACCAACTGTGTAACAACTGAGTTTGGGAGATAGGAGAAACATGGCTGCAAAAGATCTATTTGATGTCTGCAAAAGCACTTTTTAATGCTAAAAAGGCACTTTTTGATGGCTGCAAAAGAGCTCTCTGGTAGCTGCAAATGCACTTCTTTGATGGCTATAAATGAGCGCTTCTTTGATGGCTACAAATGCACTTCTTTAATGGTTGGAAATGAGCATTTTGATGGTTGTATATGAGAACTTTAATATCTTGAAATGAGCTCTTTGGTGGCTGCAAAATCCTTTTTAATGGCTTCAAAATCCCTTCTCATCCTGCAAAAGCAATATTACTGACAAGAAATCACTGAAACACAAACAAGTTTAGTACCCCCTATGATTTGATACATATGAGATTTGAACAAATAGATCTAGGTACATAAACTAATGAGATATATAGTGAAAATCAAATCCTCCATTAATAAATTATGTAACAAATGAATAACATTGATCATCACACAATAAACTAGAAGCACATAGGAAGAATTGAATGGTATATCTCATTGACTTGAATGATTGGTGGTGTACAATATTTAAAGAGAAGCGATTCGAATTAGCGTTAGAGCCAATTCGAATTTTCCATGCAGTACATGGGATGATTTAGGCTTAAAAAGAGGTTAAAACCTCTCAGTTAGCCATGTTAACTATCCTAAACTAAGTTATACTAAATCTAGACTTCACAATAACTAGTTATCTGACTAATTACTTAGTTAACTGATTAAATATTCAGTTAACTGACTAAGAGATAATGCAAAACTCCTAATTAGGTCTGTGAAGGAAAATTAGGGTATGAATGGTTAGTTAGAAGAAAAAATAGCAAAGTTTTCTCTGCTACTAACTAAGAATGAACTCTAGCATTCCTAAAATCAGGGAATAACTCCATAAATCAAGGGAGGCGCCCTAAAAAATAGGAATGCACCCAGTTAAGCTAAGTATAGCCATTAGGGTTTTGTTTTATGTGTCATATTAGGTGTTTAGAGACCCTTAGGAGTCATGAATTCAAGGACTAGATGACTAGAAGAGAAGAATGATGTTATAGCGAGGTTTTCAGCTCTAACACCCCCCATAAGCCTGACTAGATGAGAAAGAAAAAAATGGGTCCCAAAAAATTGCATTCATGCTAGGTACCTATGCACACAAAAAGGATTCTCTGAAAGTTAGGGAAGAGGGAAAACCCATATGGGAGAAAAACCACCCCATAAAAGGGAATATAAAAAATAAGTTAATTTACTTAGAAAAATCTATGTGGAAATTGGTGAGTAGCAAGAGCAAAAGGCTATAGCTCCAAATATTGAAGAGACATGCTGAAGGTATTTTTCAATGAGAACTTAGTTTTGAAAAAATTCTCTAATGGCTTCTTCAATTTGAACTTGATTTGGGACAAATTCTTCGAAGTCTTCTGAAATTTGAACTTGATTTGGAACTAGTTCTCGAATGGATAGAGTAAATTTGTAGATCACCTCTTCTTATGGACCTGTGAAAGGGTCTTCCTCAGCTGAGTGGTGGATCATGGATGAGCATATTTCCTCGTAATCCATATGATGTGAAGCTTCTAGGGCCTCTTTCATCTTCTTAATGTATGTGAAACTGAATATGTCCTCGTATGACATGTGTTGTGAAGCTTCTAGGGCCTCCTTTAACAAGACTGGATTGAGCATACCAACTGTGTTGCAACTGAGTTGGGAAGATGTAATATCCCCAATACAATTATAGGCCAAAATTGTGTGCTTTTTAACAAATAGTTTCCAAAGCATACAATAAATGGAGAGACAACATGATATTTTTATTATTATTATGAAAGAATTGAGATTACAAGCTCTAATTGTTGCTATGGTAGATGAAAAACACACAATAAGCAAATCAAACACCGAGAATATGCCACGGCTCTTCTACTACTAACTGGTCACTTCCTCAAAATGATTCCAAACCAAAAGATGAAGCTCAAGTGAAGACCCTGGATGGATCCTCCTCCTTGTCTAGTTAGGGTGGATATCTCACCACTGAAACTAAACCACAATTGATGGATGGAATTTTCCAACCCCAAATGAAAACTCTGGATAAACCCCAAGAAGGTCATAAGAAATCAATATCAAAACAACATGTCCTCCAATGAGGCGTTTCCCATATTTTAACTTTCTCTGGTCTCCAATACCATAGTCAATACCATGGAACACTCAATACCATCCACCATGCTATTAGTCACTTTTCTATAGATAAACAATACCATGGTTAATACCATGGAACACCCAATACCATCCACCGTGCACGGGGGCTTCACTAGAAGGCAATATAATATCACGTTCATTCATATTGGGGTATTAAATAATCATGAAAACCAAAAAATTATATTGCTTATATATTAAGGGGCAAAGGGTTTTTTTTTATTTAATGTAACAATACAAAAATACTTTGGGGTCTTTTTTATATGGGTGGACTGAAAAATATCCGCCAAATGAAGATGGAGGGATCAAAGCCAGATGAGAAATCGGGTTGAGGCAAGGCTCGGGCTTACCAGTACGCAGGTAAATCACGTCTTGAGGCATGCTTGAGGCCAGGGGTTTCATGGTGAAGAGGGTTTCTAGTCGATCATAGTTGAGACACTGGTCATTGACAGCCAATTGCTACCAATAGCATTCAACCAGTTGTTACCAATAGCCTTGGGAGGCTCTAAGCCTCCAAGTCCTGTTATAGGCCCTCGATAGGCCTTGGGGGCTTGAATACCCAACCACTTGTGCCTATTACAGGCCTTGGGAGGTTTAGTCAGCCTCCTAGAGCTTGTTACAGGCCCTGGGGGCTTGGATACCTAGCCCACAATAGCGATTGGGGAACCGCAACATGCAATCTAAATGTTGTACTATGTGCATTGGCTCTAGTGACATACAAGAAGTAACCTCCTATCTCTTCATTAGACCATTATATGTTGCAAATCATAATGATATGTGGTTGAGTAATTGCATTGTGGGGGAAGTAATGTGCATCCACAATATACATCGAAAGAAGCAAGGTGCATTGTAGAATGCATGTGGGGTCATAAGAGGGGTATCATATCAATATACTAGGTAGAAATATAAAGGGGTGTAAAAAATGTTAATGAAAAAATTGATACATACAATATCTAGTGAAAATAGGGGATTTTTTAAATTGGGAAGGCATATTGGGAGGGGGTAAAAAAATGATTTTGGAAGGTATTTTCCAATATTTAATGAAATTAGGGGTATTGTTTCATATGCCATGAAGGAACGTGCTCTAATAGCGGTTTATTGAGTGAAGCCCCCGTGCCACCATGCTATTAGTCACTTTTCTAGAGATAAACAACTTTTCTATGGTAAGTGACATCAATAGTGACCCCCTTTCTTCACAGTAAGAGCCTCAAAATCTAACCCAACTGCAGAACAAGTAACCCTCAAATTGGGGACATTACAGTCCTCCCTTCCCAAAGATTGTTTGTCCTCAAGCAATGCCACCATAACCTAATGCTCCATCGAATGAACCGGACTGAGCCTAGAATGAGAGAAAAAACTATCTCTCGCCTCTGTTTCATCTACTAAACTGTTTGAAATCCAAGGGTCCCAATATAATCTCAAAAAGGGACCACCATGCTGACGTTGCGCCAATCTGATCATCATCCGACTATCATACCTCGCTTCCATCTTCCTCTCTTGGAACTCTAAAGCTAAAATGACTGTAAGAACTTAATCGACCACTGTGGATGACAGTCTGCATAGGCACCCAAGTAAATTCACTAGGATCCCAAACTATCTTGTAAGGTGTGAAACATCCTATACCCATCATGTCATTCTTCCAAGTGCTAAGACAAGCCTCCATGTGTCTACCCCTAAAGAGCCAAGCAATCATCAGCTGCACAAACACCTCAAAATATGACTCCTTTGTGCATCCAATCCTAAGCATACCAAGAATAAACTCTGGAAAGCAAAGACTAGCCGTCTCATCTATATCGGCTCCACTGTCAAGTTTGACCCTGCATGCTCGAAAAGGAATCATGCCTTGCCATAAAAAGGAAGACTCAATCTCTCCTCCAATGACATCCCAGAAATATAGCAGATTGACCACCATCACAGCTATGTCGATCATCGCTATAATATGAAGCAATCCATCGCTCGGATGAATACCTGGATCCCACCAACAAATAAGAATTCCATCAAACCCAACTCCTACTGACTATTTCCATGCCACGTTGATAGCCATCAGAGTCTTAATGAACCAAACCCCCGAAACACAATCCTCTAGTGGAAACCAAGTACCCATCATCGACTCTGATCTTGCTAATTAGTTTGGATCCTGCCAAAATGCATCTAATAATACACCATCACCATCATTGTGCTCAAATAACCCATGGATTCTAAGCACCTCCCTGGAGAATAGCTCTACCACCTATGGTTCCTCATACTCATGAAAATACCAAGAATAATCTACCAAATGAGAACCCCACGTATCCCTCATGATCCTCTCCCTAAGTGATGACTCTGGGTCCAAACATTGGAAATCTCTATTGGATATGATGGCATCCCCTACTCTGTCGGTTGCACTCCTTGCGAACCAATCTAATCTATCATGTGCACTATGTGCACCCATCCCATGGTCCAACTGAAAGACCCATGTTGTGGACAAGATGCCACCTGCCTCATCCATAAATCTTAAGTGAACCTTCCAAGTCTTGTTGTGTAAAAGAAAAATATACCTCTGCCATGACATGTGTGACTAGGAAGTATCTAGTGTGTTGGTAAACCCCAAGGGAATGACCCAGAACCTATGATGAAGTCTAGGAGTAGACCTATGGACATCAAGCTCCCTATCTCTCATATGATGACATCCTGGATAAAGATAGTTCATCGAAGGATCTACTGCTCTCTGAAACTCACCTATCCACTCACTAATCATGGGTAAACCAAACTCAAGTTTATGCTCGTGAACTCTGTAAGGTGGTCTTCATGGATTAAATACTCCAAAACCCCAGTGGACCTCACCATGTGCCACTATGTACCATTGTATACTGCTACACACTCCTATATCCTCATGTATAATGCTACATACACTTGAATGCTATTGTGCCATTAGCTATCATGTATGTGCTACTGTATCCAACACTCCATTGATGTCAACTGATCCTATCTCCCAGTGTGTCCCCAAATATTTCATATATTTGTCCACCCAATCTCTGGATGCATATTATGGCCTACTAGCTAGTCCACAGGGCATGTATTCAACTATATCCTCCATGACTAGACCTCTCTCCAACCGAGGTGACTCATGGCCCTCTGTGTCAAATATCTCCGGGAACCTACAACTATGAATGTTCCTCATGTGTAATCATCACCATAGGCTCTCCCCTGAAACCATGAGCACCACTTATTCTCTCATGTGTCACTATTGTCAAATATGGTGAAGTCTCTTTTGTTGTCAATGATGAAGATCGTGCCAAGCTCAACTGGTAACTAAAGTCCTTAACCTTCCTTGACTTATCTTTTGTGAACTTAAGAGCAAGGTTCCTATCCATGAACAACTGCAAGTAATCAAACTTAATTTTCTCTTTGATGATGTGCCATTGGGTACAAGTGACCCTTTATGTGACTCCCTTCTTCCTTTCCTCCAACTAGGCCTTCAACATAAGATCTTCAATAAATTTATGAGAACCATCTACTCTCGTCAATACCTACACAATATGCTCCTCTGTGACCAATAGTTGGTTCGCCAAATCATGCAATGTCATCTCATCGGCATTGTGTGGGCTATCACATAAAATATCAACTGACTCACTAGTCGGTGTGGTGTAGTGATGGGACTCATGTGGGGTGTCATGCTCATACGGGTTCTCATATATCACTTTAATCCCTTCATTGTCTTCCTCTCGAGAAATGAAATCATCCTCAAAAGGTAACTCATCACACGCTAAGTTTTTATCATGCTCAGGTGCATCCACTCCGAACTCGTCATCTACGGGCATAATCATGCTTGTGTCATCATCCATGTCATAAATAGGATGAGGTGTAGGGACTCAAGGAGGTTGACTCCTTCATGTCATCATAAGTAGGACAAGCTATGGCTGCTTCGGAAACTGCATCATCGTTAGATCCATTTGCCTCATAAATTGTTGTTTTGTCATCCTCTATGCACAAATCCTTAGTAAGGCTAGTTACATGTTTCTCATCTCCAAGCTCTAATCTTTTAAGATAGTCCTCGTCCAAATCCTTGGGAGGTCTTCCATACTTGAAGGTATGTTTGGTCATGTAATACTCTCGAAAGGGTACGACTACACGCAACTTATCTTCCAACGCCATATATTCCCTGAAGCATGTGGTAACCTCATCTTGACCATGCTTCTCCTATGCTTTTGTGGGATGCTCCTCAAGGAATGTTGGAAACCATGGTCTAGGAATTCTTCTACTCCCCATCTTGCCTTCTAACCATCAATGTATCATGCAATCATAGGCTGGCAACTATAATATCCCTGTCTAGATCTTGTCCAAGTTTGTACTAGCTAACTGAAATTTTGGGTTTAGGAGTTTTGACAAACACTTGGACTACAATCTATGATCCCACTGAAATGTCCATTGTAATAACCCTGCTAGGTTTGGTTTTCTATGTTAACTGCTTGTGAAATCTGGCTTAGAAATTTTGGCAAACACTTAGTCACAACTGCTTCAATCCACACTGTATTGTTTCCCCAAATCTAAGAATCTACTTAAGTGTTGGTTTTAAGAGTGTTTTCATGACATTTGATTCAAAATATATTTTTATTTTCATTTAAAAATCATAACTCCATCCTAATAGATACATATAATTGACTTTAAAATTCCTAGCAATAATATGTGACTAAGAAAATCAGGTTCCACTGTTGTAGCGGACCTAGGAATGATGATAAATGAACAGCATCTTGAATGCACAAGCCTGGCATCCCTACCTCTTTCTTCTGGTGAGTGCCCCTCAAAAGGGCCATGATTTGATTGTTTAATGGAACTGGTAGATAAAAACAGGATCAGCCTCAACAAATAGCTCTATTTCCTCCTCTTATATGGCCATTCTAAACTAAATGTAAATTGATGTCAATCGCAGCCCCTTTTGATAGTCTTGGACTTGTTCAGCAACTCGACCTTATCTCAAATACTTATAGCCCTGTCAACTCACAGATAAGGATGCCCTGCTTAGCTCTTGAGCCCCTCTTCTTCTCACGGCCTTTGATTCACGTCTTTTCCTACTCTTGAGCCCCCCTTCAATGCTACATCTGTTCCCACACTTGTCTCAGGTTTCCCCAAGCCTGTGGCTCTTTCCACAACAACTTCAGCCTCCACACATCAAATCACGGATCCCACGACCCTGCGGCTCCCTTTCTTCAACGAGACGACCCTCCATGAATTATCTTGTCTTCCCACCAAGAAATTGGCCTCTCCCCAAGAGGTTGCAGCTTCCTGTTATCACAGAGGGATTTGGCCCTCCAATGAAGGACCCTTTGGCCGCATCCTTCATGGTCCTCTCAAGCGGGTTGCATTCCCCACGTGCTCACCATGGTTCTTCTCTTGACGTGGCCACTTCTTCCAAGTCCCAAGACCCTCATTTTGGGGATGTTGCTCTTCACATCTTGCTCATTTGCAACTCCTCTCCACATGATGTCACTTCTCTTCTACTAGGTATTACGATTCCCTTTTTTCCATCGTATTCTTCTATTACGTGTAACCCTCTATAGATTACGAATCAACAAGGTGAAAAGGCTCGAGGGTACTACGACCTCAGAGATATTATTCCACACTTCATGACCCACAGATCTTCTTCCACAAGAAAAAAGTGGCACCCATAACAAAGATCAATCTTTCCACATTGACCTTGATCTCCCCTTATCAAAAGTTTTGTACCTTTGTAGTAAAGCAATCTTATCTCCAGCAATGAATCGGACCTCCAAAGGAAGTCGATCTCCACAAGAGATTTATGGTCTTCACAAGCGATTGGCCCAAACAAATTGCAAATCACGTTGAATGATTAATAGCTCAAATGGAAACCCTAGGTGGATTCCCCCAATGGTTTAGCTATCACAGTTTCCCCTCAAGCTGGAAAGAACCTCACTCTGATACCACCGTAATATCCCGGATACAATTATAGACCAAAATTGTGTGCGTTTTAACAAATAGTTTGCAAAGCATACAAGAAATGGAGAAACAACATGAGATTTTTTAATTATTGTGAAAGAACTAAGATTACAAGCTCTAATGGCTTCTATGGCAGTTGAAAAACACACAATAAGTAAATAAAATTCCAGGAATATGCCATGGCCCTTCTACTACTAATTGGTCACTTCCCCAAAATGATGTCAAACCAAAAGATGAAGCTTAAGTGAAGACCCTGGATGGATCCTCCTCCTCCTTGTATAGTTAGGGTGGATATCTCACCAATGAAACTAAACCACAATGTATGGATGGATTTTTCCAACCCCAAACAAAAACTATGGATAAACCCCCAAATGGTCACAAGAAATCAATATCAAATCAACATGTCCCCCATTGAAGCATTGCCCCTCTTTTAAACTTTCTTTGGACTCCAATACCATGGAACACTCAATACCATCCACCATGCTATTCGTCACGATTCTAGAGATCAACAATACCATGGAACACCCAATGCCATCCACCATGCTATTAGTCAATTTTCTAGAGATAAAAAACTTTTCTAAGCACTTTTTGATGGCTGCAAAAGAACTCTTTGGTGGTTGCAAATGCACTTCTTTGATGGTTGTAAATGAGCACTTCTTTGATGGCTGCATATGCACTTCTTTGATGTTTGCAAATGATCATTTTTATGGTTGTAGATGAGGACTTTAATGGTTGAAAATGAGCTGCAAATGAGCTCTTCGGTGGCTGCAAAAGTCTTTTTGATGGTTGCAAAATCCTTGCTGCCAAATCCCTTCTCAACCTGCAAAAGCAAGATTACTAACAAGAAATCACCGAAAAACTAACTAGTTTAGTATACCCCCTATGCTTTGATACCATATGAGATTTGAACAAATAGATCTAGGTACATAAACTAATAAGATATATAGTGAAAATCATATCATCCATCAATAAATTATGTAACAAATGAATAACATAGATCATTACACAATAAACTAGAAGCATATAAGAAGACTTGAATGATATACTTCATTGACTTGAATGAGTGGTTGTTGAATATTGTAACTTCTAAGAATATTATATTTGTACATTATTATTCCGGAGATGTTTTGTCCCTCCGAGGTGACTCTATTATGTATCCGGAGATGTTTATTCCTCCAATGGTTTGTGGTAACTAGGGTTTTTAGACCCACCATGTGGGGGTCGGCCCTGAGTTTATATTTTAGGGGTTATTAGACTTCTCCAGGAGAGGTCGGCCCCATTAAGGATTTTGGTCAGTCGGGAACTAATATAAATAGAGGAGGAGAGCTCCTCATTTGACACACCTCCACAACTCAGAAAGTGGCGCACTTGTGTCTGGGAGATCTGCATGTAAGGTAGAGAAGAAGGACAAGTCTTGGAGCACATCTTGTATTTTGGTTGATCATCTTATTGAGGAAATCTTTGCTGGGTTTTCTACCCCATGAGGGTTTCCCAAGGTAATTTCTGTGTCTATCTTGTGATTATGTTTCTTTCAGTGATCTTTCTAGTATATTTGGTTTAAACTTAACATGGTATCAGAGCTAGCCTAAATAGAACATCTTTCACAAGGTGAAATTATATTTCTCTCTCTCTCCCAAAATTAGGGTTTTTGCAAAAGTTAGTATTTTTGGATTCTGGTTGCATGGCTGGATATCCCTTCTAAAGATCTATCTTTTGAGCCTTGGATCGAGGTTTTTGGTTGGGTAGAACTCCGGGAAAGTCAAACCCTAGTTTTACCAAAAGTACGATAGACCAGAAATTCTGTTGTAGATCCGAAAAAGTGAAAAGTTAAAGTTTCCGGGTAAGTACTACTCTGTCTCTTATCTCTTGGACTCCCCCAAGAGAAGATGGCTCCAAACACTAAGCTTGAAGACAAGCTAGAAGGTATAGAAAATTTCCAAGCATGGAAATACAGAATTGGTCTCATTCTTGAAGAAAATGACCTTGCTCATTATATCAAGGATGAAGTTGCAGAACCTGAAGGAGATGAAGCCAAAGAGAAGCATAGGAAGGATTTGATTAGGGCAAAGAGAATCATAGTTGATTCTATTAAAGACCACTTGATTCCCCAAGTGGCTTCCAAGAAGACTCCAAAGGAAATGTATGATGCCCTAGGAAGGATGTATGAAGGAAAGAACATCAATAGGAAGATGAACCTAAGAACTCAGTTAAAGAGTACCAAGATGCACAAAGGAGAATCCATTCAAGACTACTTCTCAAGGGTCTCCCAAATAAAGGAGCAACTAGATGCCATTGGTGATACTCTTGATGAATATGAACTTGTGATGACAGCTCTAAATGGTCTCACTAGACCTTGGGAGTCATTCATACAAACTATGTGTGCCAGAAAAGAAAGTATGAAGTTTGATGTAGTTTGGGAGGATTGTGTACAAGAAGAGGCTAGGGTTGCAAACCGAGAATCCTTGCTCAAAGAAGATGACCAAGCCTTGGCCACCCACACCAAGAGAAAAAGGAATCAATCCTACTCCAAAAGGAATAGTCACAAGGAGTCTCATTCTCCACATAGATTTCAAAAGAAAAGAGGAATTGTTCAAAGAAGAGATTACTCCTCTTTCCAATGTTTTTCTTGTCACAAAATAGGACACCTTGCTAGAGATTTCCCTCTAAAGAAGAAAAAGGGTTCTCATTACAAAAGACATCAAGCACATCTTGCAGAAGATGGTAGTGAAGAAGAATTAGAAGAGGAAGAAAGGCCTCACAATAAAATACCTAGAAGTGAAGAAGAAGAAGAAGCAAGGACCTTCTTCAAAAGAAGATCTAGGAGAGATAAAGAAGAAGATGCAGAAGAATATGTTCTTTTCTCCGCACTCTCTGGATCTATAACTCCTGGAGAAGATACATGGCTTATTGACAGTGGTGCTTCAAAGCACATGACAGGTCAGAAAAAGACTCTCTCAAGACTTGAAGAAAAGACTTCTCCACAAAAGGTATCTCTAGGAGATGACTTTCAATATCCCATCAGGGGAATTGGTGAAGCAAGCTACAAGCTTGATTCTGGTACCCTCCATGAAAATGAAAGAAATATTGTATGTACCAGGATTGAAGAAGAACTTGTTATCCATCTCAGCATTGGATAAGAAAGGCTATAGGGTTGCATTCATTGATGGACAAGTATTAATGTGGTCCAAAGGAAAATCTATCAAGGATGCAATTATCATTGGTGAAGAAAAAGGAGGTTTGTACAAGCTTAAGGGCCTTCCAGAAGCAGCTCTTGTTCATGAAACCATTAGCCCAAATGAACTATGGCATAGGATACTTGCTCACATTAACTACAAGGCACTACCTTATGTAAGCAAGGTAGTTATAGGTTTTCCAGACTTAAAGATTGATCATGATGGCACATGCAAAGGATGCGCAAAATGGAAGAATGTCAAGAACCCATTTCCTAGGAGTGAAACAAAGACTAAAAGTACCTTGGAGTTAATACACTCTGATGTATGTGGACCAATGACCTCCACATCTTTGAGTGGATATGAATACTATGTCACATTCATTGATGACTATTCAAGGAAAACTTGAATATTATTTCTAAAAGGTAAGAATGAAGTCTTTGGAAAATTCAAAGAGTTCAAGGCCTTAATAGAAAATCTCTCAGAAAAGAAAATCAAGATTCTCAGAACAGATAATGGCGGAGAATATACTTCAAAGGAATTTGAAGACTTTTGTAGAGAAGCTGGAATCAAGAGGGAACTAACCACTCCCTACAATCCCCAACAAAATGGGGTTGCTGAAAGAAAGAATAGAACTATCATGGAAGCTGTAAAGACTATGATACATGATCAAGATCTTCCCATGTATCTATGGGGTGAAGCAGCCAGGACAGCTATCTATGTACAAAATAGACTTTCTCATAGTGCTCTTGAATTTAAGACTCCAGAAGAAGTGTTCATAGGAAAGAAGCCTGAGGTAAGTCATCTCAAAATATTTGGATGTCCTGTGTATATTCACATTCCAAAAGAAAAGAGAACCAAGTTGGATCCTTCTGGTAAGAAAGAAATATTTGTTGGATATTGTGAAACATCCAAAGCTTTTAGAATATACATACCTGGTTTTCATCATATGGAGATAAGTAGAGATGTAGCATTTGATGAAGAAGCAGCTATCAAGAAATCTAGGAAGTGCCAACTTGAAGAAATCTATGAAGAAGATTCACCTCCTAGAGTTACAAAAGTTGTACCCATCCCTGAAGATGATACACCAGAATACCATGACATGATAGAAACTTAAGAACCCCCCATTACAAATCTATCTAGAAAAAGAAGACCAGCATGGGCTAGAGACATTATTCAAGGAGCTAAAAAATATGGAGCTCCTGAAGGTTCCACTAGAGAAAGGAAGAAACCCAAGTTAGTATCCAACTATGTGGCCTTAATGTGTGATCTTGTGGTTCATCAACCCACCAGCTATGAGGAGGCAGCTCAAGAAAAAGAGTGGGTAGAAGCTATGACAAAAGAGTACCATTCAATAATGAAAAATGATGTTTGGGATATAGTTCCCAAACCAAAGAATAAAAGTGTGGTTTCTTCCAAATGGATATTCAAAATAAAACATGCTGCAGATGGTAGCATTGAAAAATATAAGGCAAGATTTGTAGCCAGAGGTTTCTCTCAAAAGGAGGGAATAGACTATGAAGAAACATTTGCACCAGTTGCTAGGTACACATCAATTAGAACTATCATGGCACTTGCATCTATGATGAAGTGGAAATTACACCAGATGGATGTTAAAACAGCCTTCCTGAATGGTGTCATTGAAGAAGAAGTGTACATAGAACAACCACAAGGATTTGAGGTTAAATATAGAAGAACTCATGTATGCAAGCTGAAAAAGGCTTTGTATGGATTGAAGCAAGCTCCCAGAGCTTGGTACGGAAGGATTGACAGTTTCTTAACAAGTATGGGCTTTACCAAGAGTAAAGCTGATCCAAATCTTTATCTCAAAGTTATGAATGATGAACCTGTTATTTTACCATTGTATGTAGATGATCTATTTCTAACAAGAAATGAGAACCAAATTATCGAATGTAAGAAGAAGCTTTCTTCAGAATTTGAAATGAAGGATCTAGGATTAATGCACTACTTCTTAGGTCTAGAAGTATGGCAAGAACCAAAAGGAATATTTTTAAATCAAGGTAAGTATGTTGTGGAGATTTTGAAAAGATTTGATATGTTGGAGTGTAAGGCCATGGCTACTCCCATGGACTCCAACTTGAAATTATTAGTTGATGACTCATCAGAATTAGTGGATGTAACTCTATATAGACAAATCATTGGGTCATTGATGTATTTAACAAATACCTGACCAGATATATGCTTTGTTGTAAATACCCTAAGTCAATATCTAGTAGAACCAAGGAAGGTTCACCTAATAGCTGCAAAGCATGTAATGAGGTATCTAAAAGGTACATTAGATTTTGGTCTTTACTACCTTGGAAATCATGAACTTAGATTACATGGTTACTCAGATTCCAATTGAGCAGGAAGTGTTTCAGACAGGAAGAGTACATCAAGTGGATGTTATGGACTTGGATCTGCCATGATCTCTTGGTTCAGCAAGAAACAATCCAGTGTGGCTCTCAGTACTGCTGAAGCAGAATATATAGCTGCCTGCTCTGCTAGCTGTGAAGCAGTATGGCTTTGGAAACTACTATCTGGAGTATTTGACTTAGAATTGGATCCCACTGTGATTATGTGTGACAATCAAAGTTGTATCAAGATGACAGAAAATCATGTATTTCATGATAAGTCAAAACACATAGAGATCTGATACTTTTATATACGAGATATGGTGCAGAGAGGAGCTATTAAGCTCGAGTATGTGAGCACTGAGGATCAAATTGCTGATATTTTGACCAAACCTTTGTCTCGAGTGAAATTTGAATACTTTCGAGACAAACTTGGTGTGGTTCAAAAGGACCCTCCTCGAAAGGGGGAGTAGTGTAGTCACTAATGATGAGATTGCCTCATCGATAGCAAGGTCGATAATGTGGATACCTATTTTAGATACTTAGACTTAGGACTCTTATACTTAGAATACTTATTTTCTCTTACTTACTTTTACTTTACATGCTTTATTGATGTATCGGTGAGGATACATGTCTTATTGATGTATTGGTGAGGATACATGTCTTATTGATGTATTGATGAGGATACATGTCTTATTGATGTATTGATGAGGATACATGTTTTATTGATGTATCGGTGAGGATACATGTTTTATTGATGTATTGATGAGAATACATGTTTTGATGATATTTGTATTGATAAGGATACAGATGGGGATTGTATCATCCCCGGACTTCGGTCCCTTGAATTGATCCGTAGATGTATGGTCTCCGAGAATGAAGTCCTTAGTGGACAGGTGGGGATTGTATCATCCCCAGACTTCGGTCCCTTGAATTGATCCGTAGACGCATGGTCTCTGAGAATGAATTCCTTAGTTGACAGATGGGGATTGTATCATCCCCGGACTTCGGTCCCTTGAATTGATCCGTAGACGTATGGTCTCCGAGAATGAAGTCCTTAGTGGACAGGTGGGGATTGTATCATCCCCGGACTTCGGTCCCTTGAATTGATCCATAGACGTATGGTATCCGAGAATGAAGTCCTTAGTGGACTGATGGGGATTGCATCATCCCATAACCACTGGTTCAAAATGTACGTGATGGGGATTGCATCATCCCGGAACCACTAGTTCAAAATGTATGTGATGGGGATTGCATCATCCTGGAACCACTGGTTCAAAATGTACGTGATGGGGATTGCATCATCCCAGAACCACTAATTCAAAATGTATGTGATGGGGATTGCATCATCCCAGAACCACTAGTTCAAAAAGTACGTGATGGGGATTGTATCATCCCCGGACTTCGGTCCCTGAATTGATCCGTAGACATATGTCTCCGAGAAAGTGGTCCTTAGATTTTGTCTAAGTTGACGAGTGGACTATATCGTCCCTAGACATGTTATGGTGTCTTAAATGATGATGTGGATACTTGTATTGGTATGGATACTTGTATTGATGATGTGTATACTTGTATTGGTGAGGATACTTGTATTGATGATGTGTATACTTGTATTGGTATGGATACTTGTATTGATGATGTGTATACTTGTATTGGTGTGGATACTTGTATTGATTATGTGTATACTTGTATTGGTATGGATACTTGTATTGATGATGTGTATACTTGTATTGGTATGGATACTTGTACTGATGATGGGGATACTTGTATTGGTATGGATACTTGTATTGATGATGTGTATACTTGTATTGGTATGGATACTTGTATTGATAATGTGCATACTTGTATTGATGACGATGCTGATGATCGTGAGATGACGATGCGGATGATCGTGTGATGACGATGCGGAAGATCGTTTGATGACGATGCTGATGATCGTGTGATGATGATGCTGATGATTGTGTGATGACGATGCTGATAATCGTGTGATGACGATGATGATCACGATGCTGAAGATCGTTTGATGACGATGCTGATGATCGTGAGATGACGATGCGGATGATCGTGTGATGACGATGATGATGACGATGCTGAAGATTGTTTGATGACGATGCTGATGATCATGTGATGATGATGCTGATGATCATGTGATGACGATGTTGATGATCGTATGATGACGATGCTGAAGATCGTGTGATGATGATGCTGATAATCGTGTGATGACAATGCTGAAGATCGTTTGATGACGATGCTGATGATCGTGTGATGATGATGCTGAAGATCGTGTGATGACAATGCTGATAATCGTGTGATGACGATGTTGAAGATCGTTTGATGACAATGCTGATGATCGTGTGATGACGATGTTGATGATCGTATGACAACGATGATGTTGATGTTCCAGTAATTGGTCAAGTTATTGAAGATGATGTATTAAAGAAAGCTTCCGATGATATACAGATGTATCATGTATGATGTAGTCGATGACTCCTTGCTACTCCAGATGTTGTTATAATATCCTTCTCGTTAAGGGGGAGTGTTGAATATTGTAACTTCTAAGAATATTATATTTGTACATTATTATTCCGGAGATGTTTTGTCCCTTCGAGGTGACTCTATTATGTATCCGGAGATGTTTATTCCTCCGATGGTTTTTGGTAACTAGGGTTATTAGACCCACCATGTGGGGGTCGGCCCTGAGTTTATATTTTAGGGGTTATTAGACTTCTCCAGCAGAGGTCGGCCCCATTAGGGATTTTGGTTAGTCGGGAACTAATATAAATAGAGGAGGAGAGATCCTCATTTGACACACCTCCACAACTCAGAAAGTGGCGCACTTGTGTCTGGGAGATCTGCATGTAAGGTAGAGAAGAAGAACAAGTCTTGGAGCACATCTTGTATTTTGGTTGATCATATTATTGAGGAAAGCTTTGCTGGGTTTTCTACCCCATGAGGGTTTCCCAGGGTAATTTCTGTGTCTATCTTGTGATTATGTTTCTTTCAGTGATCTTGCTAGTATATTTGGTTTAAACTTAATAGTGGTGGTATAGAATATTTAAAGGGAAGAAATTTAAATTATGGTTAGAGCTTATTCAAATTGTCCATGTTGTACATGAGATGAGTTAGGCTTAAAAAGAGGCTAAAACCTCTCAGTTAGCGATGCTAACTATCCTAAACTGAGTTACACTAACTCTAGACTTCACAATAACTAGTTATCTGACTAATTACTTAGTTAGTTGATTGAATATTCAATTAGCTGACTAAGAGAGACTGAAAAAATCCAAATTAGGTCCATGAAGGAAAATTAGGGAATGAATGGTAAGTTAGGAGAAAAATTAGCAAATTTCTCTCAATTACTAACTAAGAATGAACTCTAACATTCTTAAAATCGGGGAATCAGTCCCTAAATCAAGGGAGGTGCCCTCAAAACTAGGAATGCGCCTAGTTAAGTTAAGTTTGGCCATTAGGGTTTTGGTTTATGTGGTAGAAAAGGTGGTTAGATACCCTTAGGAGTGATGAAGTCAAGGACTAGGTGACTACAAAAGGAGAATGGTGTTATGGATAGGTTTTCAACTCTAACACCCCCCCCATTAGCCTAACTGGATGAGAAAGAAAAAAATGGGTCTCGACAATTTGCAGCCATATTATGTACCCATGCACACAAAAAGGATTCTTTGAAAGCTAGGAAAGAGGGAAAAAAAACACACATAAAAGAGAATGTAAAAAAAAAAGTTAATCTGCTAAGAAAAAATTGTTTGGAAATTGGTGAGTAGAAAGAACAAAGGATGTAGCTTCGGAGATTGAAGAGACATGTTGAAGGTATTCTTCAATGATAACTTGATTTAGGACAAGTTCTCCAATGGCTTCTTCAATTTGAACTTGATTTCGAACTAGTTCTCAAATGGATAGAAGAAATTTGTAGATCACCTCTTCTTCTATGCCTATAAAAGGGTCTTCCTCAAGTGAATTGCGGATCATGGATGAGCATATGTCATTGTATTCCATATGATGTGAAGCTTCTAGGGCCTCTTTCATCCTCTCAATGTATCTGAATATGTCCTCACAGTACATGTGGTGTGAAGCTCCTGGGGCCTTCTTTAACAAGATTGGATCAAGCATACCAGCTGTGTAGGAATAGAGTTGGGGAGATAGGAGATTGATGGCTACAAAAGCACTCTTTGATGGCTGCAAAAACACTTTTTGATGGCTGCAAAAGAGCTCTTTGGTGGTGTTAGTACCATAAGTGTTCTAAGGATTTTTTTAGAAATGCTCCTGCGCATCAATAGCTTTTGTTTGTGTTTTACTTATTTTGCTCATTGACCAGAAATATTATAATCAAGAACTCGTGTAACTTACTTACATTGTCAAATAAACATAAATACATTCATAACCATGTGGAGAATGGTGGGCATTACTTCTGATACAACAGGAAAATACATATGTGGGTGAATGGATGGATGGCATGAGCAAAGGTACTAGTAAAAGTAATTATTTATCCCATGTTTCAGAAAACATTATAAGCAAACAGAATTCATCAGTTAAACACAAAAATAATTGCATAATAAACACATATCATTACAAAGATTGCAGCGTTAATTCCAACTAACACATCATGAATACTTCACAATCTATTAATCAGAAAGTAACATAGATCATAACATTTGGAACAAATATCAGATGGAAAGTTGTCTCCAAATATTATATTATACTATGTGCATAAATTACATAAGAGTGGAAGATATGGAACTACAAAAGAAAGTGGGACTAACTGTATATATCAGAAGCTTTGAATCCCCATAGCCTTCATTACAAAATATCAAATACTCATAAAACAATGCTTGATTAGAAAAATCTCCTTGAGAAGTTACACTTCCTTCCAAAAATAGTCGACCCTTGTCCTCAATCTTTTAGACCTATTTATAGCTTTAAAGCTTTACAATTTATTACAACAAAATTATGTTAGATAACATATTTCAGTTATAGTACAATCTAGAAAATTTGTTTACAAAACCATTATTTATCTGATTTGATGTAGACTAGAAGGTGGAGGTGCTTGGGGTCCTCCTTGCTGAGCTGGAGGCTGAGGTTGTTGAATTGACTGCAATGAAGAGACTCTGACTGGTGCTTGCATCATCGTTGCTCTCGCATGTTGCCTTAGTTGAAGGAACTTGGTAATATTTTTTCTTTCTTTACCCAAGGGATACTGAAAAATATTCATTTCTCTAAGGTCCAAATCCAGCTCCGTGAAATGATCATAGGTTTGTTTTGGAAGAGCTTTGAAAATTGACTGCAGCTTGGAAAAGATCTAAAAGTCTTGGCGTAGCTTTTCAAACACAGTTCTACCATCTAATTCTCCTGGGACGTCTGCGAACTTGACTTCAAATTTGTGTGCATCCATCAAATGAGCACTACAATTTTCCTTTAGGTACAAGTCTCCATTTCCCTCCCGAGGGTGGGGAAGACCTTGTTTGATAAGATCAGTGAGGATGGCCTTGAAAGAACAAACATCATGAGATAATCGATTTTCCATGTCGTTCACGTTTTGAGCCAATATACTCTTTTAATCACTTTATTGGCCTCCATAACAATTTTAGTTCTATCTCTTATTGCATAATCCTACAACTCTTCATAATATTTTTCATTGAGGAGCTCTATCATTGCTTTCACAGTATCAGGCCTCTTGTCTATATTGTTGAGTATACTCTGTGAGTCTTGGGAAGCTACCATAGGAAGCTCCCCCTCTTCCTGGGAGATAGTAAAATAAATCCAGTGACTTGTCATTTTCAAGGATATATGATCCCAGATCATATGTTTAGATGCTCTCAACAAAGGCTTGCCGCCCAGCTTCATGGACAGTGCTTCAATGTCTTTCTATAAGTTGTCCTTTGTCTGTTGCAACTCTGGAATAACAGTGTCTTTCTTAATAATTTCTTCATTCAGGCTCTTTACTTCATCACCCTTCTGCCTCAATTCTTCTTTGATTTTATTTAGTTCAGCATCTTTAATGTTCATCTCAGCAATAGCCTTAGCCAATTAGTCACATAGGATCTGTCGATATGTGGCTTGCAAGGCTGCAACTTTGGCCAAAAAAAGATCTTGATTTTGCATCTTTAGCTCCTTAGCTTCGTTCTCAAGTGATACAATATCTTGATTTTGCAAGCATGTTCGACTTTTTCTTTAACTTAGGATGAAATTTCCTTATCTTTCTCCTTCAGCATGTTCTAGAGAGGAACTAAGTCATTGGGATCTTTTACCAATTTAACAATTTGATGCTCTAAATCAGTAATCTTCATCTACTTGGATTTGGTAGATGACTTCTCATTTTTAAATTGGCGTTCAATTCTGTTGACTGCACCCTGCAGCCTATTAGTACTCATAGTGTATTTCAAGACATCTCGGTATACACCTTATCCTGTTTTTCTATGTAGTTCCATGATATCTTTAGGTTGAAAAGCATCTAAATTAATAGTAACTTGAGTGGTCTTATAATTGAAAGGAACTTTATTTCCACCAGGTACAATGGGCTCCAAAATAACCAACTTGAGAATTCCCTATCTTAAATCAAGTGCTGATAAAATTTTGGATTGATGACCTGTGTAAATATCTTTCTTTGGGAAGAGAATTTTCTACAAATCCACGTTGTCATCTTTAATTTGTTCATAGACACCAAAGAGTCTATCCTTGAATGGAGAGATTTCCGTCAACGCTTCCTACTAAGAAGACGCTACGTGCTCTTGCGGCCATACAGCTGATGGAAAATTTTCCAATACAACCGGTGCTAAAGAGGCAGGAGTTATCTTCTACTAGATAGCCAAAATAGATTGTTGCTATGATTTATATTTTTTGGATTGCGATCCCAAGCTTCCAGCTTTTCTCATCTACATATCAAAGGTAACCTCAGTCAAGGACCTTTTTCCCAAAACATCAATATTGTGAGGTGTTGGAATGACCTAAGACATAGTCTGTTGATATGGATATAATGCTTTCTTCACTTGTTCCCAACTATCTAAGTTGGCCATCTTATCAAGTTCGGGATGAGGCTCATGTGGGTATGTTGCTAACCTCACAGACTATCTTTTCCAAGATATAACCCCTTTGGGATCGTATTTCCAACTAAAACATTTAGGGAGATTTAAGTTGGCCGACATTTATTTAATAAAGGGTTGAGTAGCTTTGGTTTTGACCTTCAAAAAGGACTTGCTTCTTGAGGAACCTTGAAAGTTCTAGTACTATTATTTTTCAAAAAATGCACAGCATCACAATTAAATCTTTGGTGAATGTACTCTAGGGAAAACAACCTTGGTGTTAAAAAGAGGGGAAGGTGATAAGGCATAAATTGAACTTTGTAGACATGAATTTCAATGTGGTCTTCATAGCTAAACCAATCACCTACAGGGTCCTCGGGGTTTAATTGCAACAAACTCTTACATTCGAGGAAAATTATGGGAGGAGCATTGAATAGTAAAGCATATTTTTTTTCATTACAGTATTTACAAACTTAGGGAAACCTTCATTATTTGGCTGAGCTATAGACTTCTTCAGGTATGATTGATCAAAGAACTGCTTATTGTGATAAAGGATCAAATACAACAGGTAAGACTAGTATCTAAATAGCTTATTTGCAGCAAAATATTTTAGCTGAAGATAAAGCATTTGTATCATGAAAGCGACGATATCTATCTTAACGGATGACTCTTGGTTCGACAAGTTGATCAACAAAAGGAAACCTAAGGTTGCATCATCAATAACTAGGTGGGTCCGCTTTAAAAGATGGGTGGTGGAAAAGTGGTTTCAGGTACATGGGAAAATGGTATTCAGATACTGCTTTTGGGACCCTGAAGAGTTGTGGTGAAGACACGTGGCTGAGTGGTTTTGGATTCAAGATCAAACTTATGGCTTAAATTTCATGCAGCTTGGGGAGCCTGAAGCCTCCTACACCGTCAATGATGATTATGAGTTCATCTAGATTCGTGTTGATTTAAACTGTCTTGAAGGATGTGCACCCAACCATATGTTCCATTTGACAGACACTTGTCAGCTTGTAACGTACTTGACATAAGCAGGGAAAGCGGTTTCAGGGCCCTAAATTAGTGGTATATATGGACCACTTTTGGAGCATTGAAACCTCATCGTTTCGACATGTGTCTCAATGGCTTCAGGTTCAGGCTTCGAAATACAAGATAATCTTTGAGCACCTTGAGGGGCCTGAGAGCTCATTCACCGTTGATTTGTTAGGCCCAGATCTCGAGGTTGGACGTTGATTGAGTTTCTTTATAACACGACAAGCCCAGTCTCTTGCTTGGTCATGGATTACAATTGTCGGAATACTGCATACTGACATAAGATGAAAAGGGTGGTTTCAAAGTTGAGCAAAAGGAGTATTTTAAGACCGCTTTTGCAGCCCTGAATCAATCTCAAGCTACCACGTGGATAAGCAATTTTAGGTTCAGACTCTTAAATTCAGATAATCATCCACGCATCTCAAGAGGCATGAAACTCTATCCACTGTCGATTTACTTCTCTTCAAACGTATGTCACCCATCTCCAGACTGTCGAGTGACCACCTAAATCATTGGAATCTTATGCTCAAAGCCTTGGTCACGATGGTGGGATACCACTCTCGTGACTTGTGGAAATACTGAAACCAGGGAGATCTATTCTTGTGGATTTACGAATGAATTTGGACCACGGAACCTACTTGCTCATTGGTTCATGAAAATCTGATCCAACTTTCGAAATCACTAGGATCGTAGACCTTGGTACCAACATGTACTTCTTTGATGGATATAAATGAGCACTTCTTTGATGGCCGCAAATGCACTTCTTTGATGACTGCAAATGATCATTTTGATGGCCGTAAATGAGCACTTTAATGGCTGAAAATGGGATGCAAATAAGCTCTTTGGTGGCTACAAAATCCTTTTTGATGGCTGCAAAATCCCTTCTCAACTTGCAAAAGCAAGATTACTGATAAGAAATCACTGAAACACTAACTAGTTTTGTACCTTCTATGCTTTGATACCATATGAGATTTGAATAAATAGATCTAGGTACATAACCTAATGAGATAGATAGTGAAAATAAAATCAACCATCAATAAATTATGTATCTAATGAATAACACAGATCATTACATGATAAACTAGAAGCATATAGGAAGAATTAAATAATATATTTCATTGACTTGAATAAGTTGTGGTGTACAATATTTAAAGAGAAGTGATTTGAATTGAGGTTAGAGCCCATTCGAATTTTCCATGCAGTGCATGAGATGAGTTAGGCTTAACAAGAGGTTAAAGCCTCTCAGTTAACCATGCTAACTATCCTAAATTGAGTTATACTAACTCTAGACTTCACAATAACTAGTTATATGACTAATTACTTAGTTAATTGATTGAATATTCAGTGACTAAGAGAGAGTACAAAACTATTTGATTAGGTCCATGAAGGCGAATTAGGGTATAAATGGTTAGTTAAGAGCAAAATTAGAAAATTTCTCTCAGTTACTAACTAAGAATGAACTCTAGCATTCACAAAATCAAGGAATGACTCCCTAAATCAAGGGAGGCGCCCTCAAAACTAGGAATGCACCTAGTTAAGCTAATTTTGACCATTAGGATTTTGGTTTATGTGGCATATAAGATGGTTAGAGACCCTTCGGGTCATGAATTCAAGGACTAGGTGACTAGAAAAGGAGAATGATGCTATGGAGAGGTTTTTAGCTCTGACAATCTCCACATCATTACCTATATTATTGAGGTCATAGCAACGATTATAAACCCAAGTGCATCCATATTTGTTCAAAGAACCATTGTGTGACATTTCATCCTAAAACTATCTTCCTGTAAAGAATCACCATATCTTGCTAAAGCGATGCACCAATAGTGTCAAATAGTCATTACCCCTGCTTTCCATCGTGAATCCTCCAAGTAAATCCATTAATATTGAATCCCTTGGTCTGCATAGGATTGGAAAAGGAATGTACTTACCCAACCTATAATTTGTTTTCTTGGATATTCTATAGAGGAAACAACTTCTTACAAACTATGCCACCATCTACGCCCTCTTTGATGAGAAGAAATACCTCTACAAATGTTGATTGCCTTATCCACTCCAATGATGTCCTACAATCATGGAATAGTATGTCTCCTTTGATATTTGCAGTTAATGGTCTTCCTAAAGAGCACAAGAAACACTCAACTTGTATAGACATTTTTAATTTTTTTTAACGGAAACGGATAAGTTTTATTGATAAAAAATGTAAAAAATAGAATTGTGGCTAAAGCCAACCAGTTTGTTACAATGAACAAGAATTTCGTCACATAATGAAGATGAGGAATAAACAAATTCAAGTGTATATTGCTCTTATCGATGTGTTCCAGAATTTAGCAGCGTATTCCTAGCTTTTTGCCAGAAATTGTTGAGTGGATTCAAGTGTCTGTCTTGTTGTTGCTTCAATGATACTTATGATGTAGCCATCAATATGAAAGTGTCAATTAGATTTCCAATAACTGCTGGAAAGGCGACCTTGTCAAAGATTGGTGGCAAGAGTTCAGTCGCTTGTGAAGAGAAGAGAAGTCGAGCTCAACGTTAATTGAGGAGTGTCAGCATCCTGCGTGAGTGGGTTCCATTCCACTTCTATTATGTTCTTAATGGTGAAGAGATAATGTGTTGACATATGGGATAATCTCCAGGTCGGGCCTCGTATAGATTCTGAGCAGCAGCGAGTGTGAAATGTTAAAATGAAGTGTGACAGTGTCGGTTGTCAGGGTACTCATAGACAATGTTTGCAGCGATTAAGGAATGTTTTGGTAGGTTGTCTCCCCAGTTGAGAGCACAATCTGCCCATAATCAAGCCTTATCCCAGCTTTAGCTTCTTTGTCGGCTTCATTGTTTAAATCTCTCGGAATGTGGAACACTCTGAAGTGGGTGAAAGAGGTTACAATGTGCTGGATGCGGTGGAGAATCCGAATTATTTCCAAATCATTGGGATCGGTGTGCGTGTTGAGAGCTTGAATGATTAAGTTGGAATCTCCAAAGGATTGAATTTTGTCGATTTTGCGATCTTTAGCTATTTGAAAACCTTTCATGAGTGACAAAACTTCTGCTAGGTTGTTGGAGCAGGTTCCCAATCCCCACCTGTACTTGATTTCCACTGTTCCATCTGCAAAGAAGAGGACACCTCCAGCTCCATCCTCTCCGGGGTTATTCTTGGAAGCTCCATCGAAGAACAAACTGCCAATGTTTTGTCTGATTCTCCAATCATGAAATTCAGAAATGGTGTACCTGAGTTGCCAAAGTGGTAAAGTCTAAGGTCAAAGTCTTGCGTTCTTGTTGGGACTGGGGGGGAGGGGACCGAGCCAGAGGATCTCATTTGCATTGAGAACATTCAATGAGGAGGCCTTTGGCATGTCCCGCAACCTGCAGAGGCGAGGTGTAGGAGTTTTGGAATAGGGTTTTGTTCCTAGCTGACCACACTTTCCAGTAGACAAATTTAGGGATCGTAATCCAGATGAGGGACCAGAGTTTTCTTTTTGTCAGAGGGGAGGGATAGATGGAGTTCCAGTTTTTTAAAAGGAAATTGACGGAGTTGAAAGAAGGAAAGGTTACATTAAGATTGTGGAGCGTGTGGCTCCAAACTGTTTTGGCAAAGTGGCAATCAACGAATAAGTGATCAATTGATTCACTGTGACTTTTACATAAAATGCACCTGTGTGGCCCAATGATGCCTCTCTTGATGAGGTTGTCTCCAGTTAGTATTTTCCTGTGAACGAGGGTCCAAGTGAAGAAGTTGACTTTGGGTAATCCAAAAGGGTTCCAGATCATACTCCAAAATATTTTCATAGAGCTGTTGTGATCTTGAAAGGCTTGGAATCCAAGAGCAGTAGAGTACTTACCATTTGGCCCCCAACCACGATTATCTTGGTTGTGGAGATGAGAAGGGGCACAGCCGGACAGTTTTTGCATGAGGAGAGTGTTGTAATGTTTGAGATTATGAGGGATGGCGAGAGTTTTCCAAGCTTGCAAATCGCCATTGCAATTCCAGACACTGAGATCTTTCAGAGTTTTTATATTGTTGTGACTAAGCCAGTTGGAAAGGTCATGAAGCTTCTTGTTCTCCTGGAGAGGGGGTTGTCCCATGATTTTGTCGGAGAAAATGTTGATATTAATCTTGTTTCCTGGAACCCAGTAGAGGTTCTGCGCAAATGTGCCCCAAGCTGCTCTGCAGAGAGTCCAAACCGATGATCCTTTGGAGCATGGTAGATTGTCGAGACATCTTAGTGATGGACCATTTAGATATTTTTTCCTGAGTAGCTGGCTAACACGGTGTTGCTATTGGATATTATATGCCATAGAACTTTGCCACCTAGTGCTATATTTTATCAGTGAGGGTCATGAATTTGAAGGCCGCCTGAACTTTTCGGTTGTTTGATGATATCCCAATTTACCAAATGCATCTTTTTCTCATTGTGTTTTCCCCCGCTCTAGAGGAAGTCTATTATAAGTTTGAACATTTGATTTGAGATCCCTTTAGGTGCCAGGAGCAAGGATGATTGATAGACAGCGAGACCTGAGAGTACTACTTTTATCAATGTTAATCTCTCGGCTTGGTTGAGCCAGTAACCTCCCCAATTTCTGATTTTGGTTTTAATTTTGCAAATAGTTTCTTTCCAAAATTCAGTCTTAGTGTATCCTTGAGTGATGGGGAGGCCCAGGTATTTGAAGTTGTCCCAATGCTCATACACTTGATTCTGAGGATGTGCCCGATGATGGTGGCAGAATTCTTTTTTAAGTTCTAGGTATAAACAACACTCTTGCGTTGATTAATGCTGCCTCCCGATGCATTGCAATACCAAGTCAGGTTCTGCTTGAATTTCCGGGCTATGAAGGAAGAGCCACCTCCCAAGAAGAGGGAGTCGTCAGTAAAGAGTGAGTGGTTCATGGGCATGGATTTGGGGGAAAGATTGAGGCCAGGAAGGGAGCCAGAACGTAGATCAGAGTTGAGTTTTCGGCTGAGAGAGTCTGCTAGGATGATGTAAAGAAAGGAGGACAGAGGGAAGCCTTGTTAGATGCCACGTAAAGCTTGGAAAAAAGAGGTGGGGCGTCCATTTATCAGAGGGGCAGTCCAGGGTCTGTTAATGCATGCAGAAATCCAGTTTGTGAAGGTTTCATTGAACCCGAAGCTATTCATGATTTTGAGAAGGAAGGAGTGATTGACATGGTCGAAGGCATTGGCCATATCAATTTTGAGGATCATACCTTTTTCTTTACGCTTCTTACTGGAGTGGATGGCTTCCTGAATAAGGATTATGTTGTCAAGAATATGTCTTCCTTTTAAGAAGCCTCCTTGGTTGTCGGAGATAATATCAGCAAGGAGGAGCTTCATTCTATTTTCCAACATTTTTGAGATGATTTTGTAAGAAGAGTTGCACAGCAAAATTGTTCTGAAGCGGTCGAAGGAGCTTGGGTTTGAATCTTTCGGAATGAGTGCCAAGAAGGTGGAATTGGTGCAGCCTCCAATCTTTGCCTTGGAGTGAAAATTCTTGACCATTCTCATGTAATCATGCTTGATATACTGCCAGCAGGTTTGGTAGAAGTGAATTGAGAACCCGTCCGATCCAGGAGCTTTGTCGGGCTCGAAGGACCAGATTGTGTTGATAACTTCTTCTTCGGTGAACGGTTTGAGGAGCTCAATGTTGTTGTCCAACGTGATGTTTTTTGGAATGTGATTGAGTAGGATCTGCTCATCTTCTTCGCCTGTGTTATCGACCTCCATGAACAGATTGGAAAAGTGATCATACGCTTCCTCTTGAATATTCTCATGCCCATTGACAGTGAGCCCATTTTCCATTCTAATTTCTGAGATATGGTTGGTCAATTGTCTGATTTTTGTTTGTTTGTGAAAAAGAGAAGTATTTCTGTCACCAGCCTTTAGCCATGTGCTGCGTGATTTTAGCCTCCAATAATCTTCTTCATTTCGAAAGGCTTGATGGACTTTGACCTGCTGATTGACCTCATCTTGAAGCTGTGCACTGTCAATTGGGCCATCATCTATTGAGTTTTAAATGATCTCCAACTTGTCGACAACGTTTTTCCTTGGGTTGGAGGGTGAGGGACAATTGTCTTTAGCCCAAATCTTGAGTGCTTTCTTGGTAGCGATAAGCTTCTGTTCCCAAACGAAGGTGGTGGACCCTGAGATGGGGCTTTTCCATGCCTTGTCTAAGATGTCCCAGAAGCCATCATGGTTTAACCATGTGGGGATGAATCTGAATGGGATTGGTCCAAGGTTCTCTTCTTTTTGGAAATGGAGCAGAATCAGTTTGTGATCGGAAGATACTTGATGTGGGTTGATGTCATGTTGTATGATGGCCAGTGGATTATTTCTATACCACTAATTTATGTTTTTTGTTATTCATATCCATAAGGCCATAGACTTCTATTTTTTGGTTGTATCCCTAATGGGTGTTAGAGGTATGACATGAGGATGATACTTGATGTGGGTTGATGTCATGTTGTATGATGGCCGATGGATGATTTTTATACCACTAATTTATGTTTTCTATGATTTATATCCATAAGGGTATAGACTACTATTTTTTGGTTCTATACCTAATGGGTGTTAGAGGTTTATTGGCCTTGGACTTTTGCTTGTGACAACTTCTTTTAACAGCATGCTTTTTTCCAATAAATTGCCTTGTACATAATGTTATAAATGGGTGCATTTTATTAAAAAAAATGAACGAAGTTAATAGATCTTACAAAACTTAAGTAATTGCTTGCAATTGTAAATGGAGTAGAACTTTGCAAAGTTCCATTCCTAGTTTGATAGTTGGTTACATATCATAAGTTTTGTTTGCAAAATTGCCTCGAGCATAAGACAACCAAAGATATAATTACATACCAAATTGACCTGCTGATGGTGCTGAGAGTATTAATGATCCATTAATTTTATTTTGCATATGAAACAAGTAAAATTGTCATAATTCATTGATTCATCCATTCAACTATGATGAAACATTCATGCTCATTAACATAATAAAAACTAAGAAAGATAATAAAAGTTCGACCATATTAAATCTCCAAAAAGTGTTATAAGTACACCAATGGTCAAGATATTCCAGTAACATACATTCATCAAATTTTGCAATCAACGAAGCTTAAAGAAAGCGTCTAAGGGTGTTGTCATTCCCTCGCCTGGGTTTAAATCCTCTTAGTTACATGTTAACCTTTCATGATTGGCACGCCCATGCAAGTAACTTAGCTGAGAGATAATTTCGTAGCACGAGAGACGTATTCATAGAGTGTTTAGCTGAGATGATTTCATAACATGAGATATGTATTCATAGTGTTGGTTGAATTAAAAATTAATAATAAAAAACATTCTTCGAGATGCTTTCGTAGCATGATGAGTATTCATAGAGTGTTGCTTGAATTTAAATTCTATAAAAAAAATTACACGCTTCATAATAACAGGGATATCTTCACGGGATTGTGTCTGTAACCTAGGTTGTCAGTGCCTCCGTGGAGATGTTCCCTGCCAATCCTCTCCTTGGTGATCCGTACTCATGGGCCATAGAGTTTCATGCAACACGGAACTTTTTGGAATATATGTGCTACTTTTATCAGGAAAAAAAGAATCTTTAACAGCTTGCTCATTACACTGGATATAATGGCATGCTCTAATCAGCTCAAATTTGCAGTTGCAGATCCAAGTTCAGGGCAAGAAGGCAGCACTGGCGTTGATGTATCTCCAGCAGTTGATGGAGTTCCGGGGATCAGCCCTTTGCACCGTGAGCCAGGTTCCCCCAAAAGTTCACTCCCCCCTGGCTTGGTTTGTTTGCATCAGTCTGGCCAAAAGGTGTGCCACAGGGCGGTGCACCTGGTTTGGGCGCACAGTGAGTGTTGAATCCAGAGTCATGAGCACCACAGCCACTCACCTCCTCAGTCCTTGCATGACGAGTTCCCTACACTGGACTTGGCCATTTCAATGGAAAAGTGACCAGAACAGTAGGTAGTGATGAATGAGGCACCCCCCAGCTTGGATTCATTGCAGTTACATAACTTCATGGTAGCAAGATTAGGTAGTATTGGTAGTTTGTGTATACAAATTTAAATGGAATTTAAAATTTAGCAAATATTTGACATAATAGGAATATGGTAAAGTAAACTAAATGCTTAAATATATTTACAATTTTAAATTTCTAAAGATTAATGAAATGTTCCAATTAAAATTTAATTGTTAAGATAAAAATGGGATTTCAATTAGAATAGCTCAGGCTGTAATTCAATTTCTAACAATTCAACTATTCATTAATTATTAATATAGAAGTGGAACTAGAATAGCAACATATCCAATGATAACTCAAGTGTCATACTATTTGTAACTTCACCATCACAAGACAATGGCCACATTCGTGAATCTTTAGCTTATATGCTTTTTCACATAAATAAATATGAACTCAAATCACATAAAGCAAGAATAATTTTGCACAGCAAGACATACCAAAAACCATGAATCATTTTAAACAAACTTGTGACTAATGTTCCACATAATCTTTTAAAAGAATGTTAAAGTCCCACACATTACTTGGTCAACATTTACCAAAACAAAAAACAAAACAAAAACACATACATTGAAGCCATGAGCCCGTACTTACCTGTTAAACTCTATCTCACATTGTTATATCATATGTTATGCTTCAAATTTGAGATATGCTTCAAGTTGCTTACAATAAAGAATGAATATTACTTTAAAATTTTGAAAGTACATACATATTTTTAAATTTTGGAAATTTATAAAATGAATGTTTTTGTATTTATTAAATGTCTTTTTCCACATTTTAGTTATACTAATTTTTTTCTTTACTTAATTTTTTTGTACTAAATCATATACGTACCATATTCATACTCGAATATTGCTACTACGCCTAACTTTATGTTGATATTTAATGTGGCCATCTGGCCCCATCCCTGTTTATATCTCACTGTTTGTCTGCCTCTGGCTCTATGATTCTGAACCTTGTTAACCTTTTATAGGCATACACTTTGTTTCTAATATGCCCTTGGAGCACTTGTAGTTTTCGATATGTTCTTGGGGCAAGAAAAGTTTTTGCTTGTGGCGGCTGCAGTTGCAGTTGCAGCACACTTTTTTGTATTGAATGCATGTAAATATCATTTATTAATAGAGATTAAAGAAATCATTTGATTAAAAACTAAATAAATATATAAAAAGTGGCTACAGGAAATGATGGATGGCACTAGGTTTTGCAGCACCGCTGCCCTGTTGCATTGATGAATACTATGGATTACCACCATGCATATAATATATATATCAGTTTTTGTTCACTCTGTATTTGTTAGGTTGTAGTAGTCTACAATATTTTACAGGTTCTTGGTGCAGGCAGCATTCTCTTCCGAAGATAAGAAGTTATCAATCAGTTTGGCACCTTCCACAAGGATTTCCCGATAAGCAAAGGTTTGTTCCTAGCCATCCCCGATTAGGAACCTAGCAGCCTTGCTGAAGAAGAAAGGCAGGTGTAAGTTTGCCCTTTAGTGAAAAGCAATGGGATCTTTGAAACTGTACACTCCCCAGTCGTTTTCCTGAAACCTGAACCACTAGCAGAACAAAACCTTGTTACAATCAGCTAATCTGGATTCTGTGATTTGATTCAAGGTATACGGCCCTTGGTAGACATGATCTCTAAGTGGGGGAATCAGAACTAGAAACCCAAAATGGCCTGGTCATCAGACTCCTTCCAAAAGGATATTTCCCCGTCTTCTTCTCAATACCCAGCAACAAGACCCTAGTGTTTGAAGGAGGTCCCTGGATGATAAGGAGATCAGATCTTCTAGTTCTGACTCTGTCAAGACTGGACGGGGATATCTGTGGGAGTGGAGCTGTAACTTGTGTCAAAATTAGACCCAGTGTGGTACACAGGCCATGAGTGATTTCGTTAATATCTAGTAGACTAGTTGTTTTACCAGTCAGACGAGTTCCCTTTTTGCATGACTCTTGACTGGTTAAACTTTAAAATACATTGGACTGTATGAAAAAAGAAAATTACTGAAGGATCAGGATCCCTCCTATCTCTGTTTTCGTTTCCCTAATTTGCCTACGGTGACGGAAGAGCTGAATTGATAACATGATTATAAATGTACTCCTCTGTTCTGACTGAGAAGCCTTGGGTGCCCTTGATTATCTCTCTTGTTGTCATGGTCTGATGCGGATTATGTTTCATGTAGATTTTTATCGCCAGCATGTCTTTCTCTCTTGGTTTATACTTGGAGCCTTGGGTAAACTGCCATTCCATGGTGTTGCACCTCTCAGTTAGAGTATGGGCAAAACCCTACCTACACTGTTTTCCTTGATGGTATTATTGTGACAGTCGGTCCCTGAGCAGATCCCGTGCTGCTCTGCTGTTGAGCTATGTTAATGTTTACGACAGGCAGAATATGGGTGGATCCTACCTGCATTGTTTTCCCTTGATAGTATTCTTGTGCCAAACAGTCCCTGGGCAAATGTTCTGCTATTGAGTACTGGTAAGGTTTACAACAGGCAGGCTTATGGTGGATCCCACTGCTGCTCTGTAGCTTGAAATATAATGGAATACCCTGGGTGGACCCCAGGATGTATGCTTTAGTAGAGGTGGTGACAGGCTTTTCATGCTTTGCTTTAAGTAGTCCCGTGGGATTGGGTATAAACTAGGTAGGCCCTCCCTTCCAGGACAAATTTGTTTGTGGATGGACTTCTCTCCTGCACTGAATAGTGGTCATTTAATGTTTCCTACTGGACATACTCATTTTCTAAATAAATTGTCTTTTGGATTTGGAACTCTTGTGGACTCTTGAATGACTGGTCCTGGCCCTTGGGAGTAGATGTCCTGAATGACTGGTCCTGGCCCTCGGGAGTAGATGTCCTATTGATCCCTTGTTTATTGAGATTGAGTTAATTTTATCTGTTTGCTTGATTGGCTTGTCATTCAGATTCTCCCTGGTGCACAGGGTGTGACAGTTTGGCTTTTGGATAAAATGATCTCAGCATGGGGATGAGATCACTTGTGTGAATTTTATGGTTGGGCAGAAAATTGCCAGTACAATCTTGTTCCCCTTGAAAAGGGAGTATGGTGATGAATTTCCATTGAGTCATTCAGATTTATAATTGTGGACTAATAACCAAACACTCCCAGGTAGATGCAGGATGATAGATCTGTTTATATTTGCTAATCTAATCTTTGAATGCAGGTCTGTACTCTAGTTATAAAGACCATGAAGGCTTGCATACCCCAGAATGTACAAGGTTATTGTAATCCCTTTAGAAATGCTCCCGGTATATGGTAAAAACCATAAAATCAATGGTATTTTGAAATAAATTTTGGGAGTCCTCTGTTGAAGAATCATTTAAATATAAACAATGGCTCCAGCGTAACTTATGGCTGAAAAATGATAGTGTTCAAACCCTGTGTTGGGAATTCTCTATAAATATATTTTATTAAATTAAATTACTTTAATTGTCGGCAGTGGCTGTAGTTTATGGTGCCTTGATTCACATATGCTCTTTGTATGAATAATTTCTCAAATCAAGTAGCTGTAGTTTAATTTATTCAGTTGAGTTTTATAGAAGAATCTCAGCTGTGGTTGTAGTCTGTCACTAAATTAAATGCCCTGCGTAATACATGGCTATCAAGTGACTCTAAGCACTTTTTCATGAGGAGGAATCTTTTAACCATAATGAACAGAACCATTAACAGAGTACACAAAAGCAAGAGCTCGCAGATTTGACTCGTACATACTACATAAGACTCTACAATGATGAAGGGTCAAACATAAAGATTTTCTCTAAAGCCGAGAAAAGTTCATGAAACCTACGGCCAAATACATTCAAGGAATTTTGAGCTGCATAGAACTCAAAAATAAAATAGGATGGAAACCTCGTTTTCTGGACTTGCCAATAGCTCATAAAGGCTAAATACAAAAACTGTAACAGAGTATCAACAGCTGAATACAGAAACTCTAACATTCCTGAGCTCTAGGACAGAATTTGGTAAGTACAGAATAGAGTGCCTCAAATTTACAAAGTGAAAGTGTAGAGTGCTATTAACAGGATGAACTCCATGAATGACCTTTCGAACACAAAATCCAGGCTAGAAACTCGAAGGAAATTCTTGCAGAGGAAGAATTCCCTGCAGATACAGCCACCTTTTTATCAGTTGACAATACCCACCCCTCCATGCTTCCATGCTCCAATCTCACAATTTTCCTTGGTGTTCATTCATTCTCCGGCAAGCAAGGCTTTGGCCTCCAACAAAAGGAATCGAGCTTTTAGCCACCAATACCTTCTATAATTAGAACCTCCACGTGATAGACACTGAAGCCTGTTAGAATGAGGATCCAGTAGTCCAGGCAAATAAATGTTCCAGTCATAACCGTTGAGTATATGATTTAGGTCAGGTGGATCCAATCCTTCCATTGAATGCAGTGTGCACCTTAGCACTCATACTCTAATAGCTTGCGCACATGACAAAATACCTAGGGCTTCAAAGAGCTCAACCTTATGATGTCAGCAATCTTATTTCAGCCCTCCATGCACATGTTAGTTCACTTTAATTTGTAATGTTTGTTTTAATGTGTTGTGAATGGCAATGCATGGTGCATATCAGGTTGTTTAAATGCCTTGCTAGTCTCACCTCTTCACCAGCCTGCTCTGATGCTATCCACCATGGAGGATTCCTCAGCTAACAGAGAGAGAGGTCATCTCAGAACTCAGCCTTGTGCCGCAGTAGAATTCACCAGGTATAAGTGAACAGTCAAGGAACCCCTTCAACACTTGAGATTGGTTCAGAAATTTCATGTCACGGCAGGCCCATACTACAATCACTGAAAATTGCTCATGAAGTCAAACCCATGTTTCAAACGAGAGAATTCAAGTTCTCTATGCCAATTTGAATCATATACGAGGGAAAGAGATGAGTTGGCAGCTCAGAGAAAGCAAAGGTTTGAACAGCATATTCTGAACTCTCTGAATCATCTACACCTCTGTTACCAGAAACAAGAAACGGAGTTCAGAGATTTTCACACACAAGAAACGAGGAAAGAGAAAAAAACAACAATACTGAAGATGAAGAAGAGCAGACAGATCACAAACCTCAATATAGTAAAATACAGTTTAAGTTGTCAACTGTTTTGGTATTTAATACAACATAAAACTCCTATCAAGTCCTCTTCAGTGAAGCCAAAATATTTGATAATTTAGATTTGTCGTCCACTCAAAACAAAAATTTATAAAATTTTCACTACTTTTCACAAATAAATCTACAAACCAAGAACCCACTTCACAAACTACAATTGAATTATGAATACAATTGGTCAGAACAATCACCGAAGATCAACAAATATAAATGTATTAAAATGGAATTAGGAAGAGGCTAATCAAAGTTCAAACAACATAGAAAAAATCTCCCCGGCCTCAGAAATGACTGTCCCAACAGATCCCTTTCCAAAACGCACAGGTAACTTGGGAGGGTGTGAATCCCAGATGAATTTACATTAATCTCCCCTGCAGTCCAAAGGGCAATCCTTCCATTAACTTAACCGGGTTCCCCATCAACAGTGAAATAAGGATGTAAGAACTTGTCTCCTTTTATTCCAACTGGTGAGTTTTGACTATTTTAGGGTTTCAGTATAGTGTTAAGATCGCCCACGCAGAAGGATAGATAATGTTTATCACCTGTGAGGTGAATAATAGGAGTTATCTGAAGCATCAGTGTGGCTATAATGAAAGCTAATTACAGTAACCTCTCTACATTCCTCTTTGAATAAGGTTGAGAACCATTTTTTGGTGTACACAAATAAGTCCTAGGCAGAAAAGATGCTCAGTTTAGGTTCATCGTTGGAGACTCCAGTAATTATGATAATCTATACTTCGCATGACTGGGAAGAAACTTTTATGATATACAAATGAATGTTGATCCTCTTGAAGGATATCCTTTTATGTGTTACCAGCAGAATTAAACTGTAATTGTTGGTGTAGACACTGGAGAAAACCCAACATTGGAAGTTTAATATGATAATCTTCACATTGCACTTTATGCCCTGCATCTTTTGCCAAAAAAAGCTATACAGGAAACAGATGCAATAGTTTTGGAAAAAGCATCTTTGCAGGGGGGTGATAATAATAGAAGGGAAAACACCCAATACAGATGTCACCATTGATGAAGAAATAACAACCTTAGAGGAGCAAAGTTGCAACCTGTTGATGCTGTCAAGAAACTGAAATGTTTAACCTCCTATGAAGACTAGCCCCTGTTGGATAAGAGGTGCAGATGTGCCAGGAATGTCTAACATTTTCAAAGGGCCATAAACAATGGTATCCAAGTTATAAGAAACATACTCTGAAAATCTAGTTTAACATTTTCAGTGGAAACAATAGCAATTACTGGCAAGGTAATGGATATCAAGGTAAAAGTTAAAACGTAAGAATCTACATGGCAAGGTTAGCAAGGAGAGCTTACTCATTATGACAAGTATGGTAAGGGTGAGTTCCAGGATTTGAGGGGTTACTTCCTCTTTTGTCTCAATTGCAGTGGCTTAGGGGATTTTATACATTAATAACTCTTGGTCAGAGTTGACGACCTTTAATAGGTCTAAAATTCAACATAGATTATTAGATACCTCCTTGCCTAAACTTTGAACTCAAAATCTGAATCTAATTCTTTAGCATGCACTTCCATGTCCTTGATTCAATGGGCCACATGGCAGCTGTAAGCCCCCAAAACATAAAAGCTTTATTACCTATCTCAACATGGGAGAGGTGAATTCATGAAATTCACGAGTTTTGTCAGAAGAGATCCATGTTCAAACCCGATGAAGGACATACTTAAACGAAAACGATAACAGTAAGGAAAAAGTAAAAAATGTAAAAAGTGAAATGTAATTGGTATTGTGTTAATGTTAAAAAAGAGATATATAGAATACATGTGTAGTTAAGTTAGTCCTCAAACATAAATGAACACATGTACTCCAATATTCTTACCTCCAGAGCAGGGCACCAAGCACTTTAAAATTGTTTTACAAGTAATAAAGATTGGACCCAATTCAGCTTAACAGAAGGCCTTATAATAACCCTAGAGAATCGAATCTGTAATTGCATATGCAACTATTACTTGTTTAAAACATAAAATTCCCTTTTATCAGCAACTATTACTGATAAAATCTTTAGTTTTCATTTTCTAACTTGAAGCACTTAGAAGTAATTCAAAAGCATTCAAAAGTTTTTCATCTCTATTTCAACATTAAAATATTACATCAGAAGTTTGTACAGTGTTATGATGCTCAACTACATCTGAACAGAAAGTGCCTGTCAAAAGTATAGCATAAAGAGAACAGACACAAATTACACAGATGGAGCTGCATGCACAACTTATATATGATCATTCCCACCTTAGGAAGGACAAATGTAGCAAGTAATGTCAATTGATCTTTTGCTGAGATGACTCCCAAAGTCTGCCTGGAAATTGAACGCTTACAACTTAATAGTTGAAACAACAACTCCCAAAATATTTTCAACCTTATGTTTCGGGAGTGGTTGACCTGATAGAATCACTGCATTCCCTTAGTGTGGAAGATTTCAACAGCAAACTCCCATCTCTGTCAAGCCTGACTGCACTCCTGGGCACTTTTGGAGTCCCTGGAGTTGGACTTGCTCGATAGCTTGCTCTCAAAGTCGCATCCACAGAATTAGAAGACTTCGCCATAGCATTCCTCACAAACTTCTGTGCGGCAGGTGAAAGTAAACTGAAACTAGGGCTTGCAGAACCACTACGTGAAGAAATAGGAGTACGAGGAGGCTTTTGGAAAAGTCTGGACTTCTCTCTCAAATTACGAGCTGCGTCCCTTGAAAGGTTGTAAGCCTTTACATCTCTGGATGGAGGAAGTGGAATCTTGAAATGAGGGCCATCGCCATTACCCCCAATACCAACAGGGGTATCCTCTGTCTCTAATCTCAGAGGAGTTCCTTCTATTTCTCCCCATGTAATGAATGGAGACTCGTCCACTCCAGGAGCCGGCGATGGAGTTCGCACATAGCTGTAACCTGCTGTGCCCTTATTTGGATCATCCTTACTTGAATCCCCTAATAGTAATTGGGGGGTTTTACAGAGATCCTCCAAATCATATCTTTTCTTTGCCCTCTCCGCATCCCGCTCCGCAAAAGGCCAAGATACAGGTGTTCCACCTGCAACAGGAGTGTAGAGTATCGCCACAGTGTCTTCTTCTTTGGGCCTGGAATCAAGCACCTTTCCATGGAAACGCGTATTCTTTGTATCGACCACTTTTGTCAATGCCTTGACTCTGTCTTCCCTTTCCACCTTCGTCAGCGGTGCTTCCTCTCGATTCGCTGAATCATACATAAGAAGATTCTTAGCTGTATATTTCCAATTAACCATAGTGCTCTCAGGCTGCCCTGAGGTACCAAAACCGTCAGTTATCCTATCATTCTCATCGGCAAACCTCTCCTCTGGTTGTGATTCGGCATCATGCAAGTAGCGGTACTTTTCCCTCGTCTTCTTGTTCATTTTGTCAATAATCTTTGAAAAACTCTCATTATCCTCACTAGTATGGCGCTTCAGAAACGCATCCAGAGACATGGAAGTATCGACCGGCAACTCGTTGTCCGAATCGCTAACCGGGTCCAGGCCTAGAGGCTGTTGGCTGGGAGACCTCATCGATCTCACTGACGACGGTGCGGGAGAAGGGGCAACAAGAGATGCAGGCGTTCCAAAGGGATCCACAACAGACGATGCTGGCGTGACAAGGGCTCGATCCTGGCCTGCCCTCCCTCGCCTCCTCTCAATAATCTTCAATTGGGCATCACGGATTTGTAATGGATCGCCGCTGCGGACGGCTTCGAGCCAATCCAGGCGGTCGTGGAGCTTGGGCAAATCGGGGAAAAAATCCCTTTCAATGATCTTCTCAAGAGCTGCAACGTATGTGTCTTCGTCTAGTACAGTTTCGGGATTTTTCCTCTTCTTGGGAGCCGGAGGGTCCATGAGCAAACCCCTCCTTCCATCATCAGAGCGTTTGTTAAGACTTGAGGGCGTAGGCGCAGGCGAGGGTGAGGGTGAGGGCGAGGGCAATATGTGACGGGGGGAATTTCCTGGAGATGACAGCATTTTGCCTTCGCAGAGGATTCAATCCAACTGAGAATTTTACAGATAAAATTCGGAAGAAAATAACCCGTGTATTTTCAGTTTCTCTTGCGGAAAATCTTCAATCCAAATCAGGAATTTTTTTGATAAAAATACAACAGAAGTGTGCCAAAAAAATACCTTGTGATTTCGTTTTTTTCTAATCTGCTGAATGTCTTCGATCCAGTATCAAAGTGAACAGCTATCCTGATAAATCTTGTGGAGAACTAACTGCGGAATGCGAAGAACTAACTGCAGAATGCGAATAGGAAGCCGAAGGATGGAGAGGATTGGATTTTAAAACCCTAGCTTTCCATCAAGGTGCGGAAGCTTCATTTGCTGCTTTAAAAAGAACGACGGCCATGTATTGCAACTTTATCACGGGAAGGGCTGACTATGCTTGAGTCAAGTTTGACGATTTTTGGCATCTTTAAATATATATAATTTGGGTCATCAATGTAGTGGACCTTGGAGTTTGAATTATATTTTTAGTTTTCTTTGATTTGGGTCGGGTCAGTGATGTGGTGGAACTTGGAGTTTGTTTGTAGCACATTTTTGGTTTTCTTTTTCAATCTTAAATCAGTGGTAGTCTTTTTTTCCAGCAGAAAAAAATCGTACTATTGCTATTCCATGGAATCAAATAGTACAAAGATAGTGAGAATATCTTATCTCCAGATATTCAATACAGTACATGATCCAAAAAAACTTGAGAGTGGCTGCTGAACATAAATATCATCGACCCCCAAAAATAAAATAACATACAAAAAAACTTTAAGTTCATCCCAGATTTACATATTTTCTTAAAAAAGATATAAATTACCCCTGTCTAAGAGACAGGCCTCCATCCATTCTTCCCGGAAAAGAACACCTACAGGGCCAGCAAAAGCTTCTTTGGAAAGTTGATCTGCAAGAGAGTTATGTGACCTATATATATGATTGAAAGAAATCTGCTCCAGCTTTGAAATCTCCTGACGAATACGGACACACCAATTTTCAAGTTCCAAAACATTGAGATAATATTCATTGTTTGCCCATTTAATTGTCACACGAGAGTCTCCAAAGACAATAGGATTCACCAATCCAAAGGAGTTAGCCACCTTTAGAACAACCCAAAGTGCCATGATTTCAGCTTTCATATTGGTGCCCCTGCCACCATTAAGACGTAGAGAGAAGTGATGTCGTTCATTGATATAGATGACCCCACCGGTAGCACACAAACCATCTTGGGCAGCCCCATCAAAAAATAAAATCGGTTGCGAGACAACAAAGGAAAAAGAACCCTCACTCTTAGCAATCTTAACATATTCCTCATCAGGATAATTTTGTAATAAAAGGCAAATAGACTTTACGCACTGTACAACATCCGGCTTCATATTCTGGAAGATCACTTCATTCCTTGTAAACCATATGATCCAAGAAAATAGGAAGGAAAAGTGGCTTGTTATGATTTCTGACCCAATTGAGCATGCCCGAGCCAAAATTCAAACCTTCCCATACCAACTGCAGATTTAGTTCAGAACAGCAGAGATTCCAAATTTTTTGAAAAAAAGAACACTTCATCAATAGATGATCTGCAGTCTCAGAAAATGAATTACACAAACAGCACCAGCTAGGACCAATCCAGCCACGTTTGAGTAAATTTTCCCATGTCTTAAGACTGTCGTTGAGAGCATGCCAAAGAAAACACTTCACCTTCAAAGGTAAAGACCAATTCCAGATTTTCGAGTACCACCAATGACAAGGATAAATACACTGTTTCTGAATAGTCCTCTCATATGCAGTTTTGGCTGAAACATAACCTTCTTTAGTATTGCCAGCCCAAATTATCGTATCAGGAGATCTCGAAGGAACAATACCTGTAGTTCGAAGAGCCCGGATATAGATATCCCATTCCAAAGCATGATCCGGATTCATCCAATCAAACTCAGAAAACCATCCATTACCTGTACTATGAAAAAGATCCAAATCATAAATATCAAGGGTTTTATATCCCTGCAGATTTAACCAAGATATCAAACCATCGGATAAACAAAAAAGTTCTTCCATGCCAAGCATTGGATCCACCCCAATAAGAACATTGCTTCCATTACCTACTTTCCAGCAAATATCCTTTGCAAGCCAATCATATACTTTTAGAAAACCCCTCCACACTTGAGACAAGGAACCATACAACCTCTTAGGCTTCCTCAACCAACAGATTAAATTAGATTTGATATATTTAAGATGGAGTACTTTCGACCAAAGAGACTTACTGAACAGACCACGCCATAAGCTCTTCAATCTAAGGGCTTTGCTGAAAATACTAAGATCTTTTATACCCCACCCACCGAATTTTAATGGCCGGGCTAAAACATTCCATTTAACCATCACCAAATTTGAGCCCTCACGTCTGCCAAACCAGAGAAAATTGAAAATGAGCCTTCTGAGTCTATTAATAACATAGCTCGGGATCTCCAGTAAAGATAGCCAGAAAACCGGAATACTAGAGAGCAATGCTTTAACAAGAACAAGTCTGCCACCTGTAGAAAGTAACCGGAAAGACCAATGGTCTATCCTCTTTTCAAACTTGTTGATAATCCACTGCCAATCATTTGCCTTATATGAGTTAGGTTTTAACAAAAAACCTAAGTATTTCAACCCATCAATCATATCAAGGCAATTATAAGGTAAAAAAGAAGCAATTTCATCTCTTCTATCTGCTTCCACCAAATGCTAATAAAAACAGGACTTGGATATGCTAACTTTCATTCCTGAAACCTTACAAAAGAAATTAATGATATTTGAAAACACCTTCCACTCAGAAACCGAGTCAATACCCGCAAGAAGGACATCATCAACAAAAAGTAAATGTGTTAGAAAACAATCTTCACCCATCTTGATACCTTTTATCAAACCCCATTCTTTTGCTTGAAGAATGAGCCTACTAAGTCCATCCATAATTAGGATAAATAACAGGGGAGACAGAGGACAACCCTGTCTGATGCCTTTGGTGCACTGGAAGAAAGAGGATGGATTGCCATTTACCAATACAGCAATGCATGGAGTAGTCACACAAGCCATTATCCAGTTTAACACCAACGGAGGAGTTCCCATTTGGATCAGAATCAACCTAAGAAAAGACCAATTAACCCGATCATAGGCCTTCTCTAAATCCATCTTTAATACCATAGCCTTCACCTTCTTGGATTTAATAGTATGTAACAGCTGTAGTCTACGGATTTTGGAGTTGATATTATAATTTTAGTTTTCTATTTTAATCTTAAGCCAGTGGTAGGTTTAGTTGAGTTTTAATGATTGATTTGTGTGAATTTAATAAAACTAATTTAGGGTTTACCATCTTTAAGCAATCTATATTCGTTGTTTAAAAGGAGGCAGAGATGCTTGGAAATATTATTGACAATGGTATTAGCTTTTAGGAGATTCTTTGTTTTCTATCATAAACATGTTAAATATGATGCAATCCATATTCGTTGTTTAAAAGGAGGCAGATATGCTTGGAAATATTATTGACAATGGTATTAGCTTTTATGAGATTCTTTGTTTTGTTATCATCAACATGATAAATATGATGAGATTCTTTGTTTTGTTATCATAAACATGATAAATATGACAAGCATAAGGTATTTTGTTCATTTTGCATCATTGTTCTAATAGGCAAAGACTTTCAAAAAGGTTTTGGTACTTCTTGGCTATGTTGAAACTTTATGTTCTCATCTTGATAGATGTTTTGTGATTTAAAATATTGTTTTAATCTTTGTGATTGATTTGGGTCGCGAGGTTTTCAATTAATGAGTTTTGACCTCAATGCATGGCACTTTATAAATGGGTTTGATCCATGGTTTAATATTTTAAAGAGTCAAGGATCAATTATGAAGGGAAAAAACTATGAATTTTCAAATGAGATTAGGAAATAATGAAGCTAATAGGAACAAACTACACGCAGCTCTATCTTGTTGTCCACAAATGCATAATTTGTTGCTTTAAAAAGTTGGTTTTTTCATAATTATGTACCTTCAAAATATTATCATAATGAAAAGTGAGAAGAGATACTGATTCAAGGCATCCAAAACTTCAATATAGTAGATATTGATCAGCTTCTTCATATTTTCCTTTAAGACTTCATCACAGTCTTTCATGTTTTCTACTCTCTCTCTCCCCCTACCTCATGCCATGTCACTTTATTCCCTTCATCTAAACACGTTCCCATCCCTCTCTCTATATATATCCCTCTTCCACCCCCTCATTCGACCTCTCTTGGTCTCTCACCTACTCCTACCACTATTCACCACCACCTGATCTCTCTCTCTCTCTCTCCTCTGGGTATCCAAAACTTAATAGTAGATATTGGTTAGATTCTGCATCTTTTCCTTCAGGACTTCACACTCTTTCACATAATATGTCTCTCTCACATTCCACTAACCACCTCCACATCCCCTTCCTTCTCTCTATATCCCTCTTGCACCCCCTCATTCATCCTATCCGGGTATCTCACCTACTCCTATCGGATAGCACTAACCACCAACTCTCTCTCTCTCTCTCTCTCTCTCTCTCTCCAAGGCATCCAAAACTTCATAGTAGATATTGATCAACTTTCGCATCTTCTACATTAGATTATTTGTGTATGGAGTACACGTTGTTCAACTATGATTGGGTTAATGTTTACAATAAGAGAGGGATTAAAATTGATGATCTGGGTTTTACAATGGTGAATATGAAGAAATGCCTAAGTCAAAAGTATTGGCAAGATGATCTCTCTCTCCCTCTCTCATGTCATCTGTATATACTCGTTTTAACATATATGTGCTTGTTTTAACGCATATGCATTATGGAATTCATAGAAAATGCTTTTCAGAATATTTTTAAGCGTTTATTTGGGTGATGGATGCTTAGACCTCGATAACGCATATGTGTTATGGAGGTCTATGAATCCATAACACAAGGGAATGCATCCAGTGATGAAGTGTATATTGAGAAGGCATGAAGGGATGAAAGGAATGAGAGAGAGAGAGAGAGAGAGAGAGAGAGAGAGAGAGAGAGAGGGACACTAATGGAGGATAAAACGAGAAGGATTGTTGAACTATCATGATCATGGAAAGTAATTCTAGAAAATAGAACATGGAGTCGACTGTACCATCCAAACAAGACTAGAACTAGGCAATTAGAGAGGATATATAGGAAATACATCCATGTGACTTGAATCACTCTCCTTTATATTGTGTCATGGGTTTTAAGGCCAAAAAGGCCCTCAACTTTGTTAGATGTGGAACACATGCATGATACCCCTTTTAGTAGTTTGTATGTTTTCTTCCATTAGAACAAGAAGGGTTAATGGAAGTTTCACTCAATTGATGACATAAATAGAAACCAAAATAGGTTTGGTTTGTTGTGGACCTATATTAATGAAGTGTCCCAAGTAAATATGGACCCAATCAATGGTTTGCACCCCAAACTGAACACATAAAGTTAGGGAATATCCACATGAGTATCTCAAGGGTGAAAGTGAACCAAATCTACGACCAAGAGATAAATATTGATAGATGATAGTCAAAAAAGGACCCTGCCAAAGTACAAGACATCCTTGTCTAGAGTTCATAGATCTAGTCTCTCACGGATTACAATTTCTACTTTCCAGTGGAAGATACTGAGAATCAATACTACCACAACATGAATGTACGAGCATTATACATTGCATGCATGAACTTCTCCTTGGGAAGTGAAGAGTGGGATTCCATTGGCATCAGGTCAAGACAAATCGCCACATCCCAAACCCAAAGAGGAATTGCCAATGTCGCTAGTTACAAGATGTTGAGTCGGAGGACTTGAGAGTTAGGGACTTGAGAGGATGCCGCAATTTACTAGGATTATTAATGTAATTGGTGTCATATGATAGTACTAGTTCTCCTTTGTGATAGATTTTATGCTTTATGTGTTAATCATTCCAAGCCAACTTCTACATTTTTTGCTGCATTTGAGCCCAGGATTTGTTGTTTTCTAATTCTAGTAGTTCCTATAGTCATTCTTGTAGTGGTTTTTCATTTGACACATATCAGTTTCATATTCTACAAGAAATCTCAAGACTTGGAATTTTGTAGGTACTACTACCTATTTGTCATACACCGAGTTGAAATAAGTATGCTTGGTGATATTCTTCATGTTAGTGTGGTATTTCCATAGCAGTGAAGGTATATGCTCATCCAATTTCCTTCATGTCGACAACACAAATCTTAATAAACCCATGCTTCGACATCTCATATAGTGTGGTGTCCATTGTATTGTTGTACTATATTGGATGATAAGAATCACTAGTAAGTTTTTTGATTAGGAGTTCCCTCGTGATCATATTATTCAAGGTTGCATGTGAATAACTAAGGATAATTCCATAAGGAGAAAATAAATCCACAAAAGTCTATTTCCACATAATCTCTCATGATTCAACATGAGACCTTTTCTCTTTATGATATCTCTAGCTACTAGCATGACATGAACTCATTGTTGTTTCTTTCCTTACAAAGAGATCTATCATGTATTCAAACTATTATTTCTTGCCATTTTATTGGTTCGATCATATTATCAGATCTCTTCTTATTGAAATCATGTGAGCTAAAGTTTCTATGGCGGTATGCCTTACAAAGTTACTTAATTGACATCTTAATAAGGTAACCATGGATATAATTAGCAGTATAATGAGAAGTGATCTATGGTGTTACATTTTCTCTATATTCTCTCCCTATGTTTGACAAGTCAATACATTGGTCCAATTTTTTATGAGTCCAAATTTTGATCTAATCTATCTCTAAGTCTTCTCTTGAATGAGAATATGTTAGCAAGAGAAGATAAGCAAATTTAGGGATAACATCCTTCACATATGTTATGCCTAGATTTCAAACTTTCAATATATTACATTTTATGTAGCTTTCGATACATCAACCCATTAGATCCATCATGTGCATATACTTTGTAAAAAAATTAATACAAATGTCTTATGGAGTTGAATATGTGTGATTGATTTTGTATGGGTTGAATTTTTTGAAGGCCGTAATCTACTGGATCGAGACCAATAGAGTCCACTGGTAGGATCCACCTGCAACATGGAGATCGATTTGATAGAGACCACCTTGCAAATGAATGTGAAAGACGAGCCCTGTCTCTACTGGTGTCAGTGTGCCCTCAGTGGATCATAGAGGAGCTCATAGATCCAAGAACATAGAGGAGTGCTTGATTCTTGCTCTTAATAGTTTCCAAGTTCACAATACTGTGCGGAAAAAGACTACGTATGAAAAAGACCAAGTACGAATTTAAACGATCGGTATTCCCTACAGGGATTGTTTCCTCTATTTAACACATCTATAGAAATATCCATTAAACCTGTAGGATTATATGCGTCAAACATTCATATATTTTCATATTGAGTATTCAACATTTTATGTAGTGTTTGATTCATTCTATTTTTCATACTATGTGAATCTGCTAATCGAGTATTCAATGCAAATTTTCATTTTGAGTATTCAATGCAAATTTTCATATCGAGTATTCAATGCGAATTTGATAATTGGCCAAGTCTTTCCTTTTCAGTGGGATTTGTTAGTGGTTTTCCCAATATTAACCTTTCAAATTGAATATTTGATGGTGTTTTCTGAGAGTCGTCTTCTGTAAGTAGTAGCTCAGTGGGTTGTATTGATACCATCCTCATATATTATGTTTCATTACAAAGAGGTGTTTGTTGAGGTGGTGTTAGGAATGCTAACTCAAAGATATGGCGTGTGAGTACATCATCTTGTTGAGTCGGCAATTGTCTTTCTCCTTCATTTACAATCTTTTCCACACAATGGGTTGTAATATCACAAATTTGATGTGGAAAACCTCCATAATCAACCACGACATTGGAACTCATGTTGAAACGGGTAGAGGGAGGAGTTTTTTCCTCCAAAGAGGTGTTAAGCACTGATTCATGCAAGTTTGTTCCTCTCAGACTGCCATTTTCTTTGTTTTCAATTTCACATATTTCTTGGTCATTATTACAACTTTGTCCTACAATATGGATTTCATGAATTTTGCATCCATAGATCAAACTGTTATTTGAACAAGTGCATAAATCATTAGAAAATAGAATTCAGGAAACATCAATCTCCTCTGAACATATTGTAGGCCTTGAGCTCAATAAGTTAAAAGTTATAAAATGTAATTAAAAGTTTGAATTAAGGTTGTATATTTTAAGAGAATTCAAAATGGTGCCTTCTTTCCTCTTTGATCTATGACTGGATTTTGGTGAAATTATTGATTGAGTTAGATTTGTCTACATATAAACATTGGATCCCATTCCCATTTCCTCCTTCCTAGCCAAATAGAGGTCAAGTTTGTCAATCACGAAAATTCCCATTTTCATTATCAACAATGTTGTCAATACAAAGAATTGATTGGTTCTTCCTAGAAATTCCTATGTAGGTGGAAATTTTTTGTCTTTGAGATTATGTGCACCTACAGGTAAAGTGCAAAAATTGGGAAAAAATGGTAACTTTAGAGGGTTGTGACATTCCGCTTCAAACCCAGAATTGAGTATGGCTACATTCATTGGAAATGTAATGCAATGGATAATATAATACATGGTTCATTCTTTTGAAATACGACTCTAGATTATTTAGAAATATATCATAATAGATCCTTTAGTATTGAGCACTGGACAATGTGATTGTTAAGGTGCAAAATCTCCAAATACCCCAAAATTTGGGGAAGATTTATATGATGATATAAGAGCGTACCAAATGTGTATGTGTGACTACATTATTTCATGATGGTGTGGACCTACTGGTTTGGAGGCACAATTGAACTACAGTCTGGGATTGACCTATAATCTCTGTATAAATTTCCTTACCATACAAGCTAAAGAAAAAAACTCCTTTATGTTCCCATGTTCCTATAGGTAGTGATGTCTTAAACTACATGAAATAAGCCTCAAATTTTATATGCAATTTGAGAGGTTACACAAGGAAAGTCCAACCTTCACCTTACTCCACTTGCAAATCAATTTTGTTTTCTTCCTTCCACCTCTGATTCAATTAACTTTTGTTGGTTCTTTGTAGGCATAATTTCAAAGGAGATTGGATCTTATTCCCAAATGGACAAAATAAGTTGGATGGAATTGAAAAACATGTACAATTTATATGCTCAATTCTTCATTGTAATATATCAATAATATTTTACTTGTAACTTGTAATCATTTAAATTTATATGACTTGAAAACTGGTTATGTGTAGAACATTAAAAGAATACAGAGATGGGGTTGAGGAATTCTTAAAGGTTACTGAGGCGCATTAAAAGAATAACATGACCTTAAAATGTCCATGTAATAAATGTGGCATAGTGAATGTTCAAACATTTGATAAAGTACGAGAGCATTTGATCTGTGATGGTATAATAGAACAATATAATATTTGGTTTTTACATGGAGAGAGCTTTCCCATTCAGGTATCATGAATTTGTTTTTAATTCATCTTGTTTCAAACATACATATATTATAATAAAGATATCATTTATATTTATATGTGCAAACACTATTTTTTTCTTATGCAAATTCCATCTATGTTTTAAGAGGCCAAGCAACACTCTAAAAATGAGACACATGAAGTACTTGAACATATCTCATATCAAATGGTAAGCAATTTCATATCAATAAAGGTCCCTATCTAACTAAGTTTGATTGTACACTATTGATATAACCGGACATATAACTGAATGTTTGACTTGTATATATATATATATATATATATATCTTTGTGTGTGTATTTGTGTGTGTGTGTGTGTGTGTGTGTGTGTGTGTGTGTGTGTGTGTGTGTGAGAGAGAGAGAGAGAGAGAGAGAGAGAGAGTTATATGGTTGTACATAGATGTATTGGGTGCAATCTATGTTGCAATTATAATTTCATTAAAATCATAAAATCATTGACATGAATATAAATTGTCTTAATAAAAGGAATATGAACATGTTGTGGAGCATGATTATGATGATCATGATGATGAGTCTCCAACGTTGTTTCAAAATGATAATGAATGTCTTGACAATGATGATGATACAACCACTGTTGATGATGAAATGCTTCAAATGGTGAATGATGCTTATCAATGACTTAATGAAAATATCAACGAGAGTTGTGAAAATGAGGGGTTGACATCAACCAAGGTAATGATGATGTTAATGAATATAAGAATTTTATCGAAGATTCCAAAAGACTATTGTACTTGGGTTGTATTGATTTCACAAAAAATTTCAGCAACCGTGAAATTGTACAATATAAAGTGAAGAACAGATGGTCTAATTCAAGTTTTGGCCAAATGTTAAAGTTGCAAAAAGATATGTTTCCTAAATATAATACACTTCCATATTATGCATATGCTGCAAAAAAATTGATAAAAAAAATGGGATTACATTATGATATGATACATGCATGTCCAAATGATTGTATCTTATATCAAAGAAATTATGAAAGTAAAGATGAATGTCCAACGTGTAGAAAATCTTGATGGAAGGCGGATACTCAATCTCAAAATGTGTGTAAAGGTGTTCGTACCAAGGTGTTAAGGTATTTCCCCATAGAACCAAGGTTGAAAAGAATGTATAGGTATGGTTCTGAACATTATGATTTTATTCATGTTTTCCCATTCTTGCATTATATTTTGTATTTTTCATAGTGTTTTGTATGATAATTTAGATTGCATACGTGAAAATTTGTTTTTACAGCTCTGCAGATATGTCACAAAAATGAGGTGGCATCATGAGAATGCAAGTAATTATGGTCAAATGTGCCAACCTATTGATATCCCAGCATGTAAAACTGTTGATAATAGATGGCCTGAGTTTTCCAATGAACCTCATAATGTATGACTTGCAATGGAAGTAGATGGATTTAATCCTTTTGGAGACTTGAGTAGTACATACTGTGTTTGGCCTATAGTGTTAGTTACATACAGCCTTCCACCATGGTTGTGTATGAAAAGGAATTTCTGTATGCTAACATTGTTAATACCTAGTCCCAAACAACCAGGAAATGGCATTGATATTTATTTGGAACCTTTGGTGGATGAATTAAAGGTATTATGGGACCATGGGGTATGGACATATGATCCTTATAATAAGACATACTTTAACGTGAAGGAAATTCTAACATGGGAAATCCATGACTTTCCTACTTATGGAAATATGGTTGTTTGCACGACCAAAGGCTGTAATGCATGTCCCATATGTGGAAGGAACACAGGATCATAGTACCTCAGTTATAGCAAGAAGTGTGTTTACATGGGACATAGGAGTTTTCTTCCACAAAATCATAAGTTTTCTTAACAAAAGGGACCATTTAATGGGAAGGATAAGCATCATGACGCCTCTCCATCCGTAAAAGTGTCACATATTTTTAGTGAAACAAAGGGAAAGGAAGCAATTTGGGGGAAAAATGAATCAAACAAGAGGAAAAGAAGCAAGGAAAAAGGTGAAAAAATTAATGTTGTGGTGTGGAAGAAATGGTCAATTCTATTCAATCATCCATATTGGGAGGTATGTAGATCCATCAATAATGCCTAACTTTTAAACATTGCATGCTTATATGACCTCATTGTGTTTATGTTTGGGTTGAATTCATTGTTTATGTTTACCTCCATATTAATTTTCTTCTGATATTTTGATGTGTTTGGAGGCATAAACTCATGATACGTCACAATTTAGGTGTAATGCATGTAGAGAAGAATGTATGTGAAATCATATTTGGTACTCTACTAGACATAAATGGAAAGTGAAAAGATGGAAAAAAATCACGTGATGATTTGCAAAAATTGGGATTGAGGAATGTTGGAATCTTATTAATATTGAGAGGGAGGGTGAATTAGTATTAGCGCATTTATGAACAATTTTTAACTTCTTATCTAATTAATCTGATCTTTAATTATGCATGCACCATAAATGAAACATTCAACATCACATAATAACAGTCACACAGAACACACAGATTTTTACGTGGAAACCCAAACGGGAGAAAACGACAGAATGCTCTATTATAATAAAAGATTACATTCGAGGAAGCACCAAATTCCTAAGTTCTCCAGAACCAACTGGAAATAGGCACTAACCCCATGGTTTTACAGGAACTGGCCTAAAGGAAGCACCAAATCCCTAATTTACCAGCTCTAACTGGAAGGAGGCTACAAGCCCCTTCTCCTTGCCCCGTTCTACTTCCTTGATATGAAAGAAGAATATATTGCTTGATTTTTCTTCTGATCCACGCACTCTTCTGATAAACTTCTATTATTTATGTTGTGCACACCTTCTGCAAAATTGATATCTTGCAATTACTTCACTTGAACACTTCACAACATTACAATTAAATTCGCACTTCACAAACTATGCGCTACTTCATCATATTCCATAATCTGCACTTTGATTCAATATGTCGTTCCATTTCTGTGCATCTGCAACTTGAACTGATACTGTGAATATTTTGATAAGCTACTATTCTGACTTCGGGTATTAGTATCAGGTGAAACTGTTCACCCTCTTTGATATTTATGTTCTGTCTTGGTGCAATAGTCTTCAGACAATCTATGACCTTCTATGCATCATTTGTGATTCATCCTTTCTGTATAACACACTTGTCTCAGATCATCATCATCATAATGCACATTCCTTACTGTGCTGCAATTATGTCTTATCGCATTAGATAAACTACTTCACTTTGTGCATCACAAGATATACCTCAGATCGGTCTTTGCACTTCTATATTAGATCATCTGCGATGGTCTGCATGGTGTCTACAATACTGTCATTCTGTTCTTACGCACTTTCGCATATTCTGCAGTTCTTCCTTTCTGTCTTCGTGCAATTGTTACAAATAAACTTGCATCATTCTGCGCACCATCAATAGTTATGTTCTTTTGTATGTGCGCACTCGACTCTTTGCAAGATATTGTTGTTTTGGTTCCACAAGCCCTTGATTCCCCATGAATTAGAAGCTTGATAAATTTATATCTTCTAGCTTTCTACCTACAAGCTTACATCCTTATTCCAAGCTTACCTCAATTCTCCAACTTGCTTCTTATTTATACTTGTCCTGCGTGGATTGTATGTCCACAAGTTGGTTGTGGCTTTCATTCTTCCTTGATTCAAGATTCATTCTTTCACCACTTGTCATGTTCTGTACCGTTGAGGTGTCATCTCTTGTGGGTCTTGTACATACTTGGTCCTTTGCCTGGTGGGACTTGCACCCTTTCGGTGTGGTCTTGTGCTCTTGATGCACCATCACTTGTGGGACTTGAACACTTGACATCTTCAACTAATACATCCTTTTTGGTACTTGTGCATGCTTCAACAACTGAAAGCTTCTTCCGATTGGTGAGTCTTGTGCGGTTTTCGTGACTTGCTACCGTGTTCAACTGTTTCTTGTTCCAAGCTTCTTGCACACTCCTGAACTTTGTCTAGCCATGTCTTTAGCATGTACCTTTAAAGTAGTATGACTAGGTGGACTTTGAGACCTGCACTTGTACCATATTTCTTCATACTGGATGCACTTCTGGATATACTTCTTCATACTGGCATCCATATACTTCTTCAAACTACTTTTCATATACTTCTTTAAATTGGCACATAAATATACTTCTTCAAAGTGGCTTTCATATATTTGTTCAAATTGGCACATGAATACTGAAACCTCTTTGACATCAATTGACATCAATGACAACCAAAATTCAACAAGGAAATCACTATGGGTATAATGGGACAAAAAATATTCCTTCCACCTACACCACACACTCTTTCAAAGAAAGAGAGAGAGGCCTTATGCCGTGTTCTTTTCATGTTAAAAAACCATATATCTATGGAAGAGCTTAAGTTTCATGGTATGAAAGCACATGATTTCCATGTTCTAATGCAACAAATCCTCCCAGTAGATCTACAAAATGTGCTACCGAGTGTTTTTTGAAAGAAACCTTTTAAGCTTTACTACTTTTATAGACAAATTTGTGCAAAATTAGTTTTGGGAGAGAGTCTTGACAAGTTAGAAAATGATATCATGGAGACATTGTGTTTTCTTGAAAAGTACTTCCCTCCTTCATTATTTGATATAATGTTTCATTTGAATGTACACTTGGTACAAGAGCTATGATATCGTGGCTTGATTGCATATAGATGCATGTACCCCTTTGAGAGGTAAGTGAAATTTTGTTTTGTATCAAGCACAACAATAACAAAAAATTATTCAAAGCTTTTCGTATTCCTAAAAAAATTATGTTCATTTTGTAGGAACATGAAAGTATACAAGAGTTATGTAAGGAACAAAAATAGGCCCAAAGGATGCATCGCTGAAAGCTACACTGTGGAGGAATCAATAAAGTTTTGTGGAGGATACTTGAAAGGTATGGAAACTATTGGAAGAACACAAGGACAAAATGAAGTATGGGATGATGAAGTTGAAGAAGTTATGCTTGATGGAAATCCATTATTTGCTTTAGTTCCTTCTAATCTGGATGACATTAGTTGGGAACAAGCCCATAGATGGTTTCTATTTCACACAAATGAAGTTGATCCATGGATAGAGTAAGTAACATGTTGGCCTAATTTTTTTTTTTATTCGTATTTTTTTAAACACATTAAGAACCATTTTCATTGTCCATAATTGTCAAATTAGCATGCATAAGATGGAGATTTCCAACTCAGTTACCCAAGCCCAAAAAGATGAAGCTTTATTACAGAAACTCCAAACCCAAAATTTTACGAGTTGGCTAAAAAAGGAGGTGATGATGTGTTCTTTATATTATAAGTACTTCAAGATTATTAAATGACAATATTTTCATGTAGGAAACTAAATATTTATTTAAATCTTGAATGTTTGTTCTAACATCCTTTAATAATCTATAGGTGGAAGGAAATTAAATGTCTCTGATACACTTAAATGGCCTGCATGTGGCCCCAGAAAATTTGTGAAGAAGTACAAGGGATACCTAATAAATGGTTATAGATTACATACCAAAAGTACAGAGAATGAGAGGACGACCCAAAATAGTAGCGTGTGTATAGAATCTCAAACAATGATGAGATCAAGTTCCAAAGATGCAAATCCTATACTTCAAAAAACAACATTTTATGCAATGATAACATATATTATTACATTGGATTATTTTTGTATGGAGTACACATTGTTCAAATGTGATTGGGTCAATGTTTACAATAAGAGAGGGATTAAAAATGATGATTTGGGTTTGACAATGGTGAATATGAAGAAATGCTTAAGTCAAAAGCATTGGCAAGATGATCCATTTATTCTAGCATTACAAGCCAAACAAGTATTCTATGTACATGATCCAATTGATACTGATTGGTATGTAGTGTTAACATGTCCTCCAAAGGGGTTGATAAATGATACAATAAATGAACCTAAGTATGTAGATCTGTCAAGGGTTGCAAAATTTCAAGAAACAAAATGTGTAGATGAAGAAAGTAGAGTTGATGTTGGTGTGGATGTGGATTATGTCCGTTCAAAAAGGAATATGGTTGAATGTTAATACATAGTTGCCTCATTTGTAGGCACCATGGCCCCCACAATTAAGCCCATGGATGATACAACAAATGACTCCACACTTACAATATAGGAGAATGTCCCAAACCTATTACAAGCATATCAAACTATAACTCCTAATTCATGAATTTCTATCATTTGGAATGCAAACAAGTAAACTCTTTAAGATACAAATAATTTACTTTTACTATAGTGGAAAAGTCTTTCTTTTTTGAGAAATGATGCATCATGGAATTAAATTCTAATTGAATTGTATTATTATATTATGCTTGATATATGCCTACTTTGGTCCAAATAAGGACTCTTCCTTGTTTAGAAAATCTTGTTCCTTTTTTGTGACTCTTTGTTGGACTTATACTAAGTTCAACATTTTTACCAATTGCTTTCTATGTGACAATCTGCAGGAAGATCACACAGCTGGAGAAAATCTCACTAATCTCACTCAAGAATAGTAGAGAAGAAAGAAGAATAGATGAATCGATAATCACTCATTAACACATAAAATGGAGAATAACAGTATAATCATACATCAACTGTGAGCTGGCACTCTGAAAAATGAATACAATACAATAACTATCAAGTGAATTCGAATAAGCCAAAGGTCATTCAAATTCTCCTCAGTGTGTAGCTTGGATAGCATTGGAGACATCATCCAATCCGTGGCAGTAGTCACAAATAGTCAAAAGTCAGCCAAATGATTCTAACTAAGTCTAACTGAGCCATGTGAGCAAAAATCAGGGGATGGAGACTCCAAGGAGGGTGCATGAGGCTATCAGAAGGTCAAGTGGAACTCCAAAATAGACAACTAAGAGCTACAAGCAGTTAAACTGAGCAATAAATGCATGAACTGGTCAATCAATGCTCTACTGACTGTTAAACCCTTGGTAGGTGAGATAAGGCGCATATGTCATCCAGGTGAGGAAAACAAGACGCATCAGGTAGGTAGGAGGGCTACTGATTGGTGTAGATAGGCTCTAGGGGGCTGAAAATAGGCTCCAGGTGTTGGGGAGACCACCATACTGATGACTAGATGCATGCATGATGACTGGATGCATGCATGCATGTAAATATAAAAATTATGGTGATAATATTCCAACACCCCTCCGCAAGCTATACTATAAGGTAATAACATAAGAAACTAAATGGTAGGGCCCTGGTGACTGAGACCAAAGGTCACCCCGTACAATCAATCTAAATAATAAAGTGAGGAAAGAGGGAAAATCCAGTGGGAAGAAATCCCTCCCTCAAAATAGATTGAAGGATGTTAATGTAGCATGGCATCACTCACCCCAGAAGGAGGCAAGTGACCCTCTTTACCGAAGAATGATCGATCGACAAGAAATGGATCAGTAATGTGAGAAGGATGAAACCTTCCATTCTGAAAATCATATCTGATTCTCCTTTGATCAAGTGGATCTCCCACAAGATCTCCGATAGATTTAAGAGTAGTGGCTTCCCATCTCGGAAGAGGAGGATCATCAAGTGAAAGATCATCAGGTTCTTGTGGATCTGGATTTCCCATTCGCTCATATTCATTGTCAGGTGTTATATCTCCAGGTTCTTGTGGATCTGGATCTAGCATTCGCTCTTCATCATCTTCACTCTCACACTCTAAATATGAACTATCATGTGATGAAGGTTCACTCTCTTGGAGCTCATCAAGCAACGGTGGTGTGGTAGGCAATCTCTCTTGCTCAACAGGATGAGCATCATCAAGAGGCCATTCCTCAAACTATACACTCCTCTCAAGAAATATAGACATAGTAGAAGGATCAAGAAGCTTGTAGGCCTTGTTGGGCCTCGTAAATGCCCCTTTTTTACTATACCTATTACATCATTTTGCCCTGTTACACCTTACTTTCATAAACCATATACATGCCTCTTTCCAGATTAATCAGCAGTCCTGACAAGGTATACATCATTATTGTCTCATTTAATTAAATGCCTAAGATTGTTATGGTTATGATGTTAGGAAACCGTGTCAACCCTTCTCTTTACTATGTTAGTATATTGTTGTTGGACGCATATGCTTTGTAAGTCATCCCGTAGTATTTGTTGATCCATAGTTTATATTAGCCCATAGTATTGACCCATAGTATTGGACACATATGCTTTGTAAGTCGTCCCATAGTATTATATGTACCATGGTTTTGACCCATAGTATTGGGCATAGACTTAGTATATAAGTGTGTGTTGAGGTCATTGAAGGGATCGTGAAGTTAATTGTATTGAGCTTGCTCAAAGGAGGTTGCCCCCTCGAAGTGGCCTGTGATCAATATAAAAGTGATTATGAGTTATGTTATTTTTGATATCTCGTGTATTTGCATTAATTAATTATTGCAGGTTCATCACATCTGGTATCAGAGCACTTTCTTGGGCTCGCTGGGTGAAATTTCTGTCAAATTTTTTTTCGCATCTGTCGCAGCTTCAGATCTGGGAATAATCCCTATCCGCTTAACTGTGGGAAGTACTTGGGCATAAGCCCTAAAACTCATTGTGAGGAGTACCACAGGAACCCCAAAGTAGCTGGCCCATTGAGAGGACCTGCCAGCGAAAAGGGCAACGACCCTTACCTGATTGACTAGTTCCCACCTGTGAGGTAAACCAAGAGCCGTCGTTTGTGGCAAAGCGGTTATCAGTTTTACCTGAGCCGTGGAGTGAGGGGTACTGCCCCAATACGCAAGCCGTCAGATAGCATTGGTGGCCGAGTGAAACCCTTGAACTATTAGGAAGCCGCACATACCTGGGGTCCATATCTATTTTCAGCTGAACTATTGTCAATCACTGCTGCGCCATTTCAGATCCAGCCATTTAGATCCATTCTGAAATTCGTTCCAGATCCAGCCGTTTTCAATCCATTCAGTGCCATTTCAGATCCCTCTGTTTCCGCTCACTTCAAGGCCGTTGCAGATCTATTTGTTTCAGATCCCTTTCGAGCCGTAGATCCCTTGTTTTCACTCCATTTCCCTTGAAACTTTCGGGGAACCCCTATAATCCCATTCTGCATATTTCATTCCTGAGGACCCTACCCCCAATTCCACTTCCCAAAGCCCGAAATCCCACATTTATCTATTTTTAGGGTTTGCCATAACTTCCTCGGATTTCACCCAATCACCTTCAAATTTTACCACAGAGTTCCTTTCCTAATTTTGCTTCTTTGTCCCTCTCTGCCAAATTTTCTCATTCTTTCACCTATCTTTTGAAATCCCCATTTTTTGCTTCCCCGTCCATCAAAAAGTGTCCAAAACCTAGTCATACCCCAATTGCCCATCCGAGTTTTTCCCAAATCCAAATCTTCCTTTACTAAATAAGCTTTTGCTTGTGTTTTTCTATCCATTTCCCAAAAAAAAAATCTTGGTTGTGGTTGTCACCCACGTAGGAGAAAACACCATGGAGGAAGCACTTGCAGCCATCCAAACCAAACTCCAAGATCTGGAAGAAAAATTTCTCAGCCTCCTTCTTCAGCATTCAGCAATGAACAATAACCGACAGTCAGAATCTTTTGCAGCCACCGGGTTCTCTTCTTCCAGCAATTTTCGTGGGTCGAAGCTTGATTTTCCTCGCTTCAATGGTAGTGATCCGACTGGATGGATATACCGAGCAGAACAATATTTCAGTATGCATAATACTTTTGATGTCCAGAAAGTTCCACTTGCATCCTTTCATTTGGAACAAGAAGACCTTCAATGGTACCATTGGTACAACAAAGCTCATCCTGAACCAAACTGGACAGATTTTTGCCAACTCCTTTTGCCATGATTTGGTCCTAGTGCTTTTGATGACTTCACAAGAGCACTCACTAAACTTCACCAAATTGGCACAGTGAGAGAGTATCAGACAAAATTTGAGAAACTGGCCAATCACACAGAAGGATTGTCTCATGAATTCTACAGGAGTTGTTTTATCAGTGGTCTCAAGGATGAAATCCGCTCAAAGGTCAAAATGTTCTGTCCCAACACAATGATGGAAGTCCTAGGGTTGTCTAAGTTGGCAGAGGACAAGATCGCAGCTCAACAACGCTCCGAACCCACCTTTGTTCCCTTCAGAAATATGGGTTCCCAACGACCTCCCATCACGCCTGCTCCTCAACCAACTCCTATCAAGCATTTGTCTGAAACAGAGATGCAGGCACGCCTAGAAAAAGGGCTTTGTTATAACTGTGATGAGAAATTCACTCGGGGACCTAGATGTGTTCAACAAAAGCTCTATCTCTTGGATGTGGATTCTCTGCCTGCCTCAGAACTTGATGAAGAATCTCCAGATATAGTAGATGATCAGGTCGACATTCAACACCCGCCTGTTGACACCCCATCTCAGGACGACCCACCCGAGATCTCTCTCCATGCTGTAACCGGTGTCACCACCCCACAAACAATGAAAGTTAGGGGATACTTTCAAGAGGCTCCCTCTTACCATACTCATTGATTCTGGTAGCACTCATAACTTCATTGACCCTCGGATTGCCAAACAGGCTGATTGTTTTGTCCATCCTTGCTCCAACTTTGAAGTCATGGTTTCCAATGGGGGCACCTTACCTTGCAAGGGGAAGTGTCACAATGTGCGTATCTCTATGGAAGATTATAACCTACGCTCTGACATGTTTTCCTTGTCCTTAGGCGGATGTGATGTGGTTTTGGGTGTTCAATGGTTACGCACAGTTGGCCCCATCTTATGGGATTTTGCGGAACTTTGGATGCAGTTTTCAGTCAATGGGGCACAACACAAATTAATGGGATTACAACCAGGGTCTCTCCGCATCATCAGTTCACATCGCCTGGAAAAAATCCTTAAGAAGAATTCACATGGTGTCATCGCTCAGCTCCATTCCATTCATATGCACCCATCAACGGTCTCCACTACTTCCGTGGATAGATATGCAGGTGTCTTTGCTGAACCAATGAGCTTGCCGCCTTCAAGAGACCTTCCCAGTAAGAATTTAGTTGCATCTACCTCTCAGCAGGAACTGATGGCTATTTTGCATGCAGTACAGAAGTGGCAGCCATACCTCTTAGGGAATTATTTCTGCATCAAGACTGATCTCCAGAGTCTGGAAAATTTTCTGGAACAATGGGTCTCCTACCCAACACACCTGAAATGGGTTATCCCTATGCGATCACTTACAAGAAGGGTAAGGACAATATGGTAGTAGATGCTCCTTCTCGCATAATTGATGACCCAGTTTCTCTTACAGCTCTTTTTCTGCTTGTTCCAAATTGGTTGCAATATGTTCAACAAGGCTATCTCTTCTATGAACTCCATGCTTCTTCATCAACAGGGCACTCTGGGTTCTTCAAAATGTATGACCAGGAACAATGTAACTTCTTTTGGCAGGGACTGAAACTAACAATTCAACAGAAGGTGGCTGACGGTGATACTTTCCAAGTCAACAAGGGTGAAACAACACTCCTTTCGGTATTGCTCAAACCCTTTCCCATCCCTACACAGCTTTGGCCAACTATTTCTATGGATTTCCTAGCAGTGCTCTGGTGGTACAATACCACATCTCAAAGGACACCATATGAAGCAGTCTATGGACAGACACCGCCAGTTCTTCTTCTATACACCCTTAGCAGCTCCCCAGTTCAGGAAATTGACTCGGTTCTTCGCAACCGCGATCAAATTCTTCTCATTCTATAGGACAATCTTCGCATGGCCAGAATTCGCCTGAAACAACAAGCCGATCAGCACCGTTCTGAGCGCATTTTCCACGCAGCTGATAGGGTTCTTCTTCGTCTACAACCTTCCAAGCAATCCTCCCTGGCACTCCAAAGGCGTCAGTGGCCCGAAATGCAACCCGAGGATCCTACCAGGGAACCACCCCTTCAGATTCTGCAGCAATTTCTCCAACCAAAGCTTTGAGGACAAAGCTTTTTCTAAGGGAGATGGGATGTTAGGAACCCGTGTCAACCCTTCTCTTTACTATGTTAGTATATTGTTGTTGGACGCATATGCTTTGTAAGTCGTCCCGTAGTATTTGTTGATCCATAGTTTATATTAGACCATAGTATTGGACGCATATGCTTTGTAAGTTGTCCCGTAGTATTATATGTCCCATGGTTTTGACCCATAGTATTGGGCATAGACTTAGTATGTAAGTGTGTTTTGAGGTCATTGAAGGGACCGTGAAGTTAATTGTATTGAGCTTGCTCAAAGGAGGTTGCCCCCTTGAAGTGGCCTGAGATCAATATAAAAGTGATTCTGAGTTATGTTATTTCTGATATCTCGTGTATTTGCATTAATTAATTATTGCAGGTTCATCACATATGAATTCTACCCTTTGATTTGTTCTAACTTGTGTGATTTCATTAAGTTAAGATCAAAGCACAAGTGTATCAGCTGCAACGCCTTGAGAAAGAATCATACGTGGGGCCAGCTGTTACTCTCCTAACTCAATTCCTCGTACTTTCAAGGGACAGTGCAACTCTCCACATGAAGCTATAACAGGTCACTGAAACAGAGCATAGCTGCAATAGACAGGATGCCTCCCGATTGGTTGAACTGTTGATCCATTGACTGCCAGTGTAACAACATCCTTCATGACTAACAACCTCATTCATTATGGCTGTAGCAATTAGCTATAACTCTGCAACATGAAGATCATAGATCTTCATTGCTGCACGAAATTAGTGGATCATGAACTATATTCCTCATGTATAAATTCGGGAAGGCTTTCTAAGTCTGTTGTTGGATAATTATCATTCTGTACGGGTTGTAACAGAGGTTGATACTGTGAATTACCATCTTTTAATGAAGAGCAGAGTTATTTCCATTTCTGTGTGTTAATTTGTGGTAGTCCACAGTGTCTCTATTAGAAGGCCAGGGCCCGCCTTCTCATAGAGATTGCCGAGTTAAGTAGGTAGTTAGATTTATTCATTTCCTGTTGTGTGTTGTGGAATTGCATTAGGTGTATTTCTAATAGCTGCAATAGAGAGTTTATGATTGCATTCTTTATTGGTAGTTTATTCTTTGCATTATAATTAGCTGCAACTGCATGGTGTGACAGTCGACTGTGTAGGTTAGTTTGATTAATGCATGTGTGTTCAATAGCTGTTATAGCCAAGCTCAGTTTCCATTCCTTTCAGTCATTTATGCTTTCTAGGATTTCCAATAGTTGTCAATTTGAGAGTTCAAGCTTATGTTTAATTTCTGGTTGTTGTTGTATCTTCAATTGATTCATTAGAATAGGTAGATTGTGATTGAGTAACAGTAGCTACTAGATGGATCATTTTGGTAACGATTTAATACTGTAGTTTGATAATTATAGGATTTAACTTCTTGCAAAAGTAATCTAGTTCATTTATATTCTTAGATCAATAATTTCTAGGTTGATTTCTGTAGGAAGGTAGCTGCACTTTGAATTCCTAGATGTATGAGTTAGATTAGTTTTCTTTATGGAATGAGTTTGGCTGAGCAGATAGGTAGGATTATTATCTCCATTTACTTGATCAACTACTGAAGGTGTTTATGCATAGATTGTGCGTATTTCCATTGAAATAAAAGACCTCCCTAGGTTTGACAATTTATATTGAGCATTTTGTATGTTAGTTGTAATTAATTGGCATATAGAGTGACCATCATTTTGGCGCCGTTGCCGGGGATGGTAATAGATAGACATAGTTAGTAGTTGGTTTTATTTGATTTCATTTTAGTTTAATCATTTACAACATGCATGAATACAAGAAAAACAAATCGGGAACCCCCTTTGAATACTAACACTGTAGGTGGATGAGGTCGAGTTCATAATGTAGGTCTGGGAATAGAAAAATTCATCGACGATATAATTGCTAAGGCTGATTCTTCTACCAGGCCACCGTGGACGTGTACAGGAAGAGGAAATTCTGTTCCTCCCAATCTTGAGAATTCAACATCAGCTGTGGAGAATACAACAGGACCATCCACTCCCAGCGCATAAAAGAAACCTCCTGAAGACAAGGGAAGCATTGTGGGTGTACTGGATAGAGAGAAGATTTATTATATCAACGGAACCAGAGTTACAACAGAAGTGTGGTTGGAGACTTGCCGACAAGCAGAGGAAGAAAAGAGGCGAGAAGAAGAGAGGAAAAGAGAAGAAGAGAGGAAAATAGAAGAAGAAGCAAGGGCAGAGGAAGAACGCATAAAGGAAGCCATCAAATTTTGGACTAACAACATGATTGATAGAGAACATGAAGGTGAGAATGAACATAGGGAGAACTGAGAAGAAGAAGTGGAAGACAATCACCTTGGTGATACTGTGGCTACATTAGAATTCCCTATCCTCCAGACACCTGGAGCAGCTCCTATGAAAAATATCTCACCATCAGTTCTCCCGAATTTCCATGGTAAATCTTCTGAAGATCCTAATGAATTTCTTTTTGAGTTTTATATCCTCTGTCACAGCTATGATTACACCTCTAGTGCTCATAAGCTGAAACTGTTCCCAACCACCTTGAAAGGAAATGATGTGCGTTGGTTCATGAGTCTAGGTTGTGAGACCATTACTACTTGGGACCAAATGAAAAACACCTTTCTTTCTAAATATCAAGAATATTGTAGAACCAGGGATAGAAAGGAAGAGTTGTTTAAAATGGTTCAGAAGGAAGAAGAGAGCTTGGAAGACTTCGTGGAAAGATTGCTGTACAATTTACAAAGGTCTGGACACACTGAGATTGGAAAAGATGTACTTAAGATTATTTTGCTACGAGGAATTAGAGAAGATTGCCTTGATATGTTGAATCTATTGGGGAAAGGGGACTTCTCAAAAGAACCCTTTGAGAAGATTGTTGAATTATGTCGAAGGTACTCAAGGGGATCCTCTAGAACTAACAAACGAGACAAGGATTGAGATCAGGATGTCTTCACTAGGACACAGAAATCAGCTAGTGGAGGAGCCACTCGAGCAGAAATAGGCAACTTGCTGGAGAATTTTAAAACTGATATGATGAGCTCCATTTCCTCAGAGTTAGATGTCTTGAGAGTAAAACATAGGCAAGTAGTAGAAGATCTTACACTTGGTGTATTCTGTCCCAAATGTAGGAAAAAGCACCCACTGAAAGAGTGCCTGCTAGAAAAAGCAGAAATATGTAGAATATGTGAATTAGAGCATGACACCAAGGAATGTCCCTCACTACCTAAGGTCAAAGCGGTTCTGCAGGCATCCACTTCAGAAGTGGAACAAGCTTACTTCATTGCACAGAAGAAACCATGGAAGCCTCGCAATCAAGGTATGAATCAAGACCCATCATTTTTTTTTAATAATATGAATGGTATGAACAATATGAATAATACGAATACACAATTCCCTTCACATTATTCTGGTAACTAGTGGCATCCATCTCAGAATCTGATGAAAAATCCTAATTCTTGGACACCATGGTCACAGCAGTCAAACAATCAAGCCCCTTGGAATTCCAACTGGAGAAATCCTTACCAAGGAAATAATTTTCCCCATCACCAGACTCAGTATCAACAGTACCCTCCTCAACAGTATCCTCACCAACAATATCAATAGCCAAAGCTGCCATTTCAAAACAATGTCGCACCTATGAATGCACCACTTCGACCACAGCTACCTGCACAACCTAACCCAAACCTGAATAATAAAGCAGTCCACCAGTTTGAGACTACCAACATGACTGCGTATTCCATCTCCCAAGTTCCCTATAATGATATACGATTACGATCAGGGAGGGTAGTGGAACCCATCATCACTGAGGATGTTCCATCCCCAGTGACTGAAACTGGAGTGAATCGACACTATGAGAATATGGTTCATTCAGTAATCCCCATCATTTAGGATGCTAACATTCCTACTGAAATAGTAGCTGAAACTCAGGAAGTAGCACATGATGAAGCACAACCTACACATTTGATGAGAGCACCGCCATACCCTGAACGATTGGACCTGTAGAAAACAGTGGAACAACCTCAATTCAATCTCTTAGGAGAATTGAAAAATTTGTATGTTAAAATTCCACTACTACAAGCCCTTCATGACGTGCCCATTTATGCTAAGACTATTAGAGACTTATGTGTCAAGAAACCAGGAAGAAAGCCTAGGGATCCTCCCACTGTCCACGTATTGGGAAAACTTTCTGAATTGATAATGGGAAAGTCGCCTGTGGCAAAGTACGATGACCCTGGAAATCCTACTGTGACAGTTCACGTAGGAAACACACAAATCCCCAATGTCTTAGTAGACTTAGGCACGGCTATTAATGTTATGACCATAGAAACTGTGAAGAAACTTGGACTCACTAACCTTCAGCCGACCCCTACTATTTTGGAACTTGCTGACATATCAACAATCAAGCCTGAGGGGATCTTAGACGACCTTGTAATCTCTGTTGAATCGTGGGAATACCCTGCGTATTTCTTGGTGTTACAGTCGAAATCTCAATTGGGGGGACACCCACTAATCCTGGGAAGACCCTGGTTGGCCACATTAGATGTGTGTATCAGCTGTCGGTCAAGATCTATGACCATCTTAGACGAGACTGAGATCAAAATCCTAACCTTATATCCTCCTGCTCGACCAATCACAGAAGCTGAAACTCCACTTTGGGTAGAATTGGAGGAGGAAGAGGAGGGTGTTCAGCCATTATTAATGATAGGGAGAGCCCTAACGTTTAAAGATGAAACAGAGGACGATGCCATCAACAGTTTCATCAGTGATCCCACGTCTGTCAACAAACATGTCTACCAGGTTCTTAACAGTAAGTCAGATGAAGCAGAACAAGAAAATCTTACAAAATAAACTCTAGTAAGTGATGCTAGTATAATTCCAGTACTCCAAAATTTGAAAAGTGTACCAGTAGAAATTGAGCCAGGGAAAACACTATACGTCAATCCAAACCTTGCGCCCAGTGAGTTGGAACAACCGATCACTCTGCTCAAACAACATAGAGGAGCTTTCGCTTGGGAGTACACAAACATGAAGGGTATTCCTTCTAATATGTGCACCCATCATATTTACATTAAGAGCGACTCTAGGCCTGTGTGTCAACCACAACAAAGGATGAACCCAAACCTAAGAGACATAGTGAAAGAGGAGATCCAAAAAAATTTGGAAGCAGGATTTATATACCCGATTTCAGACAGTGAGTGGGTTTCGCTACTCGTGATTGTGCCAAAGAAGAATGGGAAATGGAGGGTCTACGTGGATTACCGAGAATTGAATAAAGCAACACAGAAAAACCACTTCCCCTTACCTTTTATCGATCAGGTCCTTGATACCTTGTCTAGGAAGAAGTATTTTTCCTTTCTGGATGGCTTTAGTGGCTATAACCAAATCCATATCGCTCCAAAAGACCAAGACAAAACCACTTCCACCTGTCCCTGGGGCACTTTTGCTTACAGGGTACTTCCTTTTGGGTTGTGTAATGCACCAGCCACATTTCAGAGAACAGTGATTGGAATCTTTTCAGAGATGGTAAATGATTGCATGGAGATTTTTATGGATGACTTTACTCCATATGGTGATAGTTATGAAGAAGCACTGAAAAAATTAGAAAAGGTTTTGAAATGCTGTGAACAAAGCCAGCTCTCTTTAAGAACTGAAAAGTGCCATATGATGATGAGAGAGGGCATAGTTCCGGGGTGCTTCATCTCTTATGATGGTATCCATGTAGATCCATCCAAAATCAAGGTAATTGAAAATATACCAACTCCTGGAACACAAAAAGATGTACATAGATTCTTAGGGCATACTGGCTATTATAGAAGGTTCATAGAAAATTTCTCCAAACTAGCTTCTCCTTTGTTTACTTTGTTGATGAAGGATGTACAGTTTGTTTGGAATGATGCATGCCAAACAGTGTTTACTGAGCTAAAGAAAAGGCTGTCTACAACACCCATCTTACGAGGGCCCAATTGGGCTCTGCCTTTTCATATTTCTTCAGTTGCTTCAGACACTGCCATTGGAGCAATTCTAGGACAACAGGAAGGTAATGCCCCATATGCAATTTATTACATTAGTAAGAACTTATCCCTGCTCAACTAAACTATAGTGTCACAGAAAAGGAATTCCTTGCCATAGTTTATGCCATCAACAAATTTAGACATTACATTACTGGATACTCCACTTTTGTGCACACTGATCATTCTGCCATCAAATATTTAATGAACAAACCAATCACGAATGCTAGAGTTACTAGATGGTTGTTACTGTTACAGGAATTTGATATCATAATTATTGATAGACCAGGAAAGGAAAATGCTGTTGTAGACTTTTTTATCTTGACTTGCTAACAATGATGACAATTTACCAGTCGAAGATTCCTTCCCTGATGAGCATTTGTTTGTAGTATCATCTCATTCCCCATCGTATGTAGATATTGCTAACTTCTTGGCTGCAAGTAAGCTACCAACACATCTGTGGAAGAGAGAAAGAAGAAAAATCATACAAAGGAGTGCTAGGTATTGCTGGATTGATGGACATCTTTTCTACACAGGGCTTGATTTAGAAATTAGAAGATGTGTTAGAGAAGATGAAATTTTCAGTATCCTTAAAGCTTTCCATGATGAGCCCTATGTGAGACACTTTGCGGATAAAACGATAGGTCATAAGGTTTTGAGGATGGGTTATTTCTGGCCCACATTGTTCAGAGATGTAAAGAAGTATGTTTAGGCATGTGATAGCTGCCAAAGAATGGGCCAACACAACAGATTAGATGAAATGCCTTTGCAGCCACAGCTCGTGGTTGAACCATTTGATAGATGGGCTCTAGATTTTGTAGGGACTATCAATCCTCCCTCAAAATAGAAATTTCACATCTTGGTTTTCACAGATTACATGACCAAATGGGTGGAATCTGTAGCCTTGGTTAAAGCTAATGATCAGGCTGTGATTGATTTCCTGAATGAAGAAATTTTTACTTGATTTGGAGTACCCAAGGAAATCGTCACAGATGGTGGAACACAATCTGTGTATCAGAAAATGGAAGCACTATTACAGAAATTTCATATTCAGCACAGAATAACCTCGCCATATCATCCACAGGCCAATGGCCAAGTGGAGAGTTCAAACAAGTTCATTGAGGCTATTTTAACAAAGACAGTGTAAAGCCATCGTAAAGATTGGGCTGAGAGACTTCTAGAAGCACTATGGGCCTATCGCACTACATGGCGTAACACCATTGGTTTTCCCCCCTATGAATTGGTATATGGTAAGAATGTTGTTTTCCCAATTGAATTTGAAATTAGAACCTTGAAAACAGTTGTAGAAGCAAACCTTGATCTATTAGAGGCATAGAGGAACCGACTGAACCAGCTTAACGAATTGGATGAAAAGCGCACAGCAGCAGTAAATCATACAACTTTAATCCAACAACAACGCTCTAAATGGCATGATAGATTCATAAATAAGAAAGTATTCCAGGAAGAATATTGGGCTCTGTTATATGATTCACGGTTCAAGAGGGATTTCAAAGGCAAACTACACACTCGTTGGTTGCGACCTTATCAAATCGATCGTGTATTTGACAATGGAATAGTCCGATTGATCACCATTGATGAAAATAAGACACCATTATTCGTAAATGGTCATCAGCTGCGACTGTATCACAAACCAATCTCAAGGGATGCTTTCGTTTCACAGATTGCAGCAGATCCAAACTATCAAGTAACGCCAGGGCAGGGATTTTTCTCAACCCCTGTGATTTTTTAAGATTTGCAATATCCACACATAATTTGTACATAAATAATTTATTTTTCATTCTGTATTTTATCTATTTTTCATTTTGCACTTGATCGGGTTTCGTTTTGAAGAATTGTGTGTAGGAATTAATTGGAGGAATAACAGTCGTGACTAGGCCAGACGATTGCAGGCACCTTGCGTTATTCCTGATTTAATAAAGCTCTTCGAAGAAGATGGATGATTCGTTAGCTTTCAACAACCAGCTGAAAATTTGCCTGTTACTTCATTTCGCACAGCGGTGACTCCTTGCCTTGCTCATTCCTCCTATTTTCGTACGTGTAACTCCGCCATTTTCCATTTCACTTCACTTTCTCAGCAGCTGCGAATCCATTACTTTTTCCTATTCCGCCAAGTTCAGCATCTCCGACTCCACTATTCCATTTCATTCCTACTTTTTGCCAACAGCTGCGACTCCCCTATTCTTACCTATTCCTCCAAGTTCAGCAGCTACGACTCCGCTTTTTCCACTTCATTTTTCACCTTTTACCAGTAGCTGTGACTCCGCTATTCTTGCCTATTCCGCCAAGTCTAGCAGCTACGACTCCTCTATTCCATTTCATTCCCGCTTTTTGCCAGCAGCTGCGACTCTTCTATTTTTTCCTATTCCGCCAAGTCTAGCAGCTGGTATTCCGCTATTTTTGCCTTTTCTCTGAATTTTTTTAACTGGAACTCCTCCATATGTCGCCGAACTCTGCTCAAATCCTCTTATTCATCATCTGCAACTCCATTAGATGGTCTGTCTTTTGGAATAATCTTGTCAACAATGATCTGACCCGACTCGAACTTAAATGATTACTCCTCAGCTCGAATCACAGTCTTCCAAGAACGATTGGACCATCCTGTGTACCTGTCAGCATGAATGCACGTATTAGCTTGGTTGGCGGTGTCCAACTCATCTTGGCACATGCGTATTCTACCAGAGATGCGACTGTGAAATACCATGCCATGGCAGAATGGTGGCTTGAGCATTCAATTTGGAAGGTACGGGTTCTAACTGTAAGCATGATTAAGCATCAAATTATTTGTGACAATTATGAGCATGTCTTGTCTTTTGTCGCCATCAGCGTTTTGTACATACTTAATCATCAAAGAATGTGTCGGAGTAACAACCTAATCGTCATCTTACCCGATTTGTACCAAAATTTCCCAATTTCGCCATTTTTTCCTTAACTGTATCATCTATCATAAAGTTGAAAACTTCACCATCTTTCCTAAAATGCCAAGTTTCAAATCCCAGCTATCCCATGAATGTTCAAAGGCTGCAACTTCCATGTCTGAACTGATAAGGGCTGTATCTGCTATTTGAATTGAAAGGAGGTTGATATGGGTAAACCGGTTAGGCATGAACTTGAAAATACGGAAGCTCTGCGTGTCAATGCGGAAGTGTTTTCCATTTTTGCAGCAGCTGGGTGGACCGAATATTTCCAATGTCTAAACGGTTTCCATACCGAAACGGCATTATAGTTCATTTTTAACTTGAATGATACTCATTCTGAAGTCAAGGGGGTACGCATCGAGGTTACAGAAGCCATTATATCTGAGGTTACTGGCCCACCCCAGGTTGGGAAGAAACTGTTTGGACGGAAGGTGACGAATTCGACTGCAATAAGGGAATTTCTTGCAGTTGGGGAGAATGTTCGCCCAAAACGCCATGGATTTGCATTGAGCTCATTACCTTGTCCATGGGATCAAGTGGCAGTTTTTCTAAAGAAGTATATCTCCTATGAAGGTAGGTACCAGATTGTCTATCTTTCTGAATTCCCTCTATTATCTCATCTACGCCATGGCAACCTAGTTAATATGTCGTTTTATCTCTTTAAGACCCTACGAAATATGGCCGGTTATGCAAGAACGGCTCGAAACCCAACTTCCTCCCTCACCAATCATGGCCTAATTAAATTACTTATCTTGAGGGCCATTGCATGTCAGAATTTGACCTGGGCTCAATTTCTTAATGGAGCTGGGGTAATTAGAGAACCTACAATGGAATATGGGGGTATTACAGAAGAAGAAGAGGACCAGAGTTCCTCAAATCCAATTGGGGGGGAGGATGAAAATCTAAATGAAAGGGAAGAAGAAGTAGACAGAGGGGAAGCTGTGACAGCAACGAACCCTGTCATTGAGGAGATAGTGATGGAAGCCTCAGCAGAAGAGGCTGGAACTGGAATAACTGTTGAAGATGCGACAGTAGAAGCTGCAACTGTTGAAAGAGGTATTCAAGAAGGCAAGCACCAGGCAGAGGCAGTAGAGGAAGGAAATATAGAGGTGTTGGATATTGCATCCTCCTCAGAAATTGTTATACTTCAATATTTCACAGTGTCGCATCTTCACAATAAAAAACATTTGACGACACCACTTCCCCTACTTCCTAAAACACCCAGAAGAGAAGAGTAATGATTGACCACTAAAGACAACCCTTTCATATCATCTGTCAACCCAAATGAGACCCTATATTTCATCACTACCACTCCCTACACATCTACAGGGGCATGGTAGTCCGTACTACCGTGCTATGCTCCTTGTCTTGGGCACAGTACTACCGCCCTATGTTCAAGCTTAGGGGCGCGGTAGTCTCTTTTTAGCCTTTCGCCATGGATTGTGGGATCCTAAATTTCGATATATTCTTTTGGGATTGCCACCTCTAATTCAATCTCAACTCCCCTCTTTGTTTAGCTGGCCTAATCCACTAAACACTCCATAGATCCACACTTCTCTCTTGTTGGTTAACCTTCCCACATGCTATAAGAGAGAGGCCTTCCATGAGCCAGGGGCATGAATCTTTGAGATATCAAACTTATGGTCTTAGATCTTTGTGGAGATAGCTAGAGGAGAAAGCACTTGGAGCTGGGAGTTGGCTTGGACATCAAGCAACCATTGTAAGTCACTTCAAGTTTGCAATACAAATATAACTTGTCTTGTTTCCCAAATTGTGTGTGTTGATGTTGTTTCAATTACATGATTTGTTTCTATGATAGATTTAGATTCTGACATATATTTCAAGTTTCTAGAAAGATTGTATGTGCTTGTACTTTGATTCATCCCAACAGGTTCATTCGCGAGGACTTGAGGATCGGAACAATAACTAGGACGAGCGATTAAATCAAATGTCAGTTTAAACCTCTTCCATTTCTTTCAGCAGTATAATCTTGAAGCATTTGTTTGAACCTAGGAATTCAAGGTAACATTTGTTATCTTTTTGTCTTAGTTTGAAGTCAGTCAAGTCTACTTTAACCTAGGAGAGTTTCTACCTATCCGTAGGGAGAAATATCTACAACAAAAACTGGCGACTCCGTTGGGGAAGAAAATTCCCTAGTTTCACCTTTGCTTGCTTGTTTAGATCATCAAATCCTATTGTAAGTGTTGTTTCTCATCACCTTAGATCCTCTTTGATCATCATTGAGGACCATTTTAAACTCAAGACCTTATCCTTGCTCGGATCTTGGCCAACTTTTCATTTTTTTTCAATCCTACAGGAAACTACCTCTCCCTTATAGTGTTCTAGGGCGCAGTACTGTCGAACTACCACTCCCCCATAGTGGGCTAGAGCACGGTACTACCGCTCCCCCATAGTGTTCTATGGCATAGTACTGTCCAACTACCACTCTGTATTGGTCTATGCAGGGGCGGCACTGTCCTGTTTTGGTCATTTTTGAGCTTATTTGGAGGGGTTCCCTTGGGGTTTTTGCTCCCAAACTTTTGGGGTTCCTCCATATGGTCTATTGGCTTCTTTTTGACACATTTTTGAAGATATTTGAATCTCTTTTGAGTCCTTTTCATCCACATTTTGTCTCTAGTCCTTCATTGGCATCTTTGAGGCCATTTGGTCAATTTTGAGTCCTTTGAGCCACTTTTCAGTTTTGGGAGTCAAGTGTACCTTCCCAGTCACTTTAGGATCTCTATAACATAACTTTGAACCCTTCCAAACCTCATTCTGGAGAATTTGTGACCTTTTTTCTTTGTTTGGAAGACTAGGTCCTACCTTGGAATGTTGAAATCCCCTTGGGTTAACTTGATCCCTTGTGTACATTTTTTATTTTTCTGAATTAGAGTCTCTTGACAAGTGATCTTGTGACCATTACATGACTGATTTGGACTGACACAATTCATTTTTGGCATCATTTGGATTGTTTAGATTGGCTTTGAAAAATCTTGGGTCATCCTTGTCTTTTGAAGTCATTTTTTTGGGTTTTCCGCTTTGTTTCCTTTGCATCTTCAGCTATTTATTGGTTATTGGGAAATATTGATTCCTTGTTTCCACTCCAGTTCAAATAAAAGCTTGATTTTGTCACTCTTTTGCTATATTCACGAAACTGGAAAAAATATCTATTCTTCTTGCTTTAAGTTGATCATTTGAAACCTTTGGTCTCACATTTGTAAGAAGAAGAAAAGATTGCTTGATTTGTGTGCATTCGAGTTAGGTATAATTGTTGAGTGTTTTTCTTTGTCTTCCATCTAATTGGAAATGTTTGTGGAATCCTTCTTTCCATAGATTAGATGTGTCTTTTTCAAGTGTAAAGAGATAGGAAACAAATTATAATTATTGCATTTGGTGTTCATAAAAAGATCTCCTTTTTATTGCTTTGGGTTAGTTTTGGGTACATCTTTTACTTCTTTCTATCATTTTGAAACGAAATAAAATTGCATTTTGCATTGGGTTGTACATATTGGGAATGGAAAGGATTCTTCCTTACTTTAGCTAGTGTTCATCGAAGAGAAAGACTCATTTCGATTCATCTTCATTTGCATGGTTTGAGTCGTCACAACACCATAAAGTTGCACTTCCATAACCCGATTGTGTAAGACAACCTCTAAAATTAATCTCCCTAACTAAACCAACATTAACCTCACTTGAGGAAATCAAAATAACTTGGTAGTTAGGTAGGAAACCGGGGATAGGCATCCAAATAATTCCCCCCTTGTCATTATCATCTGAGACATAGTCATTGTCATCTTGGGTACTAAAATCCTCTTGTATTTGTTGACACGGTCATCGACCAGTTTGTGGAAGAAGGCCCCCTATCGTTTCGGGAGCAAGTCGCAAGGATAGGTTCCAGACGGACTTTGTGGAATGCCGCACTCCACTTAGCACCTAAGGACATCTATCCATTGTCTTCCTTGTATTATCCGACCTCCATACTGGAATTACGAGGGTGATAAGACAGAAGTGCCACGTCCTTCTCTAACGTGTCATGAATGAGGTAGCTTAGTGACTTTTATTCTAGGGCTCTTTACCCAGGATCCCTTTCGGTAGAGGGATATCCTTCCATTATTGGTCTCTCATTTTGTATTGTTCGACTTGGATTTCATCACCTTGTGAAGGATACAATTTGTTGAGGTCTCCAGCTCTTAGTTAGGAGGTTTTGCTTGCTATCTTGTAGAGAGTCTTTTTCTTTGTAGGGCTGCTTGTTGGCATTCTGGCCGTTTTGTTGTACAAGTCGCTTACTGTGGCAGCGGCCTCAGTATAGTTTTATGAGCTTGCTCTTTTGGCTTGTGAGCCTTGTCTTTTCCTAGCTCCCCTTTCGCACGCTCGGTTGCCTGAGGGTTTTGAGTTCTTTTTAACAAGACTTCGTCCACATCACTTAGTTTTGTTCCATGGAGAATCCACCTCCATGCATCCATGCTCCTTCTGGGACTACCAATACGGAGACCCCTTTTCAAGGGGTACCTTTTACTTTTCCTCCAGTTGGAGATATTGGTCCTCCCTTTATTGCCACGTTAAATCTTCCTGGATTAACCATAGGATTACCGGTATGGTTATTCAATCCGGTGATTCCAGTTGTACCCAATGTTTCGAATGTTAACTCTCCACCACGAGAGAGTCAATCCCAAACTAATCCTTCCCCTTCTTTGTCGGATGAATCTTCTTCCGTTCCTTCTTCCTCGCCTAATCAAAGTAGTAATGTTAGTAATCATGAGGATAAGAAGAAGAAGAAAAGGAAGATAAAGAAGAAGAAGGATAAGAAAGAGACCAAGCGCAAACCAGTTGTCTTTGATGGCACTCATTCTATGAAAACACCTTGTAAGCCCAAGTTCCCTTGCAAACTTTGCAAGGGTGATCACCTTCTCAAGGATTGCCCCGATCTTTCCCGTGTGTCAGAAGTGTGGTCTAAAAACCCCAAACCAATTGTATTGTCAACATCTGACCATCATGTTGATAACACTCCCTCAACCAGTGACCCCTTGGCGAAGGGTCGGAAGGGTAAAGTCCTATATCCCCATTTGATATGCAAGGGTATGCACCGTACTTTCCTTTGTCCAAGCATGGATGAAGCTTCGCGGTGGTTGGAAGATATTACTAGTTCTCAATCGGTGCTTCCAACAAACGATAGTAAGTTGTACCTTGACCCCCCGTTGGTTGACCAAGTGATCAATTCAGTTTCAGCTGCAATTGATCCCACTCTCCCTTCCGAGAGTGAAGTGATCGAGTCACTGTCATCTCCACTCGATCCCGCTCTTCCATTGGAGAAAGTCCAAATTGAAGCAGTCACCTTGACACAATCTTTGTCTCATTCTTATATTCCAAGCAAGAGTGAATTGGAAACCACTGATGTTTTCCTTATCAGTTCAGAATGTCCTCGACAAGGGGAAACCCTATCCATTTCCGCGGGACCTCCTCCAAGTACTAGGGTTATTTCCTTTAATTGGAATGGTCTAAGATAATCTCGTCTTCCTTCAAGTGCTCCTTTTCAAATATCTGTAGGAGTTTTCGATAAAGAAATTTTTCGTACGATAGTTGATGAAGGAGCTTCTGTTAGTATTTTATCCTCAACTGCTTGGCAAGCCTTAGGTTCTCCTCGGCTTGTGCCTATCACTGACTAGATACTGGCTTTCAATAGAAGGCCTACTGGACCTTTAGGGTCCCTTCCTTAGTTACCTATCACTTTGGGAGGGAAAACAACCTGTATTGATGTTATGGTAGTCCAAGGTCCCTTAGATTTTAATCTACTCCTTGGACGTGATTATGTCTATGCAATGAAGGCTGAGTGTCCTCACTCTTTCGAGTGATGTATTTTCCCCATCATGGGAATGTTGTGACCATCGATCAACTTTCCTTTGTGACGCCCACTCATTACATGACTCCTAGTCACCAGACTTCCCTAAATGTTCCACATGTTTTAGTGGTTTCTTCCCCCTAAGGGGGGAAATGGAGCAAAGTTCTATTTCGGTGTCAAGCTTGTTAAAAAATGAAACCATTTTCTCAAGCATAGTTTACTTTTGGTTTTAAGATTGTGTAAAAATGAAACCAACCATCATTTCAAGTATAGTTTACTTTTGGTTTTAAGCTTGTGTAAAAATGAAACCAACCATCATTTCGAGTAGAGTTCCCTTTATGTGTCAAGCTCGTTAAAAAATGAAACAGGTCACTATGAGCATAGTTCCCTTTCTATGTCAAGCTCGTTAAAAAATGAAATAGGTTCCTATGAGCATAGTTTATTCTCTCTTTCAAGCTCATTAAAAAATGAAACCGACCCTCAAGCACAGTTTACCGTTGGTTTCGAGATTGTGTAAAAATGAAACCAATCCCAAGCATAGTTTAGTTTTGGTTTCAAGCTTGCGTAAAAATGAAACTACCTTCGAGCATAATTTCTTTCTGTTTTAAGTTCATTAAAAAATAAAAAGGACCCTTTCAAGCATTGTTATTGTCTATTTCAAGCTTGTGTAAAAATGAAATAGATCTCCCTTCTATTTGTTCAAATCTCTCGCTAGAGTTAGGATTTGAACCTTCATTTCATCTGCCTGGGTCACTTGGTCCTGGTTCTCTCTACCCCCCCTGGTGAACACATTCGGATTAGTAGCCGGGATTTTTGGGTAAGGAAGAAGAGTAGCTAGACGAAAAAAAGCTTGGGAGGCATGTTTAGCTGCTAGCAATCATGCTGGGAGCATTTACCAACCTATGGTTATCATGTTGGGAAGGAACCCGTCAATGGGCCTTAACTGTGAGCAGAGTTTACCTTTGGCTTCAAGCTCATTGAAAAATGAAACTAGTAGTCTGAGCAAAGTTCTACTCATGTGTCAAGCTCGTTAAAAAATGAAACAAACCCTTTTTCTTTGAGTTAAGTCTTCTCATAGACTTAGTACCTGAACCTTCTTTTCACCCACCTATACCTTAGGCGAATGAAATGAAGCTTGGGGGCATGTCTTCAACCTCTGGAAGTTACGTTGAAGTCAACTCGATCGCCACTCCACACCACGTTGGAGCTAAGTCACTTACTTCTAGCAATCATGTTGGGGGCATGTACCAACCTTTGGATTTCATTATGGGAAGAAATTCACCATTGGGAACATTTTCGAGCATACTTTCCTTTTTAGGTTTCGCGCTCGCTAAACCATGAAATAATCCCGAGCATAGTTCATTTTCTGTTACAAGCTCGTTAAAAAATGAAGTAGATACCATGAGCATTCTTCCAACCTATCTTCGAGCTTGTTAAAAACAGTAAGATGGTGTTTGAGCTCACTTTTCACTTTTTTTGTGCTCTGGTTAAAACATGAAAAGTGGTTTGAGCTTAGTTTTTACTTTTTCGTGCTTTGGTTAAAATATGAAAAAGATTCCGAGTGCTTTTGATACCATTATCGTGCTCGTTAAACAATTGGAGTAAAAAGGTGTGTCTAACGAGTATAGGTTTATCACTTTATCCAGCCTCACTAGACTATTTATGGAAAAGGAACTGCATGGAGTTTACTTTTCCTTTATTTTACTCGGTCATCAACCATGACAAAGTTGTACATGGAGTCCTCTTTAAGCTCTTTTCAGACTCTGTAAATAGAAAAAGATTGCCAAGCGAACTTGATGCTTTCACGCTTGTAAAATCATTTGAATGATCGTCTTTCTGGTGATAGTTTACCCCTTTTTTGGAACAGGGGGCACTACTTACGAAAAAGGAATACTCTAGCCAATCATGACTGGAAGAGTCCTCTCCCACATTGTTTTACCCTTTTTTCGGGCGATGAGGCTAACTTTACGAAAAAGGACCATTGGAGTCTTCTTTAGTTCTTTTCAGACTCTCTAAACATGAAATGACGACCGAGTTTTCCTTCCTTGGACTTGTTAAAATTCAACATCGAAGGGCCCACTTTGGGACGAACCCCTCCTTTCTCAGGTTCGAAAAACATGTGAGATTGGACTCATCTATGAGATGAGGTATACCGAGCATCTATTATCCTCCTCAAGCTCGTAAAACAACAAAGAGGTACTCGTCCATCATGTCGGGGGAAAATGGGAAATGAGTCAAGTTTATTTTGTTGGCAGCTCGTCAGTCGTCACCTTTGAACATGGCATGCATCTGTCCCTTATCTATTCTTGGGTATTTATCTGTTCTTGCTGAGTCATAGTCATCATCTCGAGTCGTTGCCTTGACCACAAGCCTACTCATCATGTGTTCATCCTTTGCCACCAATAATCCCTGCTGCCAGGTTCTGCTTCATGCCGTTATATGTTCAAAGGGTTTTGCATTTGTTCTAATTCATTCATTGTGTCAGTACATGATCTTTTGTTTCATCGTTCCATCCTATCTATCGTTCCGATTTCATGTCGATGATGTGGGAATCATTATGGCCCACCTTCGATGAGTCTATTCCTGTCGACACCAAATCACTATCCAGGAATTAGGATTAGGAGTCAACCACTAGTACCTTGGTACTTGCATGCCTCAATGGAAGGCTTCCTCATATTCGACAGTAGGTTTTCATAATTTACCTCTGATCGAATGATCTCTCGGATGCTCGACATCAACTCATTTATTTGCATTTCGTTGAGATGTACTATAGATACCTTGGGGATCATTGTCATCATTGTTGATTTCCCTTGCATTTGTTAACGGTTCACATCATTGACCGGTAATCAAATGGTTTCTACCATGTTCGACTTCAACACCTTTTAATCATGTGGCTAGATTCGTATTGTTTGCGATCATGTAGAAGACCCTAGACACCCTTTTGTATTTTGATTACATCTAGGTTGCAATGGAGATTTATTCTGTATTGTCACACAAATTCACTTATGTATTGGTCGTGGTTGTGTCATCACTGTCTCATGGATCTACGATTGTTCATAGTAGCCATGATTTGTCTACAGTCTATATCATCTCAGTACTCATGGATCTGCAATGTATTGGTCGGCAGCCATGCTTTGAGTCAATTGTTTTCGAGCATGGGGGTGCCCAACTTGGTGTTATATCTGACATTTTGTTTCTATTTCAGCTCCTCGATGCTATCTCCGCACAGTATTTGTAAATTCTTTCGACCATCAGTCTATTATGACCTCACACTTTAGGGGGCATCTGTTATACCTCAATATTTCACAGTGTCACATCTTCACAATAAAAAACATTTAACGACACCACTTCCCCTACTTCCTAAAACACCCAGAAGAGAAGAGTAATGATTGACCACTAAAGACAACCCTTTCATATCATCTCTCAACCCGACTGAGACCCTATCTTTCATCACTACCGCTCCCTACACATCTACAGGGGCGCGGTAGTCTATACTACCATGCTATGCTCCTTGTCTTGGGCGCGGTACTACCGCCCTATGCTCAGGCTTAGGCGCGGTAGTCTCTTTTTAGCCTTTCGCCATGGATTGTGGATCCTAACTTTCAAGAGATTCTTTTGGGATTGCCACCTCAGATTCGATCTTAACTCCCCTCTCTGTTTAGCTCGCCTGATCCACTAAACACTCCATCGATCCACACTTCTCTCTTGTTGGTTAACATTCCCACATGCTATAAGAGAGAGGCCTTCCATGAGCCAGGGGTAGGACTCTTTGAGATATCAAACTTATGGTCTTAGATCTTTGTGGAGATAGCTAGAGGAGAAAGCACTTGGAGCTAGGAGTTTGCTTGGACATCAAGCAACCATTGTAAGTCACTTCAAGTTTGCAATACAAATATAACTTGTCTTGTTTCCCAAATTGTGTGTGTTGATGTTGTTTCAATTACATGATTTGTTTCTATGATAGATTTAGATTCTGACATATATTTCAAGTTGCTAGAAAGATCGTATGTGCTTGTACTTTGATTCATCCCAACATGTTCATTCGCGAGGACTTGAGGATCAGAACAATAACTAGGACAAGCGATTAAATCAAAGGTCATTTTAAACCTCTTCCATTTCTTTCAGCAGTATAATCTTGAAGCATTTGTTTGAACCTAGGAATTCAAGGTAGCATTTGTTATCTTTTTGTCTTAGTTTGAAGTCAGTCAAGTCTACTTTAACCTAGGAGAGTTTCTACCTATCCACAGGGAGAAATATCTACAACATAAATCAAGGGAACTATCGTGGAAGAGGAGGAATTCGATTTTCCCTCTGGAAAATTGGAGACCCCTGTATCACAGAAGAAAAGAAAAAGAACAGAGAACAAGGGCCAGACAGCTACTTCAACAAGGAAGAGAATATCCAGAGCTGCTTTAGCTGCAGTAAGCAGTGTTGATTAGCCATCAGAAGGGGTGAAAAGAAGAAGGACTAAATCTATGGCAACAGCTGAGACAACAGGTGAAATTAGGGAAAATATGGAATTACCCTCAATTGAGATAGCAGGAGAAATTGGGGCAAATAGTGAAGTACCTTTAGCAGAAGTAGAGTGTGTAACAGGGGCAGGCATAGAAATCCCTACCTTAAATCCCAAAACACCTGCTGACATACAGGAACCTGTTGTGAATGAACCCTGGATTGAAAATCTCCTGTATGAAAATGAACTATTAAAAGAAGAAGTGCAAGCACTTCAGAATGATTTGGAGAAATGGAAGGAAATAAGCAGGAAACAAGCAAAGAGGAGTCTGGATATATTAGTAGAGGCTGCAGATCAAGTGGAAAAATCATCCCTTGATTTGAATTATGAGGAGCAGGGAAAAGTGATATGCCCAGAATGTGGAGACGTATATAAAATGGCAGGGCATAAAGTCATACTGGTGGACCTTGTTGCACAATCACCTGAACGAGCAATGCAAGAAGAAGAAGTGCAAGTAGTTGAGTTGATGAGGGAAGATGAACCAGGAATGGACTTAATCCTGGATTTGGAACCAGAATAAGAAGGAGATATGCAAACTCAGCCATCCAGAGATACATAACTACTCATGGAACAGTCTCATTACTCAGTAGACAATGAGATAGTCCAGGAACCTTTCCAGCAACTTGGAGAAATTAGGGAAAAGGACGCTGTTACACAAGAAACAACATCCTTGGCAATACTTATTGAAGTTGCAACTCGGACTGAAGTTGCTGAAGGAAAAATCCAAGAAGAGAATGTTGCTACACAAGAACCAGCGTCTTCAAAAATGTTTGTTGAGATTGCGACTCAAACTGATGTTGTTGAATTAGAACTGGAGGGACAGGATGTTGTTACACAAGAACCAACATCCCCAAAAGCAGCCACTGAAACTTCAACACAAACAGAGGTCACTATAGCACCAATGGAAGATGAGGATGCTGCACCTTTAATCCACAAAGTGGAAGCTGGAACATCTAGTGATGAGGTAAGGATGCTACCTTCTCAAGGCATCATTTATTTAGATTTTGATGATGAAAATGATGTGGAGAATGGGAGAATTCAACGATTAGAGAAGAAGATTCTCTTGCTAAATCTTGAGTTAGACAAATGGAAGAAATTCATTGCTCAATGTAGGACAGGGATGATCTCTCTCCATGAACATAGAAATACCATCATGGAGTTGAGAGAAAAATGGGCTGAGGAGCTATTCTTCCAGAAAATCCGGTGGGAAAAACTTCAAGAAAGATTGGAAGAATTGAAGAAACTTAAAACCTTGCAACAAGAAAAAGACCAAATGTATAATCTTTCCCTAGAATTACTAAGTTGCAGGGTCCCATCCTCCTCTTACCCTGTATTTCTTCACGAGCAGACCAATTTATTTAAATTGAGAGCTCTAAAGGAAGGAAGTTCATTTGATCTAGGAACAGCTAGCCAGTTGCTAGAAACTTTTCTGGGGAGTGATTTTGAGGATCAACATTTGTTATGTGAATTATATTTACATGATAGGGCATACTACACTGACTCTCCCTCCAATCCTTTTCCTTGTTTGGGGGATGTTCAGTTGAGGGCGTTTGCCTCTTTTGTCATCAACCATGTAAAATGGTGAAATGCTTTCAGAACTATCACAAAGAATGAAGAAAATTCTACTCTCTGGATTAGGGACGAACCTCACGATCCAAAAGAAATCATAGCAAATCATGCTGGATTTCTCAGGGTTCCTGCAATTGCCCAATACTTTGAAATTTTGCGAGATAAGATCCTCACTACCTGTGTCCCGATGATTTTTAATATGCAGCAGAGTGCTCTGGAAGGTAGTGAATATAGATGGCTATATTCTTCTTTGTCTCTGAGGAAAGGGGATCCATACTGCTTTGAGAATTTCAAGCAAGCCTTAACAAGGGTTCCTAGGTATGTGCAGTGCATGAAAACATGTGGACCTTGGTGGATTGGATTGAGATTCAAATTTCCCCTCATATGGCTGCCCGTGAGTCCTTACATGAACAAATATGTTTTGACTAAGGAAGAGGAGAAGATGTGTTGGGAGAAATGGATAGCCTGCTATGGGTTTGTGCCTTATGGGGAGCCACCAGAACCTGCCTACAGTCTCAACGATCTTCGCAATTACAGCTTGGACTTAGACTCAGACTAGTGGAGGTTGTTGCACGAGGACATGCAATTGGATAGTTGGGGGGAGATGTTGGGCCCTAGAAATGCCCCTTTTTGACTATACCTATTACATCATTTTGCGCTATAACACCTTACTTTCATAAACCATATACATGCCTTTTTCCAGATTAATCAGCAGTCCTGACAAGGTATACATCATTATTGTTTCATTTAATTAAATGCCTAAGATTGTTATGGTTATGAACTCTACCCTTTGATTTGTGCTAACTTGTGTTATTTCATTAAGTTAAGATCAAAGCACAGATGTATCAGCTGCAATGCCTTGGGAAAGAATCATACGTGGGGCCAGCTGTTACTCTCCTAACTCAATTCCTCATACTTTCAAGGGACAACGCATCTCTCCACGTGAAGCTGTAACAGGTCGCTGAAATAGAGCATAGATGCAACAGACAGGACGCCCCCCGATTGGTTGAATCGTTGATCCATTGACTGCGAGTGTAATAGCATCCTTGATGACTAACGACCTCATAAATTATGGCTGTAACAATTAGCTGTAACTCTGCAGCATGAAGATCGTAGATCTTCATTGCTGGATGAAATTAGTGGATCACGAACTATATTCCTCATGTATAAATTCGGGAAGTCTTTCTAAGTCTGTTGTTGGATAATTATCATTATGTACGGGTTATAACAGAGGCTGATACTGTGGATTACCATCTTTTAATGAAGAGCAGAGTTATTTCCATTTCTATGTCTTAATTTGTGGTAGTTCACGGCATCTCTGTTAGAAGGCCAGGGCTCGCCTTCTCACAGATATTTTTGAGTTAAGTAGGTAGTTATATTTATTCATTTCCTGTTGTGTGGTGGAATTGCATTAGGTGTATTTCTGATAGCTGCAACAGAGAGTTTATGATTGCATTCTTTATTGGTATTTTATTCTTTGCATTATAATTAGCCGCAATTGCGTGGTGTGACAGTCGACTGTGTAGGTTAGTTTGATTAATGCATGTGTGTTCAATAGCTATTACAGCCAAGCTCAGCTTCCATTCCTTTAAGTCATTTATGCTTTCTAGGATTTCCAATAGTTGTCAATTTGAGAGTTCAAGCTTATGTTTAATTTATGGTTGCTGTTGTATCTTCAATTGATTCATTAGAATAGGTAGACTGTGATTGAGTAACAGTAGCTAATAAATGGATCGTTTTGGTAAAGTTTTAATATTGTAGTTTGATAATTATAGGATTTAACTTCTTGCAAAAGTAATCTAGTTCATTTATATTCTTAGATCAATAATTGCTAGGTCGATTTCTATAGGAAGGTAGATGCACTTTGGATTCCTAGATGTATGAGTTAGATTAGTTTTCTTTATGGAATGAGTTTGGATGAGCAGATAGGTAGGATTATTATCTCCATTTACTTGATCAACTACTGAAGGTGTTTATGCATAGATTGTGTGTATTGCCATTGAAATAAAAGACCTCCCTGGGTTTGGCAATTTATATTGAGCATTCTGTATGTTAGCTATAATTAATTGGCATATAGAGTGACCAACATTTTGGCGTCGTTGTCGGGGATGGTAATAAATAAACATAGTTAGTAGTTGGTTTTATTTGATTTCATTTTAGTTTAATCATTTACAGCATGCATGAATACAAGAAAAACAAATCGGGAACCCCCTTTGAATACTAACACTGCAGGTGGACGAGGTTGGGGTCATAATGCAGGTTTGGGAAGAGCAACATTCATCGACGATATAATTGCCTAGGCTGATTCTTCTACCAGACCACCGCGGACATCTACAGGAAGAGGAAATTATGTTCCACCTAATCTTGAGAATTCAACATCAACTGTGGAGAATACAACGGGACCATCCACTCCCAGCGCAGAAAATAAACCTCCTGAAGACAAGGGAAGCACTGTGGGGTGTACCGGATAGAGAGGAGATTTATTATATCAACGGAACCAGAGTTACTATAGAAGTGTGGTTGGAGGCTCGCCGACAAGCAGAGGAAGAAAAGAGGCGAGAAGAAGAGAGGAAAAGAGAAGAAGAAGCAAGGGTAGAGGAAGAACGCATAAAGGAAGCCATCCAATTTTGGACTAACAACATGGACGATAGAGAATAGGAAGGTGAGAATGAACATAGGGAGAACCGGGAAGAAGAAGTGGAAGACAATCAACCTGGTGATACTATGGATACATTAGAATTCCCTATCCTCCAGACACATGGAGCAGCTCCTATGAAAAATATCTCACCATCAGTTCTCTCGAATTTCCATGGTAATTCTTCTGAATATCCTGATGAATTTCTTTTTGAGTTTGATATCCTCTGTTGCAACTATGATTACACCTCTAGTGCTCAGAAGATGAAACTGTTCCCAACCACCTTGAAAGGAAATGCTTTGCGTTGGTTCATGAGTCTAGGTCGTGAGACCATTACTACTTGGGACCAAATGAAAAACACCTTTCTTTCTAAATATCAAGAATATTGTAGAACCAAGGATAGAAAGGAAGAGCTGTTTAAAATGGTTCAGAAGGAAGAAGAGAGCTTGGAAGACTTTGTGGAAAGATTGCTGTACAATTTACAAAGGTTTGGACACACTGAGATTGGAAAAAATGTACTTAAGCTTATTTTGCTATGAGGAAATAGAGAAGATTGCCTTGATATGTTGAATCTATTAGGGAAAGGGGACATCTCAAAAGAACCCTTCAAGAAGATTGTTAAATTATGTCGAAGGTACTCAAGGGGATCCTCCAGAACTAACAAACGAGACAAGGATCTAGATCAGGATGTCTTCACTAGGACACAAAAATCAACTAGTGGAGGAGCCACTCGAGCAGAAATAGGAAACTTACTGGAGAATTTGAAAACTGATATGATGAGCTTCATTTCCTCAGAGTTAGATGTCTTAAGAGCAAAACATAGGCACGTAGTAGAAGATTTTACACTTGGTGTATTCTGTCCCAAATGTAGGAAAAAGCACCCACTTAAAGAGTACTCACTAGACAAAGTAGAAATATGTAGAATATGTGAGTTGGAGCATGACACCAAGGAATGTCCCTCACTACTTAAGGTCAAAGCAGTTCTGCAGGCATCCACTTCAGAAGTGGAACAAGCTTACTTCATTGCACAGAAGAAACCATGGCAACCTCGCAATCAAGGTATGAATCAAGACCCATCATTTTTCCTGAATAATATGAATGGTATCAACAATATGAATAATATGAATACACAATTCCCTTCACATTATTCTAGTAACCAGTGGCATCCATCTCAGAATCCAATGCAAAATCATAATTCTTGGACACCATGGTCACAACAGTCAAACAATGAAGCCCCTTGGAATTCCAACTGGAGAAATCCTTACCAAGGAAATAATTTTCCCCACCACCAGACTCAGTATCAACAGTACCCTCCTCAACAGTATGCTCACCAACAATACCAATAGCCACAGCTGCCATTTCAAAACAATTCCGCACCTATGAATGCACCACTTCGACCACAGCTACCTACACAAACTAACCCAAACCCGAATAAAAAAGCAGTTCACCAGTTTGAGACTGCCAAAACGCCTGCGTATTCCATCTCCCAAGTTCCTTGTAATGATATACGATTACAATCAGGGAGGGTAGTGGAACCCATCATCACTGTGGATGTTCCATCCCCAGTGACTGAAACTGGAGTGAATCAACACTATGAGAATATGGTTCATTCAACAATCCCCATCATTGAGGATGCTGACATTCCTACTGAAATAGTAGCTAAAACTCAGGAAGTAGCACACGATGAAGCACAACCTACACATTTGATAAGAGAACCACCATACCCTGAACAATTGGCCTTGCAGAAAACAGTGGAACAACCTCAATTCAATCTCTTAGGAGAATTGAAAAATTTGTATGTTAAAATTCCACTGCTATAAGCCCTTCATGACGTGCCCATTTATACTAAGACTGCTAGAGACTTATGTATCAAGAAACTAGGAAGAAAGCCTAGGGATCCTTCCACTGTCCACATATTGGGAAAACTTTCCGAATTGATAATGGGAAAGACGCCCGTGGAAAAGTACGATGACCCTGGAAATCCTAATGTGATAGTTCACATAGGAAACACACAAATCCCCAATGTCTTAGTAGACTTATGCGCGGCTATTAATGTTATGACCATAGAAACTGTGAAGAAACTTGGACTCACTAACCTTCGATCGACCCCTACTATTTTGGAACTTGCTGACAGATCAACAATCAAGCTTGAGGGGATCCTAAACGACCTTGTAATCTTTGTTGACTCATGGGAATACCGTGCGTATTTCTTGGTGTTATAGCCCAAATCTCAGTTGGGGGGACACCCACTAATCCTGGGAAGACCATGGTTGGCCACAACAGATGCTTGTATCAGCCATCGGTCAGGATCTATGACCATCTTAGATGGGACTGAGATTAAAATCCTAACCTTATATCCTGTTGCTCGACCAAGCACAGAAGCTGAAACTCCACTTTGGGTAGAATGGGAGGAGGAAGAGGAGGGTGTTCAGCCGTTATTAACGATAGGGAGAGACTTAACGTTTAAAGATGAAACAGAGGACAATGCCATCAACAGTTTCATTAGTGAGCCCACGTCTTTCAACAAACATGTCTACCAGGTTCTTAACAGTAAGTTAGATGAAGCAGAACAATAAAATCTTACAGAAGAAACTCTAGTCAGTGATGCTAGCATAATTCCAGTACTCCAGAATTCGAAAAGTGTACCAGTAGAAATTGAGCCAGGAAAAACACTAAACATCAATCCAAACCTTGCGCCCAGTGAGCTGGAACAATTAATCACTCTGCTGAAACAACTTAGAGGAGCTTTCGCTTGGGAGTACTCAGACATGAAGGGTATTCCTTCTAATCGGTGCACCCATCATATTTACATTAAGAGCGACTCTAGGCCTATGTGTCAACCACAATGAAGGATGAACCCGAACCTAAGAGACATAGTGAAGAGGAGATCCAAAAAATTTTGGAAGCATGATTTATATACCCGATTTCAGACAGTGAGTGGGTTTCTCCACTCGTGATTGTGCCAAAGAAGAATGGGAAATGGAGGGTCTGCATGGATTACAGAGAATTGAACAAAGCAACGCAGAAAGACCACTTCCCCTTACCTTTTATCTATTAGGTCCTTGATACCTTGTCTGGGAAGAAGTATTTTTCCTTTCTGGATGGCTTTAGAGGCTATAACCAAATCCGGATCGCTCCAGAAGACCACGACAAAACTACTTTCACCTGTCCCTGGGGCACTTTTGCATATAGGGTACTTCCTTTTGGGTTGTGTAACTCACCAGCCACATTTCAGAGAGCAATGATTGGAATCTTTTCAAAGATGGTAAATGATTGCATGGAGATTTTTATGGATGCCTTTACTCCATATGGTGATAGTTATGAAGAAACATTGAAAAAATTAGAAAAGATCTTGAAACGCTGTGAATAAATCCAGCTCTCTTTAAGCACTGAAAAGTGCCATATGATGATGAGTGAGGGCATAGTTCTGGGGCACTTCATCTCTTATGATGGTATCCATGTAGATCCATCCAAAATCAAGGTAATTGAAAATATACCAACCCTTGGAACACAAAAAGATGTACGTAGATTCTTAGGGCATGCTGGCTTTTATAGAAGGTTCATAGAAATTTTTTCCAAATTAGTTTCTCCTTTGTTTACTTTGTTGATGAAGGATGTACAGTTTGTTTGGAATGATGCGTGCCAAACAGCGTTTACTGAGCTAAAGAAAAGGCTGTCTACAACACCCATATTACGAGGGCCCAATTGGGCTCTGCCTTTTCATATTTCTTCAGATGCTCCAGACACTGCCATTGGAGTACTTCTAGGACAGCAGGAAGGTAATGCCCCATATGCAATGTATTACATTAGTAAGAACTTATCCCCTGCTGAACTAAACTATACAATCACAGAAAAGGAATTCCTTGCCATAGTTTATGCCATCAACAAATTTAGACATTACATTACTGGATACTCCACTTTTGTGCATACTGATAATTCTGCCATCAAATATTTAATGAACAAACCAATCATGAATGCTAGAGTTACTAGATGGCTATTACTGTTACAGGAATTTGATATCAAAATTATTGATAGATCGGGAAAGGAAAACGTTGTTACAGACTTTTTTATTTCGACTTACTAACAGTGATGACAATTTACCAGTCGAAGATTCCTTCCTTGATGAGCATTTGTTTGCAGTATCAGCTCATTCCCCATGGTATGCAGACATTTCTAACTTCTTGGCTGCATGTAAGCTACCAGCATATCTGTCGAAGAGAGAAAGAAGAAAAATCATACAACTGAGTGCTAGGTATTGCTAGATTGATGGACATCTTTTCTACACAGGGCTTGATTTAGAAATTAGAAGATGTGTTAGAGAAGATGAAATTTTCGGTATCCTTAAAGCTTGCCATGATGAGCCCTATGGGGGACACTTTGCTGATAAAAGGACAGTTCATAAGGTTTTGAGGATGGGTTATTTCTGGCCCACATTGTTCAGAGACCTAAAGAAGTATGTTCAGGCATGTGATAGCTACCAAAGAATGGGCCAACCCAACAAATTAGATGAAATGCCTTTGAAGCCACAACTCGTGGGTGAACCATTTGATAGATGGGCTCTAGATTTTGTAGGGCCTATCAATCCTCCCTCAAAACAGAAAGTTCACATCTTGGTTTGCACAGATTACATGACCAAATGGGTGGAAGCTGTAGCCTTGGGTAAGGCTAATGATCAGGTTGTGATTGATTTCCTGTATGAAGAAATTTTTACTCGGTTTGGAGTACCCAACGAAATCGTCACAGATGGTGGACCACAGTTTGTGTCTCACAAAATGGAAGCACTGTTATAGAAATTTCATATTCATAAAAGAATAACCTCACCATATCATCCACAGGCCAATGGCCAAGTGGAGAGTTCAAACAAGGTCATCGAGGCTATTTTACCAAAGACAGTGAAAAGCCATCGTAAAGATTGGGCTGAGAGACTTCTAGAAGCACTATGGGCCTATCGCACTACATGGCGTAACACCACTGGTTTTCCCCCCTATGAGTTGGTATATGGTAAGAATTATGTTTTCCCAATTGAATTTGAAATTAGAACCTTGAAAATAGTTGTAGGAGCAAACTGCGATCTATCAGAGGCACAGAGGAACCGACTGAACCAGCTTAACAAATTGGATGAAAAGCGCACAACAACAGTAAATCATACAACTTTAATCCAACAACAACGCTATAAATGGCATGATAGATTCATAAAGAAGAAAGTATTCCAGGAAGGAGACTGGGCTCTATTATATGATTCATGGTTCAATAGGAATTTCAAAGGAAAACTACGCACTCGTTGGTTGGGACCTTATCAAATTGATCGTGTATTTGACAATGGAATAGTCCGATTGATCACCATTGATGAAAAAGAGACACCATTATTCGCAAATGGTCATCGACTGTGACTGTATCACAAAACGATCTCAAGGGATGCTTTCGTTTCATAGATTGCAGTAGATCCAGACTAGCAGATAACGCCAGGGCAGGGATTTTTTTCAACCCCTGTGATTTTTTAAGAACTGCAATATCCACACATAATTTGTACATAAATAATTTATTTTTCATTCTGTATTTTATCTATTTTTCATTTTGCGCTTGATCGGGTTTCGTTTTGAAGAATTGTGTGCAGGAATTAATTGGAAGAACAGCTGTCGTGACTGGGCTAGATGATTGTAGGCACCTTACGTTATTCCTGATTTAATAAATCTCTTTGAATAAGATGGATGATTCATTAGCTTTCAGCAACCCGCTGAAAATTTGCTTGTTACTTCATTTCGCACAGCTGTGAATCCTTGCCTTGCTCATTCCTCCTATTTCCGCAGCTGTAACTCCGCCATTTTCCATTTCACTTCACTTTCTCAACAGTTGCGACTCCATTACTTTTTCCTATTCCGCCAAGTTCAGCAGCTGCGACTCCGCTATTCCATTTCATTTGCGCTTTTTGTTAGCAGCTGCGACTCCGCTATTCTTTCCTATTTCGCCAAGTTCAACAATTGCGACTTCACTATTTCCACTTCATTTTTCACCTTTTTCCAGCAGCTGCGACTCTGCTATTCTTGCCTATTCCTCCAAGTCTAGAAGCTGTGACTCCGCTATTCCATTTCATTCCTTCTTTTTTCCAGCAGCTGCGACTCCACTATGTTTTCCTATTATGCCAAGTCTAGCAGCTGCTATTCCGCTATTTTTTCCTTTTCTCTGAATTTTTTCAACTAGAACTCCTCCATATGTCGCCGAACTCTGCTCAAATCCTCTTATTCATCATCTGCAACTTAGCTAGATGGTTTGTCTTTTGGAATAGTCTCGCTCTCAATGATCTGACCCGACTCGAATTTAAATGATTACTCCACAGCTCGAATCACAGTCTGTCAAGAATGATTGGACCATCCTGTGTACCTGTCAGCATGAATGCATGTATTAGCTTGGTTGGTGGTGTCAAACCCATCTTGGCACATGCGTATTCTAGCAGAGATGCGACTGTGAAATATCATGCCATGGCAGAATGGCGGCTTGAGCATTCAATTTGGAAGGTACGGGTTCTAACTATAAGCATGACTAAGCATCAAATTAATTGTGACAATTATGAGCATGTCTTGTCTTTTGTCGCCATCAGCATTTTGTACATACTTAATCATCAAAGAATGTGTAGGAGTAACAACCTGACCATCATCTTATCCGATTTGTACCAAAATTTTCCAATTTTGCCATTTTTTCCTTAACTGTATCATCTATCGTAAAGTTGAAAACTGCACCATCTTTCCTAAAATGCCAAGTTTCAAATCCCAGCTATCCCATGAATGTTCGAAGGCTGCAACTTCCACGTCTGAACTGATAAGGGCTGTATCTACTGTTTGAATTGAAAGGAGGTTGATATGGGGTAAACCAGTTAGGGATGAACCTGAAAATACGGAAGCTCTGCGTGCCAATGTGGAAGTGTTTTCCATTTTTGCAGCAGCTGGGTGGACAGAATATTTCCAACGTCTAAACGGTTTCCATACCGAAACGACATTATAGTTCGTTTTTAACTTGACTGATACTCATTCCGAAGTCAAGGGGGTACGCATTGAGGTTACATAAGCCATTATATCTGAGGTTACTGGCCCACCCCAGGTTGGGAAGAAAATGTTTGGACAGAAGGTGCCTAATTCGACAGCAATAAGGGAATTTCTCGCAGTTTGGGAGAATGTTCGCCCAAAAGGCCATGGATTTGCACTGAGCTTGTTACCTTGTCCATGGGATCAAGTGGCAGTTTTTCTGAAGAAGTATATCTCCTATGAAGGTAGGAACCAGACTGTCTATCTTTCTAAATTCCCTCTATTATCTCATCTATGCCATGGCAACCAAGTTAATATGTCGTTTTATCTCTTTAAGACCCTACGAAATATGGCTGGTTATGCAAGAATGGCCTGACACCCAGCTTCCTCCCTCACCAACCATGGCCTAATTAAATTACTTATCTTGAGGGCCATTGCACATCAGAATTTGACCTGGGCTTAATTTCTTGATGGAGCTGGGGTAATTAGAGAACCTACAATGGAATCGGGGGGTATTACAGAAGAAGAAGAGGATCGGAGTTCCTCAAATCTAGTTGGGGGGGAGGATGCACATCTAAATGAAAGGGAAGAAGAAGTAGACATAGGGGAAGCTGCGACAACAGTGAACCCTGTCGTTGAGGAGATAGTGATGGAAGCCTCAGCAGAATAGGGTGGAACTGGAATAACTGTTGAAGATGCAACAGTAGAAGCTGCAACTGTGGAAAGAGGTATGCAAGAAGGAAAGCACCAGGCAGAGGCAGTAGAGGAAGGAAATATAGAGGTGTTGGATATTGCATCGTCCTCGGAAATCAAGGGAACTATCATGGAAGAGGAGGAATTCGATTTTCCCTCTGGAAACTTGGAGACCCCTGTATCATAAAAGAAAAGAAAAAGAACAGGGAACAAGGGGCCGGACAACTACTTCAACAAGGAAGAGAATATCTAGAGCTGCTTCAGCGGAAGCAAGTAGTGTTGATCAACCATCAGAAGGGGGTGAAAAGAAGAAGGACTAGATCTATGGCAGCAACTGAGACAACAGGTGAAATTTCGGCAAATATGGAATTATCATCAGTTGAGACAGCAGGAGAAATTGGGGCAAATAGTGAAGTACCTTTAGTAGAAGTAGAGTGTGTAACAGGGACATGCATAGAAATCCCTACCTTAAATCCCAAAACACTTGCTGGCATATAGGAACCTGTTGTGAACGAACCCCAGATTGAAAATCTCCTGTATGAAAATGAACTATTAAAAGAAGAAGTGCAAGCACTTCAGAATAATTTGGAGAAATGGAAGGAAATAAGCAGGAAACAAGCAAAGAGGAGTCTGGATATATTAGTAGAGGCTCCAGATCAATTGGAAAACTCATCCGTTGATTTGGATTATGAGGAGCAGGTAAAATTGATATGCCCAGAATGTGGAGACGTATATAAAATGGCAGGGCATAAAGTCATACTGGTGGACCTTGTTGCACAATCACCTGAACGAGCAACGCAAGAAGAAGAAGTGCAAGTAGTTGAGTTGATGAGGGAAGATGAACCAGGAATGGACTTAATCCCGAATTTGGAACTAGAAGAAGAAGGAGATATGCAAACTCAGCCATCCAGAGATACATAACTACTCATGGAACAGTCTCATTGCTCAGCATTGAGATAGTCCAGGAACCTTTCCAGCAACTTGGATAAATTAGGGAAAAGGACGCTGTTACACAAGAAACAACATCCTTGGAAATACTTATTGAAGTTGCAACTCGGACTGAAGTTGCTGAAGGAAAAATCCAAGAAGAGAATGCTGCTACACAAGAACCAACGTCTTCAAAAATGTTTGTTGAGATTGCGATTGAAACTGATGTTGCTGAATTAGAGTTGGAGGGATAGGATGCTGTTACACAAGAACCAGCATCCCAAAAGAAGCCACTGAAACTTCAACACAAGCAGATGTCACTATAGCACCAATGGAAGATGAGGCCACTGCACCTTTAATCCACAAAGTGGAAGCTGGAACATCTGGTTATGAGGTAAGAATGCTACCTTCTCAAGGCATCATTTATTTAGGTTCTGATGATGAAAAGGATGTGGTGAATGGGAGAATTCAACGATTAGAGAAGAAGATTCTCTGGTTGAATCTTGAGTTAGACAAATGGCAGAAATTCATTGCTCAGTGCAGGACAAGGATGATCTCTCTCCATGAACATAGAAATACAATCAGGGAGTTGAGAGAAAAATGGGCCGAGGAGCTATTCTTCCAGAAAATCCGGTGGGAAAAACTTCAAGAAAGATTGGAATAATTGAAGAAACTTAAAACCCTGCAACAAGAAAAAGACTAAATTTATACTCTTTCCCTAGAATGAATAAGTTGCAGGGTCCCATCCTCCTCTTACCCTGTCTTTCTTCACGACCAGACCACTTTATTTAAATTGAGAGCTCTAAAGGAAGGAAGATCATTTGATCTAGCAATAGCTAGCCAGTTTCTAGAAACTTTTGTGGGGAGTAATTTTGAGGATCAACATTTGTTATGTGAATTATATTTACATGATAGGGCATGTTACACTGACTCTCCCTCCAATCCTTTGCCTTGTTTGGGGGATGTTCAGCTGAGGGAATTTGCCTCTTTTGTCATCAACCATGTAAAATGGCGAAATTGTTTCCAAACTATCACAAAGAATGAATAAAATTCTACTCTTTGGATTAGGGATGAACCTCAAGATCCAAAAGAAATCATAGAAAATCATGTTGGATCTCCCAGGGTTCCTGCAATTTCCCAATACTTTGAAATTTTGCAAGATAATATCCTCACTACCTGTGTCCGTATGATTTATAATATGCAGCAGAGTGCTCTGGAAGGTAGTGAATACATATGGCTATATTCTTCTTCGTCTCTGAGGAAAGGGGATCCATACTGCTTTGAGAATTTCAAGCAAGCCTTGACAAGGGTTCCTAGGTATGTGCAGTGCATGAAAACATGTGGACCTTGGTGGATTGGATTGAGATTCAGATTTCCCCTCATATGGCTGCCCATGAGTCCTTACAGGAACACCTATGTTTTGACTAAGGAAGAGGAGAAGATGTGTTGGGAGAAATGGACAGGCTGCTATGGATTTGTGCCTTATGGGGAGCCACCAGAACCTGCCTACAGTCTCACCGATCTTCACAATTACAGCTTGGACTTAGACTCGGACTAGTGGAGGTTGTTGCATGAGGACATGCAATTGGATAGTTGGGGGGAGATGTTGGGCCTTGGAAATGCCCCTTTTTGACTATACCTATTACATCATTTTGCGCTATAACACCTTACTTTCATAAACCATATACATGCCTTTTTCCAGATTAATCAGCAGTCCTGACAAGGTATACATCATTATTGTTTCATTTAATTAAATGCCTAAGATTGTTATGGTTATGAATTCTACCCTTTGATTTGTTCTAACTTGTGTGATTTCATTAAGTTAATATCAAAGCACAGATGTATCAGCTGCAACACCTTGGGAAAGAATCATACGTGGGGCCAGCTATTAATCTCCTAACTCACTTCCTCATACTTTCAAGGGACAATGCACCTCTCCACATGAAGTTGTAACAGGTCGCTGAAATAGAGCATAGCTGCAACAGAATGGACACCTTTCAATTGGTTGAACCGTTGATCCGTTGATTGCCAGTGTAACAACATCCTTCATGACTAACGACCTCATTCATTATGGCTGTAATAGTTAGTTGTAACTCTGTAGCATGAAGATCGTAGATCTTCATTGCTGCACGAAATTAGTGGATCATGAACTGTATTCCTCATGTATAAATTCGGGAAGGCTTTCTAAGTCTGTTGTTGGATAATTACCATTCTGTACGGGTTGTAACGAAGGCTGATACTGTGGATTACCATCTTTTAATGAAGAGCAGAGTTATTTCCATTTCTGTGTCTTAATTTGTGGTAGTTCACGGTGTCTCTGTTAGAAGGCCAGGGCCTGCATTCTCACAAAGATTGTCGAGTTAAGTAGGTAGTTAGATTTATTAATTTCCTGTTGTGTGTTGTGGAATTGCATTAGGTGTATCTCTGATAGCTGCAACAGAGAGTTTATGATTGCATTCTTTATTGGTAGTTTATTCTTTGCATTATAATTAGTTGCAACTTCGTGGTGTGACAGTCGACTATGTAGGTTAGTTTGATTAATGCATGTGTGTTCAATAGTTGTTACAACCAATCTCAACTTCCATTCCTTTCAGTCATTTATGCTTTCTAGGATTTCCAAAAGTTGTCAATTTGAGAGTTCAATCTTATATTTAATTTCTGGTTGCTGTTGTATCTTCAATTGATTCATTAGAATAGGTAGATTGTGATTGAGTAACAATAGCTACTAGATGGATCATTTTGGTAAATATTGAATACTGTAGTTTGATAATTATAGGATTTAACTTCTTGCAAAAGTAATCTAGTTGATTTATATTCTTAGATCAATAATTGCTAGGTCGATTTCTGTAGGAAGGTAGCTGCACTTTGAATTCCTAGATGTATGAGTTAGATTAGTTTTCTTTATGGAATGAGTTTGGCTGAGCAGATAGGTAGGATTATTATCTCCATTTACTTGATCAACTACTGAAGGTGTTTATGCATAGATTGTGCGTATTGCCATTGAAATAAAAGACCTCCCTGGGTTTGAAAATTTATATTGAGCATTCTGTATGTTAGTTGTAATTAATTGGCATATAGAGTGACCAACAGGCCTTTGCACTCAATGCATATCCCACCAGTATACACTCTCTGCTTTGTGGATCTAGGGCTCTCCTTTTCTCATTTGGAATCCTTGCCCATGCTCTGGATCCAAACACTCTAAGATGGGATACATCAGGTTTGTATCCCATCCATGCTTCGAAAGGAGTCATATTTTTCAGTCCTTTATGAGGGATTCTGTTCTGGAGGTAAGCAACACAGTTGATGGCTTTTGCCCAAAGACTAGGGTGCAACCCTTTTGACTTGAGCATGCAAGTTGCCATCTCCTTCAATGTTATGTTCTTCCTTTCTGCAACACCATTCTGTTGTGGTGTATAGGGAACAGTATGTTGCATCTCAATGCCTTCATCATCACAAAAATATTGAAAATAACCTTTGACATACTCACCCCCATTGTCAGTGCGAATGGCCTTGATATTTCTATCTGAAAATTTTTCTGCAGAAGTCTTGAAAAACTTAAAGTATCCAAATACTTGTGATTTTAATTTGAGAAAGTATACCCATGTAAATCTTGAATAATCATCAATAAAAGTAAGAATATACCTTGCCTTGTTCAAAGATAGATCTGGAAATGGCCTTGCAACATCACTATGGATTCGATCTAGGGCTTGAGAGGCTCTCCTTGCCTTTCCTTTCTCAAACCTCTTTTCAAGATGTTTTCCCATCAAGCAACCCTTACAGTTTCCCTTGGAAAACTTGACTTTGGGAAGTCCTTCAGCCATCTCTTGTGTATGCATATATTGCAGGTACTTGTAGTTGAGGTTCCAAAATATTTCATGCCATAGTATACTCTCTTCATTTGCATGAGTGTGAAGAGCAGACTGCTTGGAGAGAGGAAGAAAATGAGAGAACTCATATAGTTTCGAATTTTGATTTGCAGCTCCTTTTGCAATGATATTTCCTGAAACCATGTCTTGTATTTTGACCTCATTTGGATAGAAGATCACCCTCTTGGGCTCTCCAGTATGGGTCATTTGGTAGACCGAAAGCAGATTAGAAATAAGTGTAGGCACATAGAGTACATTAGAGAAGTATCTATGATCAAGTTTGATCCTTCCAATCCCCTCAGAGGAGACCTCAAAATCATTCCCCAACATGATGGAAGGGCCAACTGTGCATTCGAATCCATTGAAGAGATCTTTGGAGGAAGACATATGCCTAGATGCTCCTGAATCTATGGTGAAGGAGGACTCTCTTGATGCACCTACCATGAGGGCATGGAATCTCTCCTTGTCCTCAGATCTAGAAGGTTGAACATCTTTCTTCCTAGCACATGCAGGTACTGGGAGGTTATTCCTTTCAAGTAACTGAGCCATCATGTCTATAGTCTTCTTCATACAAGAACTCTCAGGATGAAATCCTCTATTGCAATAGGTACATTTGGATTTCTCCTTTTGAGAATGCTTGGTCTTCTTGGAATTTGAAGCCCCTTCTGACTGATAGGGAGCCTCCTTTTTCTTTTGCTCATTCAAATTTTTGTCAAAATATTTTTTCTTTCCCTTTCCATTCGCTCTCTTCACCTCAGCATCTGCAAGTGTTGAATCCATCTTGGGTTTTATCATTCCCATTTGAATCAACTTATCCTCCTCTTGTGTGAGAGACTGCATGAATTCATTAAGGCTTGGAAACTTCCATTTTGGGATGGATAGCTTCGCTGAATGAAAGGTGGAGACAAATACTGAGTAGTTAGGGCCCAATTTTGATAGTATGGAAAGGATGAGCTTCTTCTTTTCCTTCTCTATTCCATATCTCTTCAATTGTGAAATCATATTTTTAAACTTGGTAAGAAACTCCTTGATGGAGTCGAAGCTGCACGGGCTCAGTGAGACTAGCTCATTTTCCAATTTGTGACCTTTCAAGTCATCTTGTTGTCCAAGAAGAGATTCGAGCTTGTCCCAAACCTCTTTTGGAATTGTTAGATATATGACATGAAAATGAAGGTCTTCAGAAATGCTAAGGAGTAGCAGTCCTACTGCTTCATCAAGTTTATCCAAGTACTTTGATTTCTCTACTACACAAGTGGGCTCAATTGCAGTGCCATTCAAAACTCTAGAGAGGCTCTTGGACTTCATGAAGATGTCCATCTTGGCCTTCCATTCGAAATAATTGAATGAATTGAGTTTTAGATCCATAGATAGTTGTGAAGTCGAATTGATGATGAATTCGAATGATGGAATAAACCTGAAAAACAAATGAAATTGTTGATGGAGATTTACTACAAATCGAGAGAAAAATGCCTTAGGACAATGAGCACATGTGAATGGATCCTTCACACCTGGATAGATCTCACTGGATTGCTCTAGTGAATTCAAGACAATTGCACTAGGAATTGCTGTGGAAATCTATAGGCTTATGGTGCTCAATGAAAGACAGTTGCTCAATGAAGTGCTGCAATTTCTACAGCTGCTACTGCTGCAATTCGAATAGTTGGATCCAGCTCTGATACCATGTGACAATCTGCAGGAAAGATCACACAGCTGGAGAAAATCTCACTAATCTCACTCAAGAATAGAAGAGAAGAAAGAATAATAGATGAATCAATACTCACTCATTAACACAGAAAATGGAGAATAGCAGTATAATCATACATCAGCTGTGAGATGGCACTGTAAAAACTGAATGCAATATAATAACTGTCAAGTGAATTCGAATAAGCCAAAGGTCATTCAAATTCTCCTTAGTGTGTAGCTTGGATAGCATTGGAGACATCATCCAATCAATGGCAGTAGTCACAAATAGTCAAAAGTAAGTCAAATGAGTCTAACTGAGCAATGTGCACAAAAATCAGGGGATGGAGACTCCAAGGAGGGTGCATGCGGTTGTCAGAAGGTCAATTGGCACTCCAAAATAGACAACTGGGAGCTACAGGCAGTTAAACTGAGCAATAAATGCAAGAACAGGTCAATCAATGCTCTAACTGACTTTTAAACTCCTGGTAGGTGAGATAAGGCACATATGTCATCCAGGTGAGGAAAACAAGGTGCATCAGGTAGGTAGGAGGACTACTGAGGGCTATAGACAAGTTCTAGGGGGCTGAAAATAGGCTCCAGGCGCTGGGGAGACCACCATACTGATGACTGGATGCATGCATGCAAATATAAAAAAGTAACGGTGATAATATTCGAACATTCTACAGCTAAATTATGGTTAACAATGTTTGACTGGATGCATGCAAATATAAAAAAATAATGGTGATAATATTCGAACATTCTACAGCTAAATTATGGTTAACAATGTTTGGTCAAGCATTTTTCTTTCCCAGGTCGTCTTGTTATGCTAAACAGTTTATCCATTGTGTATTGTGATGCAAGAGCATCGACCCCTCTCCAAAAATCATCATCAAGATTCCTAGAGGACATGGTTCCTCATGTGTTGGCCACGTAGGCAGCTAGAATATTAATATTTGTTTCAAAATTTGCCTTGTAATCAAACCAAAATTCTATTTCAGTGATGTTGTTGCATAGATTTAGGGTTCTATTTTAATAGTTGGTGTTGAACCACCTTAGATAGGGAGTTGATTAAATGATTTTATTGATTATATAAGAATGAGGTAAGTGCATGGAGAGGAGGTAGAGAGACCAAGAGTAAGAGGAGAAAAGGCCAGGGATACGTATGCCCATATTGTGAAATCAGGCCATGGAACTCTTTACATCTGAATTTGATAAATGAATTTTGTATTTAAATGCTGCTAGTTTGTAAAAATCTATGTCTATTATTGATGTTTTAATGAAAGTCTCTACATAAATGTAATAGTAAATTGACTGAGCATGTTTGTGAAATTTAGAGACAACGTCCAAAGGATAGAACATTGAATAGAGAAAAGGAAGTGTGGACCAGTATTACTTAAGAAATACAACATATTCAAACAACGAATTGAACCTTGGGTTGAGCATTAACAATGGGGGAAAAACCAACAAATAATTAGATTCAAAGGCGTGGTCAATTTTGTGAGATCTGAAGGAAATACAATGGTAGTTTGTCAGTGCATGCAAACTTGAAATAATCAGGTATATTATGTTGATTTAAATGATGGAATGATGCCAATATCTGTGTGAATTCAATAATGATGAATGCATCTGTAACTCTGGAGTATCTCTAAGAGAGATTCAACAAGAGGATGAATTACTTTTTTCACGAGAGATGAATCATATGCTTTGAATATTTGTTCTAGTGCATTCTTGTAGAAATAGAGTAATCAAATTCCATTTCAAACCCAAGCTGATATGTATGGAATGGCTCTTGGATGACAGAGCTTTCATTTCTATAGGTTAGATAAACAAATATTTTGTTTTTCCATTCAATCCGGAATATAATTACTTGTATTGAAAGTAAATAATACACAATAAAGACGCCAATCTGAAATAAATTGTGGATCATGCCATTCTTAGATACTCCATATTAATTTGTAGTAAGGCTTGTTGGTGATATGCCCATCATATGGTAATTTCAACGTGTGAATTGTACAAGCTCCTGGTGGAAGTAATACATCTATACATTCAGTATTACATCAAATTATTCATAAAAAAATGGGTTAAACACCAATCCAAGTGTATGAAGCAGTGGCTAAATACTCAAGTTAAGAATACAGGAAGATGGAAAAGTGTTTTTTTTTTTTTTAATTTGCAAGTGGACCCTGCTTCATTTTGGAATTCTGGGCTTGCAAGAATGGCATGAATTAGAAAAGACAAGGAAAAACATTTCAGGTTTGGCTATGATTTCTTCTCAAAAGAATATGTAATCGCGATCACCGAAGGTTATTTGATTATTTGAGTTCATGATTATTATTGGGTTTTGTATTTATGTCCTCCTATCGTTGATTGTGCTTGCTTTGTATATTTAAACTAAAAATTCATCTATCATGTTCCACTTGAGTTAGGAAATTATATGATTTCAAGGTATTCTGGATCAAATAGGAAAAATCTCATTAAGGATGCCTCAATGGAGCCCCTTAGAGAGGACTTAAGGAAATCCATGGATATTGCTATCTCAAAAAAGAGTACATGAGCCAGTCATGTTCCAGGTTAGAACATTTGGAATTGGATTTGTATGCCCCACATATTTTATCTATCTTGCATCAAGTTTATACCTACTAGCAATGGGATTTGATGCGTTAGCTTACATGATATTCCACTTTGTTATAATTGTGTTTCTTTGCTTGCAGGATTTTAAGAATGCGTTGCAAGAAGTAAGACCTTCTATTTCTCAGAATGAATTTGCAGTCTATGTAGAATGGAATGAACAATTTGGCGTCCTTTTAGTGTAGTTGTTAGAATGGGAAATTTTGTGAGTGGTTTTCAATCATATTCATGGAATATAAGGAGCATCTCTTCAACACTTGTGTCTTCACCTCCAAGCCCTGGGACAAAGGAGAGACCCTCTTTTGTGTAACGGAAAGATACTGGGAAAGTATCAACAACACTCTCCTCAATTGGAAATGTCAACAGTTTACCATCCCCTTGATCAACAGAATTTGGCACCTCTTCCCAAATTTCCTCCTATGGGAAGTTTGGAAAGAGAGGAAAATAAGGATTTTCAAATACCAAATCAAGGATTTGGATGTTGTGTGGAGAAGAATCAAATCCATTCTGTTGGAAACCATAGATCTCTAGCCTTTGTCAGATCAGGACAAACTTCAATGAATGAGAAGCCATAATTTATAGGGAGTTGGATATGAAACTTCAATTCAAGGATACCCTTCACCAAACCAACAGTATTCATCCCTACCAATTGGATTCCTCCCCCTGCCAAATTCATCAAACTCAATTTTGATGGCGTGTCTAATAATAATCCAAGTCAAGCTAGTTATGGAGGCATTTTCAGAGACAATGGAGTCTCTATTTTAAGGTTGTTTGCAGGCTATATCAGAATTAGTAGTAACAATGTAGTGGAATTAGTCGCTATGATAGAAGGTCTAAAAATTTCCAGAACATAGAATTATAGGAAAATTATGGTAGAAGGAGACTCACAAATCCTCATAAACACCATAAAAATAATTCAGAATGGTTCACCGATGAAGCTTCTAAGTCATAATTTGTGTTTAGAGGAAGACATGAAGGTGATGGCCACCTCGGTGCATGAATTCCCAACTCTCATTCCACTCCACGTCAAAGGAGAGGAAAACAAGGTGGTGGATTGCATGGAAAACACGAGGATGGAGCCAAATCATCAATGAATCAGCAACCAGCTTGGAAAGGAATCACTTTATACCAGAGTGTCATTGTCTCACCACCGAAGATATCAAAATATTCCTAGACTGTCCATGCATTCTAGAAGTCGGGCACATGGAGCACCCACATCCTGAGTTGGAATCTGACGATGGCAGTACCATCACATCTCACATCGTTGACATGTGAAGAAAGGATAACATCCACCACGTGGATGATCACACCCATGACGAGAACATGAAGCAAGAGAAAGTGATAAATGTAGCTCAATCTTGATCTTAACTACCCTACATATGGAGATCTAAGCCTCTTTGCATAGGGTGCGAAGGACATAGAAGAGGTACTCTATAATCATGAATTCATAAAGAATGGAGGCGGGATGGTACAAGACTATTATGGCAATTTGTAAGAAAACTGTATATTCTACTCTGGGATTTTCTACGAGGTGATATCATTCCCTCGTTCCATTATCCTAGACATCGAATAGGAAGTATGGCTCGACCCAAGAAATTTCACTTGTCGGGATAGGTACAACTCTCCATGACAATGAACCAATCGAAGGTATTGGAAGTGGAAAATGGGTACTGGAACCTCATTACTCCAGGCCTATGTAGTAGAATTGACAACAAGGAAAAGGAAATATGGAAATATTACTAGTGGCTTCGACAATTGTAGATGAGGGAGATGTTCCACTTATGGGAATTGTATTTGGGTACCACGCGAGCTCAAAAGGAACTTTATGATCGAACCCTAGTCCTATTTTGGACAAGAAATATAACCTTGGGGAAAATGTTGAATGATAAAAATCAAGGAAAATATGCTCACAATAGCTATGGAAATATTCTAGCATACTTTCATGAGGAAGGCATCATACTCAACGGGAATCTCTCTAGGATATCCAAGAGTATAAACATAGACTTCATTCCTCAGCACGTGTCTCAAAGTTATTTTCCTTAGGATTCTAGTCCAGGAGACAGGGTGCATGTTGTTACCAAGCGAGGGGATAATTGTGTTGTGGTCCTTAATCTTATGGCTATGACCAATGAAGACCTGGAAAACCCCCTGGATGAATGGATTCAAAACCTGGGAGGAGTCAAGAAAAAGGTGGCAATTTATGAAAGGTTTATGGCTCTCTAATGGGTTATGCACACTCTTACCCATTGTATGTTGAGCGATAAATTCCTTGCAGTAATGGACTTGAAAGAGAATCTAGTGCTAGTTGACGACCATAAAAGGTTGAACAAGCTCATGGCCTAGAAGATTCTTATCATGGAGCAACGCTTAGACACCAAGAAGACCAGGCCCTCAGCTACTCTTGGATCTTCAACGATGCCACAATCATCATCGACAATGATTCTTCTCAAACTGAATCCTGATTAGGTGCTTTTGTATACCATTCAACATACCACTAATAATCTTTTTGTCAATTTTGTAAGTTGCAATACAAATGTTACCAGGAATTATGATAGGCTTAGATAGTGGCATTACAGCATAGGTAGTCTCATTAAGAAATTTGTGTACAGACTAGAGCTCCAAGCTCTGTTTTTTAGTCTGGTATACCCTCGCGGAAGGATGATTTCTATTTGTTTTGATGAATAATAATATCTGCAACATGAAATAATAGAAAAATTTTCTTATTTACAAAAAAAAATATTCATGTAAGAAACCATATTTCTAATTCTTCATGGAACCCGTCTTTTGGTTTGGTTTAATCTCCATTTATTTCATTTGCAATATATATATTGAATGCAATATGTTTGATACATGGTATTAAATGTGTCATTGTCTATAGATCAAATCACAAGGCAATTTCGTTTATTGACTATTTTTAGATGAAATTACATGATTTTTTTGTTTATTACCTATAGCCAGTGGACTGTGTTTGATTTCCCCACTTGTACATGTATATATTGTTGTCTGTGATATAATATGTCTATTGTTTCTACCATTTTCTCCCAGTAATTATGATTTGGTTAAACCATTAGAGCATGCCTATGAAGTGATAATATGCCCCTTAAAGAGCTATTGAAATACTTGTTTAAACCCCTAAATCCAGGTCGATTTGAACTTGCCCTTCAATGGTGAAATTTAATTCTATGCACGTCACCTTTACATAAATTAACAATGATGCTTAATTTTGTAACTGTCACCATTAACAAAACTTTGGTGACTATCCTCCAAGGTGTGTAACATTTTTTTTTAAAATTTGATTAGAAATGGCGACGGTCCTTTATCGCGCATCGTTAAAGTCTTTCAACAAAAATGAAATAATGGAAATGGTCCATTATATACTATATTTAACAAAGTTTAGGGTTACTAAAAATAATGGAAGTCCTCTAAGTACAAACACCATATATGCAACAAAATTGAGGGTCATTAAAGGCACGCCACCTTCAATCACTATAATTCATGGGAAATAATGATGGTCATTGACCATCGCCATATATAAATCAATAGTGATAGTCATTAAAGACATGTCACCATTGTTCATAGGAATTGGAAATGGTCATCGATCATCACTAATAATGATTATTGGTGATGGACCTAAAACTGTCTCCATATCTCCACTTTTGGCTCTGTTGCCTTTGGCAATGTCTAGTTTTTGGTGACGGTCATTATAGGTATATCACTATTGTTCTTTGGAATTGGCCATGGTCCCAAACTGTCACTAATAATAATTATTGGTGATGGAAATAACACATCCCCATATCCCCCTTACTTTTGGCTACGCTTCCTTTGGTGATGTTCAGTTTTTGGTGACGGAGGCCTTTTTGACCATCTCCAATGACGTTATGGTGATGTTTTTCACCCCTCACCAAAGGCCTTTTTTCTTGTAGTGCATGTATACTATGTGCATGAATGGTTATCTTTTTAGAAACTTTAGCAAGAAGAACCTGTTATATATAGATGATCGTCCACACACTCATGGGAACATTGCAGGGTTCATAAATAGTTCTAGGTGCTCTTTATTTTTTGCAAATTGTTCATTTGATGAACATTCAATGACCAATAATTCTTTATGAAAAGGAAAGCATCGATATTTGTTGTTGTACATGCAATATGTAGTTTTTCTCCTAGTGGTGTTTTGTTAATAAACTATAACTTTTGTAGACCACCAACCACTCATCAAAGGCATCTTGCATTGGGATTACCCTTTGAAGTCCCCTTGGGGAGTAAGACAAAAAAAATATTATTAATTGTATTTGTTAATTTTCAATGGGATTCATGTTAATGTATTGGTCAATTTGAATTTTTCTTTTTTTAAATTGTTTCTTTTATGGAAAAAATAGAGGACTTTCCCTAAACTCCTCATGTGAGTCATCATACACTCAAGGGTGTTTCATCACACCGTTATCATATGTGTAATTGTCACGCCAAAATATCATGCACATATTCATGGATTGCACTACCTGTATTGCTAGCTTGGATACAATGCTCTTGTTTGATTAATTGCATTTGTTAATTTTTTATGGGATTCATGTTAATGTATTGTTCAATTTTCCCATGGGGTGTAGAATATGCGGTTAATGGGTGTATTGTTAAGGCTATCCTTGCATAAGGTCTATTTGAAAATATATTTCTCAATTTGAAAATTTTAAATTTAATGTGGGAGTGATGTTAATTTATCATTCAATTTGAACGTTTGCTTTATAAATTGTTTGTAGCTTAACATTTTCTATTGGAAATGATTCTCATGCTACTGTAATAATTCTTTTGTATAATGTTAGATCAAATCATTTTCATTATGCTTAATAAAAGCATCGATGTAATGTTCAATACTTTTGAAATAAAGATTCCGATGATGAGTGACCTGTCTACCATCTTTTGTTGCACCCCTAGTACAACGTCAAATCGAGAGAAGGTAGAAAAAAGAGTGCAACTTGGAGAGGAAGCATACCAAGCATGGTTGAATCAACCACCTATTCAATTTACACTACGTCCATACTCACCAAATAGGAATGCCTACAATAATAGTAGTTCTTCACATGTTGGCAATGGAGGCAATGAAGTAGAGGTTGGTATGGATGAGTTATTACGAAAAATGAGTGTCATGGATGCAATGTTGTTACATACATTCCAAGACAATGAGCTAGAGGATGATGCTCATATCACTGAAGAATTCTTCAAAACCCTTAAATCGGCTTCCAACACCCCTCTCTTGGGACCTGGGTGGTCAAAGTTTACATAGTTGGCTCTTATAGTCCCTGGTTTAAGACAAGTGAAGAATATGGATGTTTACCTGGAATCATTAATCGATGAGTTGAAGTAATTATGGGAAGGGATACATGTATATGATGTATCGAGACCCATCCCATCATAGAGGAGTTTTATGTTGTATGGCATATGTGCGTACACCACACATGATTATCTGGGGTTAGGAGTTTGCTTAGGTAAATATGTTGTTTGATTTGTTTATATTCAAAGCAATATTTTTTGGCATATTTAATTCAGTGCGACTGTATTGATATTCAACAGCAACCACGTGCTTTGTATACCATAACATTGGAATTCTTGTAACACAAGGTTATCATGGATGTAAATGGTGTGGACCTTCTATGAAGGCTAGGTGGTCCAAATACCTACAAAAGACAATGTATGACTGCTCTAGGGTATTCCTCCCATAAAATTACCCTTATAGAAGAGCATCATTTGCTTTCAATGGTAAACTAGAGAGAACCCAAATAACTAAAATAATGTCATCGGCTGGCTGGCTTAGGAAATATGACATAGAAAAGGAGAAGGAAATTGCAGAGATGTTTGATTCAAACAGGGAACCTATGTTCGATGATCCTGAATTCTTCAACACCTATGTTGAGAAAATTCCCAAAGGGATGAAAAGAAAATCGATATTTATGAGATCCCATATTAGGAGAATCTTAATATTGTCCACTTATTAGATCCCACACATATATTTAAAAATGTTTCATGTTCTTTGTGGAGTCACATATCATCCAAAAAAATGAAAAGTTGTCTTCCGGGAGAGATCTTATTTCTTCAAATACTAAAAAGAAGCATTGGCCAAGACAAGAAAATAGAGGAGAGGATGGCCCCTCTTTTTAATTTAAAAAAAGTGATGTCCCATGGATTTTGAAGAAATAAGATCTTAATTTGGAAAAGGAAGTTATAGTGGGTGTGAAGGCACCTTCTTTATATGGGTCTACTCTACGACGCTGCTTCATTGCAGACAAAAAGTTGTCGGGTTTGAAATCACATGACCATCTCAACCTTCTAATGGTACGTATAATGTAAGAAAAATGTTTTTATTTTTTATTTATATATTTACCACATAAGTTAAAATGCAATTAACTATTTGTGTTTATTTTGTAGTGTCATTATCCATTGTTCATGCGTGGGTGTGTGAACCATGACTTTCCTTATAACCCGTGGCGTTCCATATCTAGACTATCTGCATTTTAAGGGTGGATCACATCAAAGGATATTTACATTGCTAGCATTCCCCGGTGGTGTCAAGAGATAACTGAGATTGTTTGTATGTTTGAGAAGGAACTGCCAAGGAGTTTCATGGACTTGCAAGTTCATCTTCTAATTCACCTAGTCAATGAAGTTGAATTAGTTGGGGTGGTATCGTGTCACTGGATGTTCTTCTTGGATAGGTACATGAAAAAATTGAAGGGATTTGTTCGAAAAAGGGAAATCCTCGAGGGGTCTATGGTAAAGGGGTACATACTATATACGTTGTTCTATTATGTCGGTGAGAACATCAAGAAAATCAACCACACACCAAGCACAATGATTTAGGATGATGAACGTGATGAGGACAAAAGGGGAAGGGAGGTACTGGAAACAAACGAAAAAAGGCGCATGATAAAGAGTAAGTCACTTATCTTTCGATCTTCACTTTTCCACATAGTAACTATTCACAACAAAATTCAAAATCTATATTTGATCCCACATGTATTGAATTTGGTTTTGTTTCCATGAATACAACAACGAATTCAGAAATTGATGCAATCAATAAATTCATTCTTTACAACGTGGATGCAACACAGCCGTGGGTCACATTGTATGGATAGAAGAGGAGGAAATGGGACATTGACATAAAATAATTAAGGCGGTTGCATGATAGAAGTATGCCTTTTCCAAATCATTTAGAAGAAAATATGCTAATGATCTATCCCAGTAGTTGGGTTGTGGACCAATTCAGAGAGAAATATGGTGTATTGGGTCATTACCCTCCCGAAGAGAAGGATGCGCTAAACATTGGGATTGAGTGCAACAACTTGGTAATAATATCTTTCTGTACATTTCTAACTTTATAATCCAAATTTGAACTATAACATATATGTTTATTAAATTAATGGTTGGGTTATTAGACATATGACGACATCATTTGTTAACATTTTTTACAGGTGCATTCATTCCCATCTATGTGGGATTATGGATATAATTTTCACACCGAGGATGTTGATGATGGACATCTTACACAAGACCGTGGAGTGGAAGTTGAGTTCAACCAATCTAGTTATGCTAGACATCGCGATCAAAACTTGATAGGAGGGATGTTGGGTTATGTTGAAAAGATACAAGAGATAATTCAAGTGAACTTCTCATCTTTTCACTGTGTTATTTTTAGGTGCAGGTGGTGGGACACATTCGACATGAATAATGTAAAGGGAGATCATGATAGTGGGTTGATATGTATCAAATCTAAAAAGATGTGGGATGCAATTAAGGAGCCTTAGGTTTTCCCAAAACACAACAACCTAGTGTTCTTTCACCCAAATGTGTTGGATATAGATTGGTGGTTCATATTAAGACACGACCCTAGATCTAAACATGTTTATCAAAACAATAGTGCTATCATGCCAACCGAGGAATATAATGACAGTGATGGCAATGGATAGTGATATCTACAAGTTTTATTTCATCATTCATAGATTGAGATATGTTTTTGTTATTGTTATAAGGAAGGGTCTAGTTATAATGTTTATTTTTCATTTTATGATGGTGGAAATGGAAAGTTGATTACTAGATGCAATGTTTAAACAATTTGAGTTGGTTAAGTACCACAGATTGAGATATGTTTTTTTTATTGTTATCATGAAGGGTCTAATTATAATGTTTATTTTTCATTTTATGATGGTGGAAATGGAAAGTTGATTACCGGATGCAATGTTTAAACAATTTGAGTTGGTTAAGTACATAAGTGTATAAAGAACTTGAGTCGATGGAAATGGAGTGTGATATGTACATGTTTTATTTCATCATTTACAGGTTGAGATATCATTTTTTTATTGTTATCTTTGGTTGTCTAATTATATTGTTTATTTTTCATGTTATGACGGTGGAAATGGAAAGTTGCAGATTACTGGATGCAATGTTTTAAAAAATTGAGTTGGTTAACATTTAGTTCATTGTAGTGTGGGTTTTATCATATAATTTATTGTATTTTTACAACTGGATCAGAATCAACTAATTAGAGTGCAAATTATCATTGATGTCAATCATAGTTATTGTTTGTTGTAATTTCAACTACTCTCATTTCAATAACAGGGTCGATTTAATGAATATATTATACTTCGAAATTTATATTTTATATTTTAGATACTTAGACACATATATATCGTTAAGGATGAAAAACACTTATGGCCAGAATGAAATATGTATATCCTTTAAAATTATGATCTAATAAATTAAAAATAACAAACAATATATATATTTTTAAATCCTATATTTGGAATATGCATATTCATATCAATATTTGGAATATGCATATTCATATCCAAAACGTAAAGTCCAAATAAATCATCATAAGGTGCATCATAAAAATTAACAATTGATGACAAGGTATGAACTCCCTTTTATCATCTTCTCCAATTGCATTTAGTCGAAAAGTACATAAATCTCAATATAGCAAATAATTAGAAAACTTTCAACACTATCTTTGAGCATCAACAAACAAATCATGTTAATTATGTATTAATCATAACCAATTCTCATTTTTGTCATTCAAGTTACACCATGAAGGATCGTTGAACTATTCAACTAATATTTATCACCACAATCTTAAATGTTTCCCATATACAATACAAGGCAAAATAAGATATTCATTGATTCTATCACACTAATTGGACCTTCATCCAAATATTCATAATCAATTTACTATTGACATTAAACTATCATACATGTTAACCATTTTAATAGCCAAAAGGGTGTTCTTTTAATTAAGTATTTGTTTTCCTTCCTATTAGAGCTTTGATATTTGTCATTGTAAAGTGATTTATTGTCCAAAAAAAAAAAAAAAAATCTTGAATGATACATTGATAGGTCATATTGATGTTCATATTTACATTTTTTTGTGATGTTTATATTCATATATTATAATAATATTACATGTTAATACTTGAATTTTTGTTATGATGTTTGGTTACACTTATAAAAAATGATTCATTTATGTTTATCATTTGAATAATTAAGTTTTTTTTTTTTTTTTTTTAAAATTTTCTCAGAAGAAAAAATCATACTTTTGCTATTCCGGAGAATAAAAAAGTACACAACAACTCTTGTGGAAAATCATGAAGACTATCCAACAAACAGAGAGGAAAACACCAAACAGATCGATGATAATCTAAAATACAAGACAAAAACCCAAGATGGAGAACTATCAAGGAAAAAAACGAGCTTCCAAGTGCTAAAAAAGATTATGTAAAAATAAGATGAATTAAGTTATATAGAACATTAAATGATGAAGACTTAATTTCCTTATTAAAAATCACTATATGTTATTTTGTAATGCTCAACATAAAGTTGCAACAAAATAATATTATTATATAAGTATAATATTATGACAAATTTTACTACATTATTAAGAATATTACAATAAAATATAATATCCATACAAATTATATGAGAACAATATGAAAACCAAATAAAAAAATATTATTACATAAACATAATACTATGACAAACTATACAAAAATTATAAACATGATACTATGACAAATTATACAAGAATCATAAATCATAGAGTTGCCACAACTTCATCTATTAACAATACAAAATTAAAAAAACAATTTAATTCAATGATATTTTTAATTCAATTATATTAGTAAAAATAAAAAAAATTAACCTATATTAAATTACTTGAAACATTTTTCCACATTTTCAATGACCATTACTCCAATCCATATTTTCACATTTATGATGACCTAACAACCAACAATACTTTCAAATTCATTTTCTAACCAATTATATATCAACCTATATATGAAACCATTCTTCAAATTGTATACAAAATTTAGGTTGGAATGATTTGATATGCAAAATGGTCCAAAGGATGCTAAAATTTTGGCCAAAATTAAAAACCGATTAACTTTCTTTACAAAGCTCTAAAATATTGACTTGTGTTGTATCGATAGTTGATATGTTATGCTTATGAGTGTTAACTATATATTGTAACTTATTCTAAAATCAATAATTATTTAATATGAAAAATGTTCCAAAGGATGCTAAAATTTTGAAAACTTTGAAAACTTTCTAATGCTTTGAAAACTTGTTATGTCATACAACAACTTGTTTTATAACATAATTTACGGTGTAAATTGTGATGTTTTTGTCGACTAAAATAGTTAGTGATTTTTAAATACCCACATTTTGAATAGTACAAAGTTCTTTTACATAAGCATACAAACATCATCATGATTTTCAATACCTAACAAACATAAACATCATGATCATACCTTCATAAATGTAAACATAAATGTTCCATGATCATCATTTTCGACACCACATAAACATAAACATAAACATGTCATCATCATGATCATTTTCACCATCTAAAAAAGACAAAACACATCACCATCAACATATAAATAAACATCAACATAAACATCGACATCAACATAAAAATGAAAAATGTAGTGTGGGTATGTGTGTATATATATATAATGAAAATATATAACATCAAAGTGATGATACAATATGCCAAATATAATATATCTCTAGTCCAATAACTACTATGACATATCTAATCCACCTCCACTAGAGGCATCTTCACTATCTCTTTGACTAGATCTAGAGGCGTTGTCACCTCCACCAATAGAGCTAGAGGTAGTATCAACACCTTTTCCAATAAAACTAGAGGCATCGAAACCTCCACCAATAGAGACAAAGGAACCAATACCTCTTCCAGGTTGAAATAAATGAGCTCGGACTAGAGAAGCATTGACAGCTCCATCAAGCATAATTGTACGACCCTATTTGAGTATCTTTGTAATAAATTCCAATGGAGGAAGAAATGGTGTATGGTTGAGTCGATCAGTAGGATTGGCAGGATGGTCGAGTAGGAGTAGAGGAGATGATGAAGTAGGATCGTGAGGAAGGTCAAGTAGGAGTATAGGAGATGATGAAGGAGCTGATGGAGGTGGAGGATGAGGACATGGTGGAGGAGGAGGTGGATGAGATTTTGAAGGTGGAGGATGAGGATCAGGAGGTGCATGAGATGTGGAGGCTATGTAACCAATTGAAGCAGTTGATGGAGAAAGAGGTGGACTACCAGGATAAGGATCTCCTCCCTCATCTAATGATGAACTACCATTAGGGATACCATCTAAAATATTACAAGCACTAAGAACCTATTGCATCAAACACCTCATATCATGAGGAATCATCCTCCACAACTCTGCATGGAGAGGGTCCCTCACAATTTAGCTCAGCGGTACAGGCCAAACCCATCGATCTACTAACAATGTAGCCAGCCTATCTACTACGTCCTGTTGGTACCTCTCGTATGGCATGCGTTGAAGGCTAGGTCTAGCTAAATGGGGCACCTCGGGCTGATCATCCAACTCCATCTCCTCCTCATCTTGATTCATAGGAGGTGACAATCGCCATCAAATGTCTCAACATCTGTAAAATATATATTACACAATAATAATTAGACAATTTGATTAAACATGAATTTAATATATCAATTTATAATTCATTAAGTATAAAAATAATAAAATGCAACTAGATTAATTCAAACATAATGCTAAATTTATCTCTATCATCTACTGGCTCATTCTGAGTGAATAATATGTTGGAACAGCCTCTCCAATCCAATCTCATGTATGGATATGAAACCATGTCTAATCGAGGTGGTTTCTCACTTCCTAGCGTCTCGAGCACCTCCGTGGTGATCTTGGATGGAAAGCACGACTACCCTCTCTTGGGAATCATCTCCCCCCACATGCACATACGCACATCTTTCAACAACCTAGGAGGGTGCTGGTCAAAAAATTGCTTGGTGGCTGGGAATCTCTCAAAAAATAGACAAAACAACTTTGAACTGAAATGGAAGCTTGCCCACCCGCCAATAAACACATGACATTGACTAAGAGCATAACAAAATTGTCATAAAAAAATAGCAGACCAACGAATGCATCTAGGTTCCTACACTAAAGAATCAACATAATATAATGGAGGGAAGCTAATGCGCTTCCCATCACTAGTGATATGTGCAATGGTTGTCGCCAACAAAGAGAGGCACCTCACATCTTCTCTACCAAAAGCAACAATGGAAAACTTCCCACCAGTGACCTGAAACTGAGCATGGTTGACGATGTTAAGATAAACATATCTCTAAACGTAGACTAGCCAATTCCATGCTATATATCCAGATGGAACCTCAGGTAACTGAGGAAAGTCCTCACCTCCCCTAGAGATCCCCGTGATAAAATATATTTACTCCTCAGTGGGTTGAAACCACTGATCGGGCCCAACTCGAAACACCCGCCTATGATGATCCCAGTGTGCGATCAACTCGGTGTGGAATGTACTATTCCCCTTGAGTGATGTCACCTCCTCATATAACTTGAGGAGGCCGACAACTCTCAAGAGGTGTCTTATCTGTGGAGTGATGGGATATGCATAAAATACCATGTAAAATAATGAATAGGATGTGAGCCTATGGGTTATAAGGGAATATGGAAAAACCTCTATCATCCTAGTATTACATTTGAGATTTCATAGGTCACCATATAGGACATTATTCTTTCTTGAAACTTAGCAAGAATTTATCCTCTAGTGCATAGAAAAAATCACCAGTTTAAGAATGGAAGCCTTGTTTGCTTTCCAACACAAATGGGTAACCTAGAAATTTAAGCACAACAAGAAAGGGAGCTTTTTGGATACCCAAATTTCCAAGAATCATTGAGTAGGTGAAAATATATAGATAGTGCATGACAAAGTGTGGTGCAAAATGGATAGGACTTTAGTTCCATTATCCCTTGATTTTGTGTTATGAACTTAGGTATGTATATCTTTACAAATGGGAAGCACATGAGTAAAATAGGTTTTGGAAAATTATTGAGAAAATTGCAAAATATTATGAAGTATGGGAACTTGGACATTCTTCTTACAACCTTAGAAATATGCATTGGTTCATTATAAACCCTAAATCAGACCGATCATCCATGTAGCACAAGGATGTGCAACACTTTCAGTTGGGGGGAGATGACGAGCCCTTAATTTTTCATCCTTTTAGACAACCTTTTCCTTATTCCTATACCATTTTTGCTACGATTACCTTCATTTATAGTATATCCTCATCCATAATGGAATATTATTAAAAAGGCACTCATTTGCTTCATTTTATGGCATTTTATTGAAATCTATTAACATTTTAGGAGAATTTCTTATGCTTTGTACTTAACTGGCAAGGTGAGGTATGTTATAGAATATGCTTCATGACACTTCTACAAGTATTCCATTTTGATGTCGAGTCAATTCTTATGGATCCACAATATTCTAGTCAACATGTATTTCTTTATTGTGGATCCACAATTTGTGATTGTTGCATATTCAATGCTACATATCCACCTACAAGTCAAATCTAGGTGTTACCTTGCTACGGATCCGATTAATATGCTCCACTGCTATGAATTCAATTTTTATGGAACCACAAATCACAATTACTATGCATTTGCTGCTACAAAATCATAAATTACATCTACATATGAGTTTGAGCAGTTCACTACAGAACTAGAAGTAGTTTGTTATAGAGACATAATAGTTCACTATAGAGCCAACAATGGAGCATGTGATTTAGGAATATTCTATCTAGTAAACGGTTGGTATCAAACAATTATTTATATTGGGATTTTTGTTGGAGATTCTACCACTCAACAGGGCATTTATGAGAAAACCAATTTTGGTTTCTCTATTTTGTTATTTTCTTTACTATTCTAGAATTTGTTTTGAAACTGATTGAGGATTTTTCATTCTCAAGCATGTTTCCATTAATCAAGTTTAATAAGAAGTTATATTATTGAGCATATATAAGGTTTTTTTCACCTCTTGTTATAGGAAGAATACTATTATATATTCATATATTTGAGGCACTGTTATTCTATTAGATATATAAAGTTTATCATTATTTCAATTCCTTATGTATATGAATTTGTGAGTTTCTAGCACTATTGTGAGTTAAGTTCTTAGTTATTGAAGTTCCTCCATCACCTTGATCTGTAGAGGAAGTCCCCACTCTCGTGAGGCAGATGTTGTGTTACTGTTTTCTTTTTTATTAGTTTAGTTTACTACCAATATTATTTATATTCCAATTTTGTTGTTTCAACAATTACAATTACTTTATAGTTTTATTTACAATTTATTTATAGTCAATGATTTATCTGCTAAAGATCATTGTATATAATAATAAGGTTCCATGTTATTGAGCTTGTAGCTGAGAATCAACGTGTTCTTATTTTCTCTTTGATTTCTTGGTTGAATTTATTTCTTTCCTATAACCGAATTCAACTTTATTTCATCAAAGGTAGAATTGTATTTCCTATAACTTAATTAATTATGAAGACATACATATACCTTTCATGATATCTCCCAAGCATACATGCCTTGGGTTGAAAATTAAATGTACTTTTAATGTAAATACATTGTTAGAAATTATAAGGCATATAGAAAACTATCAACTATATTCTTACAATAGATATGCATAGAAGTCTAAAATGATTCCTCATTGTTGGGTCCATATCCAATACCAACACCTATCATCTCACCACAAATTGATACCCTCATGTATACAACATTTTCCTTCATACATCAAACACTCTGATCTAATTTCAATTCTATGTCATCGTCACCAATCACGAAGATCCATCTTGAACATCCAATAATTCTCCCCCTCCTTTAGTTGCCCCAGTTATAGAAATTTATTTTTCTCCCACCTAGTATCAAGGGAACACTCATCATGGCCACCCTCACCTTACTAGGACTCACCCTTGGGATACCATTATGCTTCTTAACACCCCCATATTGAAATGTAACCTCGATACCATATGATCATATCAACTTCACCTTCATCACTCCCACTTACTCTTCACCTTCTGAGGCTCCATGGACTTCTTTGTCTTTGATTTCAAGATCATCCACACTAGTTGGTCCTTCTCAACCATAAAAAACTCGAGGCATGAAGACAAAAATGGTGAACACTGTAGTTGAATCCCATAAGCCCCCAACATTTAGGTTCCCTCTCCATGTGATTTATGTTATGTGAAATTCCATCCCACTATCTTTTACCCATCCTTCCCCAGTATCAAGAAACTTTTGAACCCATCAAATAATACATGTCACATCTATAACCCTCAAGTCAGGGGTAATATTGATGTGCCTCAAACAAATGCCACAAAGAGTGAGAAAAAAAATTACAAACTAATCATGCATATGATTTATGTTCTAATTTTGTTCGTCATACCCATCATTGTCTAACCCTCCTATGGTTTTAGAACTCCCTGTTTGTTGTTCAACAAACACATACCTAGTTATTATATTATCCCACCTTCACTTGAGATAACCTCCAATGGTTATGATGTCATTAATTATAATTCAACATCGATAGAATCAAGTAACATGCATCCATGTGCATTATGTGGAAAAAAATTTCATTACTCACCATCATTCATAGACATGAAAACCCAAGAGGGCCCTAGTTGCCCCTACACCACTATGCCCATGCTGGTCAGATCACATGATTTTCAACCATGTCATTACTGCGGGGTATTGGACCATTATTTATTTCAATGACAAATGGAAATATAAAACCAATCAGAATTCCTTTCCCACCTAAGGTAGTATCACACCTATCTAATATGTATACACAATGAATTTGCTCATTCCCCTTGTTATACCTTGAGACGTTCCTAGGATGCTTTAGGAGCTGTGACAAGGAATCAATAAAATAAGCTATGATTTGTATAGACTTGTGGATTTTATATTTAAGGAATAGAAACATATAGTATCTTTTCTTGTTGTATACAAATCATTAGGAACCACATATCAAGCATTGTTACGATGTCATAAACTCATCAGGGATTAATTCTGAAATATGAGACAACTAGCTCTTAATGGATGGTAGGATGATAGAATGAATAAAATGGAATAAACAAGGTATTGACGTGAAAAAATATTGTTTTTTCTTATAGAAGAATAACATATTGAGAAAATTAGAATTTAGCAATTTAACACAAATGTAATTGAGTTTAAGTAGTATGACCACATCAAACAACCTACTCTATATGATGGATATATGATGAAAACTTCATCATATATTCATATGAATAAAAACATTCACCATATTATCCATGAACCATGAAGAAATGGTGTAAGGTTTCATCAGAGGTATTTATATTAATTATAATGGTCAATTACATAGAAGCAAGGAGATGATGGATTCATGGAAGGAAGTTACAACACAAAAGAAAATTATAGACTACTACATGAGAAGGTTTGAATATGATTAGTCCTATAATAAAAAAAAAAAGCTTGTATCACAAACCTGATATACTCAATTGATCTTTAATTCAAGAAGGAGTTACAGTATTCTCTTCAAATTGTTTATGCCTTTCTCATGTCCTTCTTATATTACTTTTTTTCCTTGGACCTTGTTAGCTTATTGGCTTCTTCTTGATATTTGGGTAATAGTAATTTACTAGTTTCTTCTTGATCTTTGAGGTGATTGTCCATTTGTTGACTTGGATTTCCTTTATGGATGCTGAGTTGGAGGAGATGATGATGCCCCAAGGGTTATGTGTGCTTCCAACACTACATATTCTACATGAAATGCCTGTTGTGCTAGAGATAAAGAGGTATATTTCACTATGGCCTTCCACACTTTTCCCAATGGATATTCATGGCTCGTCATCTTCCTAAAAGCTATGTCTAAATCTATATAATGAGCATAAATTGGTGGAGGCATGTTCTTAATATGACTTTCAAGTGAGCTAAAATTTCAAATTCTTCTTCTAGGTTGTTCATAATCATGTTCCCCTTGATTGGTACCTTCATATCAGTGAAATTGGTGTCATTCTTCCATCATTCTGCAATGAGATTTCCATAATGTTCTTTGGGGTATAGGTCCTCATTTCCATCATAGGTATAAGGTAGACCCTAGTTAAGTATGTATGAATAAATGGCCTTGAAGGATACCACATAAATGGATAGTTGAATAGCTTTATTTTGAGTCTTTTGTGCCAAATTTTCTTAGTAAGCACCTTGGAGGCTACCATAATGGTCTTAGTTCTGTCTCTAACTCCCATTGCTTCTAACTCTTCATTTGTATTGGAATTCAATATGTTGATGACATAATTTGCAATATCAGGCTTGTTTTCTAGATCATTCCACATTCTTTTGATATATTACATGGATGTGGTGGCTATCATTTGTTCATCTTGTGCAATTACAAAGTATCTCCAATACTTCGTAATTGCAACTGCTATATGATCCCAAATTAGATGCTTGGTCGCCTTTAGAGGAGCTTTTCCTATCATCCTTTTTTCTTGTTGATCCAACTCCTTCTACAACTTTGTTCTAATATCCTATAATTATGAGATAATTTATTACCTCTTCGCAGCTAAATCATGCAAAAAATATACTTCTTCATCCCTCTTCCTCATATTTTATTTCACAGTGCTTAATTCTACTTCTTTCAAATTAATTTCAAACATTAATTTGGAAAAATAATATACGAGATCAATATTTGAGGATAATAAAGTATCCCCTTTGGTATGTAAGAACTTGAAATTAACTAGATTAAGCTCACTATTCTCTTTTTGAACTTTCTCAAGCTTCTCATTGCACTTTGGTACCTTCTTATAGATTTGATCCTTTTCTTCTTGGATTCCTAGGAGTTCTGCACTCTATACATGCTCAACCTATGGAACCTTGAGCATTTTTGTGAGTACTTGAATTTCAGTATATTTTTCCTTTATCAAAGTCTAAACTAGGGAAAGGTTAGTTGGGCCTACTCCTAATTCTACAACTTTTTTCTCCAATTCCCAGTTTCTTAGATGCTTGGCCTTATTGGCCACCTTTTCTTGTTTTAGTTTCCTTTGAATATTGCTTACCATGGTATGCAACTTGTTGGAATTCATGGTTGACTTAAGTAGATCTTTGAAGATTACTTCACCAGTTTTCCTATGCCAATTGATCTTATCAGTGGGACTCAAGGAATATACGTGTAGAAAGAAATGGGTTGCTTTGTAATGAGATGCAATTTTAGGCACCCCTTTAGTAGCAGGATCCATAATTTCGATTTTGAAGATGCCTTCTTTCATTCCTAGGGATTAAAATAATTTGGACTACTCTTTAGTAGAGGTACATGACTTAGGATACAATTCCCTTTTTATACGATAATTCAGATTCTTGATTTGTGTGTAATGGGAAAATAACCTAGGTTTTGAATTTGGGTTCTTAGGTGTTGAGGAAGATTCCTGTTGTAGAGGCTAAGGTGGTGTAGGGGCTTTCCTAATGGATAAAATTCTCTTGCTAGTGGTGGATCCTTTCCCTTGATTCTAAATAATACCCCCCCTATGGTTCAATCTTGTTCTTTCTTTTAATAGGTTAATCCTATCCCCATAATTCCATTTCTACATCTTATTGGATCTCCACCATTTTCCTCTTTACCCCAACCTCTTTTTTTGGTGGGTTCATAATCACATGTGACTTTTGCTTGATGTTTAGCTGTAGAATCTTTTGAACATCCTCCTATTTCTCCATATTTTCAATTTTATCCAACTCATCATTGGGTTGGTGGATATATTCAACTAACTTCACTTTTTTCCTTTTATCAAACATGACCTTGTGACGGCCATATATGTTAATATTTGGTTGAGCTTTGATCTTCAATTCTTTTAGATGCAGAAACTTGAAACAATGAGACAATTCAATCACATGAAATTAATACAACCATAACACAAGATATACCCGGGGGATAATCCTCAAAACTACGAGAACAAAAACCCCATCAATTATTCTCAGTATAATATACTGGATAGCAAAAAATGCTTTCTTTTACAACATAGAAGATTTCTTTCGGAAGATAGAGATCACCGAAACACTCTTGGTGAAGATATGGAAGTAATAGAGAAGAGAGATCAATCGGATGTGTTTTCCAATGTTCCCAACACATCAATAACAAGAACGAACAATAACCTGCACAAACAGAATTAGTGCCTTGACTTCAATGAAGAAGATAATTTTCTTCACATTGAATTCATCAATCCCGTATAACATATTTATACATTCTTCTCATGCATTAGCTTCTTCTAAGTTCAGGATGAACTCACCCTCAGACTGGATGTATCAATCTTGCATGAAGAAGTGCACCCCACTTCTCATGTAGTGATTTATATCACTTAACTATCTCTTAGGATGAACTCGCCTCTTAACTGAAAGCTTGCCCACTTAGTTAGGTAACTAACTTAAGTGTCGTCATGCAAGTGTCGCACCTCAAGTGTCGTATTTTATTTTAACATAAGTGTCGTCATGCAATAACATCTATTTAACTAGAGCTTCTTTGTTGTCACTTAGTTAACTATCTTTAACTGATTCTTTCTTGATAACATCACTGTAGTGATCAATTTGAGTTCTCCTTGATTCACTGAAGTGTTGTCTTTTAGTTTAACTAAAGTGAAAGAACTTTAGTTAACTAGTCCTTCTTATTTAACACTTAGTTAAATATTATTAACTGAAAGCGTGTTGATTGATTTACTTGTAGTGACCACTGTGTGTTCTTTAGTTAACAGAGGCATACATTGTGGCTTTAACTAAAGCTTGACAATTCGAGTTCACTTAGTCATCTCCTGATCAATTCGAATTCTATTTTTCTCTATGCATTTATCTTCATCTCTTTATCTTTTACTGCATGGTCAATATGTGCTAACTTTAATTATCCATCACATTACATTATACTAAGAAGAATTATCGGATCATGTGATCATAGTATATTATTCTCCGGAGACTTAATAGAGATCTCATGATCATGGTTAATAATACATCACACAACATTAAATGCTTTTAACAAGTAAAGCATGACATTTATACGAAATGTCCACCTCTATACGGGAGGTCGATCCCATGGATACCTTTATATGAAAGATTCACATGAGAATCATGACTTGGCACACAATTCTAGAGCCTTGTCCAAGAAGACTTTACAACATCATTACTTTGATAAATTACCTCTATACAGGAGGAATAACCTTTACGGGGAAGGAAATCAAAGTGTTCACTTATATACAGGAGGATCAATCTTGGTTGCATAATATTGGTTTGGAGAATGTATCCTGATGCTATACATTTAACACTCCCTCTCAGTGAGGGAGGAATTATCTGCCATACCAAGCTTGTCTCGGAAGTACCAGAACTTTGTCACCGATAGAGGTTTTGTTAACACATATTCAATATTCTCATCAGTAGCAATGTACTGAAGTTTCACTGTACCTTTCTGGACCATGTATTGAATGAAGTAATACTTCATTTCAATGTGCTTCAACTTGTCATGAAACACTTAGTTTTTGAAAATATTGATGCAGCTCTGATTGTCACACTTAATAACTGTAGGCTCAAGCTTTTCACCGAACAACCCTACAGGTAGCTTTCTGAGCCACACTGCTTCTCGGTAGGAAACACTAGCAACTATGTATTGTGATTCTGTAGTGCTCTAGGATGTAACAGAGCCTTGCTTCCTACTGGACCAAGATATCATAGCTAACCCTAGGCTGTAACAGTAGCGGGATGTACTCTTATAGTCCACAATGCTTCCTTCTTAGTCTAAGTTTATATAACCAATTAACATGAATCCTCCACTGGAGGCATATCTGAGTCCATATGAAATTGTACCTCGAAGGTACCTAAGCACATGCTTAGAAGCTATCCAGTTTCTATGTCTCGGATTAGACATAAATTGACTTAGAATGCTCACGTCATAACATATATCAGGCCTCGAATGTATCAAGTGCATCAACGAGCCTATAACATGTCTATATTGGATCTAATCCAGAGCATGACTAATGAATTTTCCTCAAATTGGAAACCATCGTTGTAGTCATAGATTTTCAATATATCATGCCAAACCTACACAATATATCCACAATGTACTTCCCTTGAGATATAAATTTTTCATCTTTTCTTTTCCAGATCTCAAGGCCAAGAAGGTAGTGCATTAGACTTAAGTCTTTCATCTCGAACTTGAGGTGAGCACCCTCTTGCACCAAGCAATTAGATGCTCATCTCCCATGAAAAACAAATCATCAACATATAGAACAAATATCAATGGTTGTTTCTTCACTACTTTGGAGTACAAATTTGGATCAGTTTCACTCTTACAGAAACCCAATTTCTGAACGTAGCTATCAATTATGGAGTACCAAGCCCTGAGGGCTTGGTTAAGCCCATATAGAGATTTATTTAGCTTGCAAACATGGAAATCCTTCCCATGCACCACAAATACTTCAGTCTATTGAATATAAACCTCTTCCTCAATCTCACCATTGAGGAAGGTTGTATTCACATCCATCTGGTGAAGTTTCCATCCTAGAATAGATGCAAGTGCAATCATTGCTCAGATTGTGGTGTACCTTTCCAACGGTGCAAAGGTCTAATCATAATCGATGCCTTCTTTATGAGAGAAACCTCTGGCAATGAATCTGGATTTATACTTCTCAATGCTACCATCTGCATCATGCTTTATCTTGTAAATCTATCTGGAAGTCACAATGGACTTCTCATCAGGTTTGGGAACAACCTCCCAAAAATCATTCTTCATTTTAGAGTTATACTCTTTTGTCATTTAATATTTCCAAAATTGCTTCTTTGCAGCTTCTTCATATGAGGATGGTTCTGAATCACTGATGTGACTCATCAGTGAAACATATCTTTAATATTTGTCAATTTTCTTGCGCTCTCTAGGTGTGCTTGCTGGTGCCCTATGTTTCTATGCATCTTGTAAGATATCTCGGCATCAAGCATGTCTTCTTTTAGAGGTAGGTTCATAAGGTGACCTCTCAATCATTTCTTTAGGAGATAGTGAATCTAATGCATCTTTTGGTTTCTCCCTCTCAAACTCTGAAAGGGGAGAACCATACTCGGGATCCTCCATCTTTGAATCACATTGAATCTCTTTCGATATTTTGAAAGCAACTTCCTCATGGAAGGTAACATCTCGGCTGACTTCAATGTGTCTCTCACCAGGTACATATATTATGTATGCTTTGGATGACTCAATATAACCCACAAAGGTTCCTTTCTTTCCAAAAGGATCCATCTTTGTTCTCTTTTCTTTTGGTACATGAATGTATACTGGGATCCTGAAGATCCTCAAGTGTGAGATGTCTGGCTTCTCACCGGTAAACACTTCTTCTAGTCTCTTCTCATCTAGAATGGCATGGAGGCTTCTATTATGGATGTACACAGTTGTAATGGTGGATTCTACCCATAATGAGGTAGATATATCTTTATCATGCAACATGGCTTTTGCATCCTTACATATGGTTCTATTCTTCTTTTCGACAACCCCATTTTGCTGAGGGTTGTATGATATTGTTAACTTTCTACATATTCCTGCATCACTACATATCTCATTAAATGCATGTGAATCAAATTCACCTCCATTATCACACCTTAATGCATAGATGTGCTTTTCTTTCTAATTTTCAACTAGGTCTTTAAAATCTTTAAATTTTCTAAGAGTTTCACTTTTATCCTTCATGAAATAAATCCATGACTTCCTAGAAAAATCATCTATGACCAATACATAATATAAGAAGCCACTTTGGGGGGGATGACATGGGACCACATGCATCAGAATGTATTAAATCTAAAATCCATTTAGATCTAGTAGAACTATTGGAAATTTTTTTCTTAACATTCTTCCAAAGTGCGCAAGCCCGACATACACTATAATGCTCAAAATCAAATACAGACACACCTTTTACCATCTTTTGGAATCCCGATAGCACTTTGTAGTGTAGGTGTCCAAGCCTTCGGTGTCATAGCTCAGATGGAATGATAGTGTGGTGAATCATAGCTTGAATGTACTTCCCAGGTACCTTGTAGAGTACTCCCTCTCAAAATTCAATCACAGCAGCAGATTCTAGGATTTTGTTCTTCGGCCATAAAAGTGCTTTGTTATCCATGAAGATAACGCAGAAGCCTTTGTATTCTTCAATTATGGAACATATAGAATGTCCTCCACATGTAAAATATCACCGGTGATCAGCTGGAATGAGGTGGATCGAACTCCTTGGATTGAATATGTTGAGTTGTCCCCCAACTCTACCATGCATGTGAACCTTTTCTCCTTTAGGTCAGTTATGCAACTCTTGTAACCATTCAAATGTTTGGATGCGCCACTTCCAATAAACCATGTGTCTACACTTGTGATGACGGATCCCAAAATGGATGAGACAAGGTAAAAATACCTTCTGGTCTCCTTTTCTTAAGATGCATTCTTTTGAGTGGTTTCATCTTCTATGGTGGTAGAAGCATGAAACTTTCCTTTCCACTTTGCTTTGCACTCTCTTGTGAAATGGAATTTCTTGTTGCAATTGTAGCATATATATTTTGACTTGTCAAATCCTTTGTTCAAATCCTTCTTCTTTGGATGAGAGAACTTCTTTTTGAAGAAGGGTTTCTTTCCATTCTTCATTCTTGCTGCGAGGGAAAGATTTTCTTTTTTAGTTCACATAGCTTTTCTCTGGATTCACCCTTCCTCTTGGATACAGTCATTCCATAATATTTTGAATTGAGGTTACACTTATTGGCCATTTATATCAACCAAGAATGTCTCCCATGAATATGGGATACCATCAACTGTGGTTTGTATGAGATCATCTTCATCCACTACAACTCCAATGTTAACAAGTTGATCTCTTACCTGAGAGATCTTAGTGAAGAAGGAGGCGATTGTCTCGTCCTTCTCCATATTGAGGTTTCGTAACTTGTTCTTCAATGCCCTCTTTTGAGTTGGTACCTTCTTCTCATATAGATTAGTCAATGTATCATAACATTCTTTTGCGGTCTTCAGCGACGTCATCACGTGAATCAAGTTATCTTTTACCGAATCATAGATTATATGTTTGTACTTAGCTTGATTCTTCTTGAAATTGATGTGCCCTGCATTAGATGTAGGATTGATAACAATATTTAGTGCAGGGTTGTGTCTACACTAGTTTAACTATTTTGCTAAGAGATGGTGAGTTTCTATGTCAGAAATGAACAGATTATCACTAGCATCTTAAGATCTAGATTCATTAATCAAAACTCATTAAGATCTAAAGCCATTCAAGAATTAAATTCATACATGATAAGCAAAATTCAAACTCTTAGATGGTAGAAACTTGAATCCATTCATATTAGAACAAGGAAGAAATACATCCTTACCAATGATCTAGGTGAGAATCCTTCCTCCATTGCAATGAGCTTCCCTTCCTTCATCATTGCTTTTGAAGAATTGGAGCTCTTCTCCTTCCTTCAGAATCTCCTCAGCATGCCTTTGCTTTTTTGATTTCCATTTACCATGCATTCCATGCCTTTCTTATATAGCATTGGGAAATGGGCCTTAGGATTCTCTTTTGAGTGTGGGATAATCTATTTTCATGATTTTAGATCATTTTCAACTGAAAACCCACTTTTCAATAGTTTTTAGGCTTTTTGCACCACTTAGAATGATTTTAAGCACAATTAATGCATTTTAATGCATTTCTCAGAGAGGATTCGTCTCTGAATGAACTTGTGTCATGTCTTCCTGCTGCAAGTGCATGGTAAACATATGTTTCTACTGTCACATGATTAGGGGTGCTGATTTGATTTTTAACAGATGCCCCCTAATGTGTGAGGTCCGAAGCAGAGCTAAGGGCAGAAATACATTACTGAAATTTATACTCGGTATACTGATACTCTTTATATTGATACTCTTTGTCGTTCAAAGCAAGGATAAGGGAAGGAAAAATCATGGGCGCAGGATTGAGGATCACACCTGCAAAACATAGCAATTTCTCAAATATATAATATCTTCCTAAGGCGGGCGTACCCATGCTCAGCAATAAACAAGCATGGCCACAAACAATACACAGTGGATCCATGTCAAAACCAATTTTTTTTTTTTTTTTTATTTTTTTATTTTTTTTATTTTATTTATTTATTTTTTTTTTTTTTTATTTTTTTTTTTATTTATTTTTTATTTTTTTCTGAAATGTAAACATGCACTTTGATGAGTGTGAGAACAAAGTCTTTATTGAACTTCTGAGATGGCAGTCTAATCTTGCGTAGCTCGGGTAGTGCATCGATGAGTGATACAACTATTTTTCCCAAGGTCTTCAATACAAATCGACAATAGTACAATTTTATATTATGTGAATAGGTGATTTGATGTCGAGCATAATAAAACACCATCTGATTACCGATCATTGATGTATACCATTAACAGATGCGAAGCGACCCACCGATAATGATGATGGACTCTAAGGTATTGAGTACAAACTAGCAAGTGTGAATATATTTTCTGAAGTCGAACACTTGTAGAATCAAATAATCAGGGGTCATTGATGTATACCCATTGTCATTTGCGAGGAAACCTGCCACTAATGACTGCAAGATCCAAGGTACTCTCGGGTTTCTATATCCATGTCCTAGATGATGATTTGATGTCAATAGGAATAGATCCATCGAAAGGAGGGCATTGATGCATCCCACATCAAACGATACGAAACAAAGATCAACAGTATGATATAATTTGGTAGAACTGCAAGATCCAACATTGTATATTGACACAAGGAAGGCCGACATGATTGGTTAGGAATATTTGAGGAATGGACGACTCGGTTTGGACTTCCCTTGAACACATAACACGACGCAGAATTGACACTTGGCAACATAGGACTTTGAGTAACCGACCTTAATGAAATCCACTAATTCCAGATGCATTAACGAAAGCTCCATTGGTGATGGGAAGGATAACCCATCGGTGGAGATCTGTTCAAAATACTGGTACAGTTTCCTAAGGCAAATGTAGATGGTGTACTGACCGTGGATACAATATTATGTGACGTGTTCAAGGGCGACAAGCATTGACTGTTGCCGTTTTCTTCGAAGTTTATAATATGAAGTGATTCAAGTCTCCCCCTTTTTGGATTTTTGTGTTTTCCAAATTTTTTTTAACCTTTTTCATTTATTAGCTTGAAAAAAGAATAAAGCATGCTATGATAAATTAGAGGAAACGAGTGTCTCAAGGGCATGCGCCTAAATGTCAAGGGCATGGGTTAGGCCAAGGCAAAGATTTGTATTGCAAACAAGGGCTGAGCTAGTTATGTACACTCTTACAGATGTTTCCTCTATGGGTATGGGTCAAATATACATAAGCAGTGGTTTATAGGAATCTTGTAACAGAAAGTGACTATACATGCAAATAAGAAACATGAACAATAAGCAATGAAGCAGTTTGCATGGATGTTCAAGTGGATATTTTAACGCAAGCTTATGTAAAATGAAAAAAAATTAGGAGCCCATTAGGATGTGGTCAGAAATGAATGAAAGAGAAATATGTGGTCTCAAACTCCAAGTCATGATGGGACTAATAGGGCTCCCGGGCCTATAAGAATAACTCAGCATGGGCACCAAAATGGAAATGGGGTGCTGACTAGGGTGTCCCATGTTCGGTGGGCTCTACTATCAGAATGGTGGAAAATACAGATATGAAGGGCCGAACCACCAATTTCCAACAGGTTCGACCCTATGGTAAGTTTGGGTTGCAAAAGGTTCAAATGCATCTTCACAAAGGGATGGCCTAAACCTATATTCAAGTTTCCAAATATACTAGATAAGATCAAGGAACATGCAGATCATGCTCCTATACTTGGGTAGATTTATATCAAGTATGCTCCCAGTGGCCCCACATAAGATGATCTTAGGTGGGTACAACCAAATGTTTACAACTTCAGGGATATCTTCATTTGATGATAAAATGTAATCCAAGAAGTCATGTGAACTGGGAGATCTCACAGCCCAAATGGGCCAAGTAACCGAATCATATTCCTCCATCAAGGGAATATTTTGATCTGAATCTGCCGAAGTTATTTGAGTAGCTGGGTTTGAAACTTCTACGACAGATAGAGGTGATCCAAATGTTTTCCAACATGGAAATGAATTTACACAAACCGAGGTCCTTTCATCCATTATGGTTAGACAGATGTTCTTACCATGAGTCGTTACTTTAATCTGAAAAGCAACTTCGGGAAGGATCCTACATATTGAATGGTTTATGTCTGATGTGATCAAAGTCTTATCAGATGGATCAACAACACAAATGGTAGACAATAGTTCCTTTCTTGGCGCAGAATGACATTGCAATACCTCCAAGGCCGACATGGCACATGGTACTTGAGCTAGGTCCTCATGAACATTACTGTTTTGAGTAGCTCGCGTGTTGGGATTATGCATTGTTCTACGTAGAACACCTTTGCGGGGTTGTGGTACTAAGTCTATGGTTGGTTTCTCAATGTAGAGATAACCATCTGGTTGTGATTCCGACTAATTTGGTGTACTAGGAGAGACATCATAAGAATCAAGTCTTGTTTGAATGTTCATCTCAGGATCACACATGAAGAAATTGGCATTAGGATCATTGCCCCCTTGCGGGGGGGGGTTGGATGGTTGCCCCCTGGTGGGGGTATCGGTGTCAAAATAGTGGGTTGTCGTTTCCCACCGTATTGAAGCATAGTTGGTGCATCTCCCTCCCCAGAGTTAGCATCTTGCTTACTTTTGTACTTCTTCTTCTTTCCTATAAGGTCTATGGATGAGACTATGAGGATGCTAGAATTGTTGGAAGGATTGGAAGGTTCCTGCATTGCCTGGCCAGCTGTGGGTTGCAAATTCTGAATAGAAACTTGTCTCGGTTGTGGGGTAATCTATTCAAGATGGTTGATAGAATCCATCATACCATTGACATGAGGTTCATGTGGCAGCCTAGCTGGATCAAACGCAGGTCTTGTAGGTTGGTTCCAAAAAGATTGGTTGTTTTCTAGAACCTGACCACTCCATTGCGAAATGGGGTTAATGGTTGGATTTCCCCCTTGTGGGGTTAGGTCCAAACACGATTGGTTTCTTTCTAGAACCTGACCACTCCACTGATGTGGTCCTTGGGTGTGATAATAATTCCAAGGTGGGTTTCCCCTTTGTGGAGGTTGACCCCAAGAAGTTTGGAAACTTCCTGAAACGTGACCATTGGGTGGATTGCCTCCTTGTGGAGGTGGGGTCCAAAAAGATTGGTTATTTCCTAGATCCCAACCATACCATGGTGGTTGAACTTGGCATTGAAGATCATTCCAAGGTTGACTTCCTCCCGGTGGAGGTGGCATCCAAAAAGATTGGTTACTTCCTGAATGTTGCTGTCACCTACCCAAATTTCTGAATATTATTATTTATTTGCAAAAATACTTTATGTTAAATTTAATTACAAGTTTTGTAATTATGATCAGTTTTGATCATGGATGAATATAATTACTGAATATTATTATTTAAATAAATTAACTAGGAGACAAACACTCAAGAGGACTGTTGAATGAGTGTTCACTGACCCACTAGAAGGAATGGAAGCTATTGGAAGGTATGGGACACATGGCAGCAGTTACATCACACCACTAACTATTGGTTATGGGAAAACTTCCCCTAAAATAGGGCATTATACCCTAGGTGGAGGGAGTGAGTAGGCAGCTCATTTAATGAACCAGTAACATTAAAAAGGCCTAGGCAGCCTATAAAGGAAAATTCGAATTGGGCAGGCAGCCCTTAATCAATATTTCTGCAGAATATTTTTCTATGGTAAATCAGGTGATTTTCAAGAGAGATTCGAATAGGGAGGTTAGTGGTGATTGAGAAACTTAAGTCTACATATTACTAAGGAGAAACAGAGAGTAGGAGCCAGTCTTTTGGACTGCTACCTATTGGAGATTCAAAAGTTAATAACTACAGCAAGAAGAAGTCCTAATTCTTGAAGTTTCTTCCTCCTGGTGGTTCAGTGAACAGGCTTGGGGGTCTTGAGACAGTACTTAACTGTTTTCAGGAATTGGTTGGGTGGAACAGTCTTCTTGAGTTGTTTGTTTCCCTACAGAGTTTCTCAGGTTCTTAAAAGATTTCCTAACTTATTCTCAGTAAACAATTATGTTCTGTTTATCTAGTATTATTCTATTTATTTGCTTTTGAAAAGAATCTAATCCTGGAAATGTTTAAGTCTGAATGTTTAAATTTAGTGTTAAATTGATAAATCATTATCTCTATTTTTCCCATGCTGTTTTGAAACATAGTACTCCAATAGAGATATGCAAATTAAAAATAGATTAGAGATTAGGCGAATGCCATTGATGCAAATAGATGGAATAGTGATCGATTTGTTTTACTATTCTACCCTATATTTCCAATAGTAATTTACTGTATAAAAGGGTTCTGAACTATAGCATTGTTTCATAAATTATAAAGTATTGTTCTCTTCACTGAGTGTATATACTATAGTTTGTTCCTTCTTTTAGTCTGTGTAATATTCAAATGAAAATAGACAAACCATTTTATACTATCGCATCAAATTAAAAACAGTATTATCATTATTGTTTACATATTGCAAACAGAAGTAATACACAGGCATTCTACATTTTCCAGTCATCACAATACACATACACATACACTGTTTTTCATTTCTTATTTTATTATTTTCATAAATTCCTCAGTTCAAACAGTTAAGAGAAATAGTATGAACTTACTACTGCTAGTAAGTTATTGTTTCAGTAGTTGATCAAATCATCACATCTAGGGTTTGACCTTTCTGTTTTCATCGAATTTCTACTATTTAGGACAGCATACATTTCTATAGTTTCTATTTTCGACATAGTACTTAAATTCTAAACAAAATAATCTCAATACGAATTGTTCCTATTATTTTCAAATAAAATATGGATTCTATCACACATTAGGTTGAGTCTTTGTACTCCTTGTTATCGTACATCAATTAGAAACATTACATTATGTACAGGCTTAGATTTAAGCCAAAACCCTTTTTTTGGTTCGTTCATAAAAAGTTCGACCTCTAGTTAGTCTTATAACCATCGCGATTATGACTTGTTGTCATATCTGAAGATAAAAATGTTCACAGTTATATTATATACAGTACTGCCTTTAACATCATTCACAAACCCTAGTTCGTAGCCTTACGATTCCATCTATAGTATTATTTTTGAACAAACAAACATCTACATAATTTTTAGCATAATATTCTCATTCCGGGAAGAGAAGTGTCATTTTTATATAGTAAAAGAGCCCACGGCTCTATTTCAAAACTTAACCATCAAAACCGTGATTCTCAGAATGAGATTACAACATTTTTTCAAACAAAACTATACAGGGTTTAACCCAAGTTTTCAATAGTTGAAATAACCAAAAATATTTTTAACAAGCGTTGACGAGTATAACTCCAGTCGGCTTTACCAAACAAAAATATTCGTTGGTTTTAAAACATAGCTTGGATTAAATAACCATGACGAGCCACAATAGACCTGCAACTCTTCTTTTGAAACCCCATCAACTTCAAAGAGTACCTATGAAGGTTTTTAAGAAGACCCGGAGCTTACCGTTGGAAGCTTGCCCAACCTTGTTAAGCCATCACTCGAAAACACGCTCATTAACCTGCAACTGACATGAAATGAAGGATTAAAATCGTAGATAACTACTACCTTTTGAGAACTGAAAGATGAAAAATATGTGAAGAAATTGCCTATCATTGTAGAGGAGTTACCTTGCTGCATTACCCAAGTTATCCACATATTTTGCTACAGGATAGTCCATACCAAAACAAGACGAGAACCTTCGGTTCCTTACACTAAGACAAACCCTGTACTCAACTTAAATGGCGAGTTTCCATATCTCCAAAACCAATGATGATTTAAACTAAATCTACAGACTGTTAAAAGACGCATTTGCAGAGGGAAGAACAGTTGGAACTCTCATTACAGAGGTCTTAGGGTCGAACCTCTTACAGGTTTAGGTAGAATTTTTGGCAGCCTATTGGCCACGGGCCGAGAATAATGGGTACATCAACTCTCATTTCTGATCACTTAAACCAAACATCGACCAAATTCTAGGGTTTGATCCTACGGTTGATATCCATGATAATCAACGTTCGACATTGCGCCAAAGAAACATCGATGGGACAAGTACCCTAGCATTTATCACAACGTCCCTTCACATGCAGAGTTTAGTCCACAGAGGATCATGTTTGTTCGAAGTTACACTCCAGCTCGGAGTTTTACCACACATAAACATTACACGTTGGCCACAAACCTTTCCTTACAGCGTTGTCAACTTACATGGACTGGCTTAATGCCTTGTCAACAGGAGCTTTAATGCTAAGACTTCAATATAGGATCGAAGGATGATCCTTTGTTTGATACAACAATCATATCAATTAAATGCACCAGCACATAAACCTGCAACAGTTATTGCATGACCGAGTTATGGTTTCAACATTACATTTAAAACTTTAACATGACTTTAAACTCTATGCGTTGGTATACGAATCACATTTTCGTATGGCTCTAAGTTAAAGCTTAGACATAGCATCATTGACCCCAACGATATACAAATCACTAAGATCAAACTTCTAGTTATTATATAGTTCCAAGGTTCTATTCTTTATAGAATCTTATATATAAAAAAAAAGAAACTCAAGCTTATAAGGATACATAGTATAGTCCATACATATGAGACTTAACTTTAACTAGTGACATCGTCAACCTACACTTAAAATTTATCAATAGTGTTAAAGGTACATAGTTTCCCGAGGCAACAAAAAGGCCAGCTACTATTACATTAAAGATCGTAAGAATACAACTAATAGCATAATGATGTTTTCTAGACAATTTTGTTCGAAACACATTTGAAGTCGTAAAATATCATTGAAATAGCAACCATTACAGTGGGAAAACCATACCTGCATACTCTTGGTGGATTGACATCAAATTCCTAACATTTTATTATTTACGACTTTGAAATTGAAAACTACTCGGACTTTGTTTTACGCAGCCATGAAATCTCTTACCTGTCGTCTACACATAGGACATTCAAGATGCTTTAGCGTTACAGCTAAGTAAGCTCCAGGGTACCTCATAGGACACCCTTTTATCAAAAATCGAACTGTCAGTATCTGTGCAAAAGATAAACAGATCTGCATCTACTACCAATATTTTAAGACATGTTATCATAATCAGGTTATTAATTTCATGTTTAAACTATCATTATATTTATGCTGCTAATACAGAAAATAAAGCATGTTTAGTACAATAACTGTACAACTAAATACTGTTGTAATCATAATATTTATTCCGCAATTATTATTATCTTAATTAATGCTGTTATCAATTCTCAAGAAGTTATTTCCGCAAGTATTATTATCAGATTAATTTTATTTCAAAAGTTTTAAAATTTTATGAAATTTCGAGATGTTACATGTGGTATCAGAGCATAGATTCAAACTCTAGGCCTGAATGAGGTCCAAAACACGCAGTAGAAATTTTTATATACAGCAGAAATTTATACTAACTTGAAAATTTTATTATTATGTTAGCTTCATAAATTATTTTTAGTTACAGGTATGGAGAACTCAACTGAACATTTAAGTGACAAATTTCATCCAAACAGTCATAGTTCGGGACATCACTATGTAGAGGAAGGTCACGGGGAAATAAATAATAGTTCGACGGAACTGTTACGTGCATTTCAAGATTTAAAGGCAGAGATTAGATCTGTGAAACTAGATAATGAAAGGATTTTGCAAGCACAAGAACAACTGAATCAAGTGTTGTTTGAACACAGCCAAACAGAGGAACAAGAGAAAAACAATGAGGATATTTCCAAAGTGGAGGACATGCCTCATGTTGATAAAAATCAGAACATCAAATTCAGTGAAGTAAAAGATAGCTCAACCTCATCTGGAGATGCTATTGCAGCACGCAAAAAGAAACGTAATTACACCAGTGATAGCAGTGAAGAAGATTCCAAACCAAGAAAGAAAAATAAAAAAGAATATGAGCATATTTCTGGAGAATTCAAGAAGATAAGACCTCCAAATTTCAATGGAGAAACTGAGAAGGGCGAGACATCTGAAGCTTGGCTGTCAGGGATGAAGAAATACTTCCATATTTACAACTATTCAGAGTTCTTAAAAGCAAAAATGGCCATATATAACTTAACCGAAAAAGCGGATATTTGGTGGCAGGATGTCAAAAGGGTAAAGGGAATCAAGGATAAAGATGTAAGTTGGAGTGCTTTCAAACGATATTTCAAAAAGAAGTATCTATCTGAATAGTACTACGAAGAGAAATCTAAAGAGTTTTACGATTTGAAGTTGGGAGGTATGAACATGAAGGAATTGAGTAGTAAGTTTGTGAACTTACTGAGATATGTACCCTACTTCATAGAGGAAAAACCAAAAATTCAAAGGTACTTAAGTTGTTTACCTTTCAGCATTAAAGACAGAATTGAGTATGACAGTCCTAAAACATTAGAGGAGGCTATGCGGAAGGCAATTTTCTGTTATGATACAAATCAGAAAAGAGAGGGTATGTCTAATTGGAAAAATCATAAGCCAAACAGTTTTGAACAGAAGAAGAAAAATTTTAGATTCAGTGGGAATTCCGGATTTCAAAGAAAGAATTTTCAGAATCGAAATTCCCAAGGGAATAATTCATAGCAGAATTCTACAACACCGAAAAATGCATCTAATACTACCAAGACCAGCTAGCCAAAGACACATATTAAATGTTTTGAATGTCAAGGCCCTCATTACGCATCAGAATGTCCCTTGCGAAAGCGGAAGGCAAACAACATCAACTCTATTCAGACTGAACCTACTATTGGAGATGTAGCAAGGGATATGCCAAGAATTAATGCAGCCCTTGACAACAGGCAAGCAGATCATCAAATCTCCATTGTAGAGATTGAAGGTATGATACATGACCATCTTGTTATTGTTTTAACTGACCCAAGTGCCAGTTTAAGTTACATATCACCAGATGTTGTAGAAAGTCTTAAATTGAAAAGTGAAAAGTTTAGTAAATCATGGCTAGTTAGACTAGCAACTAGAATGAAGAGGAAAGTTTTAGATTTGATAGAGAACTGTATTTTAGCCATGAATCTTTTGCAAACACAAATCAAGCTGAATATTTTACCTTTAGGTTCGTATGATATTATAGTTGGGATGGACTAGTTAGAATCCCATCATGTCATCCTAGACTGTTATGGAAAGAGTTTTACATGCTTAAATGATGAAGGGAAAACTGTAGAAATAAAAGGCATTCCAAGGAAGGTAACCCTTAGACAAATTTCAGCCATGCAAGTTAAGAGGGCAGTTAGGAAGGGATGCCAAATGTTTGTAGTAAACGTGATAAATGATGAGATTATGGATAAAGAGGAAAAACTGAAACTAGAGGACATACCTGTCCTAAAGGATTTTAAAGATGTATTTTCTGAGGAGATTCCAGGATTACCACCCAAAAGAGATTTAGATTTTACTATAGAGCTAATACCATGAGCAGTACCAAATTCAAAAGCTCCGTACCGAATGAATATACTGGAGTTAAATGAATTAAAATCTCAGTTGAAGGAACTTATTGGCAAGAAGTATATTAGACCAAGTGTGTCTCCTTGGGGAGCACCTGTCATCTTCGTTAAGAAGAAAGATGGAACATTAAGACTGTGCATAGATTATCGCCAGCTTAATAAGATGACGATCAAGAATAGATACCCGTTGCCTCGCATAGATGATCTATTTGATCAGCTGCATGGAGCAACAGTATTTTTGAAGATTGATCTAAGATCAGGGTATCATCAAGTAAGGGTTAAAGACGAAGATATTTTCAAAACAGCTTTCCGAACTCGGTATGGACATTACGAGTTCGTAGTCATGCAGTTTGGCTTAACTAATGCGCCGGCTGTATTTATGTGTTTGATGAATAATATTTTGCATAAGTACTTAGACAAGTTTGTTGTTGTGTTTATAGATGATATTTTAGTGTACTCAAAAAGCAAAGAAGAGCATGATGAACATTTACGGATTATCTTACAAATATTAAGAGATCATCAATTGTATGCCAAATTTAGTAAATGTGACTTTCACAAAGACAAAATTCAGTATCTAGGACACATAATTTCAGCAGAAGGAATCTCGGTTGACCCTGACAAGATAAGGGCCATTAATGACTGGCCGGTTCCTAAAGATGTGTCGGATGTAAGATCATTTATGGGCATTACGGGGTATTACAGAAAGTTTATAGAGAATTTCTCAAAAATTGCCAACCCCATAACTTCCTTGCAGAAGAAAGGGAAGAAATTTGTTTGGGATCAGAAATGTGCTGAGGGTTTTAAGAAATTAAAGGAACTATTGACGACAGCACCTATCTTGAAGATAGCTGACCCCAACAAGGATTTTGTAGTTTGTACAGACGCATGCAATGATGGACTCGGTGGAGTCTTGACACAGGAAGGGCATGCGATAGCATATGAATCTAAAAAGCTGAAAGTACATGAAAAGAATTACTCTGCATATGATTTAGAGTTATTAGTAGTTATTCATGCCTTAAAAATGTGGTGTCATCACCTTATTGGTAGGAAGTTTACATTATTAACAGATAACATGGGTTTGAAATATTTATAGGATCAGACAAACCTGAATGCTAGACAAGCTAGATGGTTGACATTCTTAAGTGAGTATGATTTCGAAATTCAGCATATCAAAGGAAAGGAGAATAAAGTTGCAGATGCCTTGAGTCGCAAGGCAAAACTAAATTTCATTTCAGCAATCAGTAATTATTCAACTGATTTGGAAAATCAGATTCTGGAAAAAGGTGAAACAGATGAAGAATACATAAAAATGAAGGAAAAGACAACCAATAACAGTTCTGAAAATTGAATGGCAGATTACAGAATTAAGGAAAATGGTCTATTACTGTATAAGAACAGATTGTATGTACCAGATAAACCAGAAATAAAATTTCTGATATTAAATGAGATGCATAAAAGTCACTATTCTGGTCATCCAGGATATCAAAAGACCACCACTATGCTGAGAAAAGAATACTATTGGCCCAGAATGAAAGATGAAGTGGCAGAATACATCGCAAAATGCTTGGACTGTCAAAAAGTGAAGGTTGAACATAAACATCCTGCTGGATTGTTGCAACCACTACCAATACCAAGCTAGAAATGGGAAGTGATCAGCATAGATTTCATTACTGGATTACCTAAAAATCAGAAACAACATGATTCTATCATGGTGGTGGTGGACAAACTTAGCAAGGCAGCACATTTCATACCAGTGAAGACCACACATAAAGCACCAGACATTGCAGAGATTTTTATGAAACAGATTTTTAGACTACATGGAATATCAAAGGTAATAATTTCAGATCGTGACTGGAAGTTTATAGGAAACTTTTGGAGATCATTGTTTAAGGGATTGAATAAAACTTTAAATTTCAGTACAACATTTCATCCACAGATTGATGGATAGACAGAAAGGGTAAATCAAGTGTTAGAAGATTTATTAAGAATGTATGTTAAGGATCAACCTGGTAAGTGGGAAGATTATCTGCACTTAGCAGAATTTGCTTATAATAATCATTATCATGCTTCAGCTAGACTTAGTCCTTTTGAAATTCTTTATGGTAGGAAATGTAATACACCTATTTCGTGGAATGATCCAGTCAATAGGGTTGTTTTATGACCTAAATTATTGCAAGAATTGGAACTAATTGTGAAACAGGTGCAAGGACATTTAAAAGCTGTCCAAGATAGGCAGAAAAGTCAAGCAGATTAAAAAAGAACTCATAAAGAGTTCCAGGTGGGTGAACATGTGTTTCTCAAGGTAAGACCGAAAAAGAGTTCACTGAAATTCGGGAGCTGTGCCAAGTTGGTACCCAGGTATTGTGGTCCTTTTGAAATATTATCTAAGGTTGGAGCAGTGGCATACCAACTGGCCTTACCACCTAACCTGAAAATACATAATGTTTTTCATATATCGTTTTTAAATAAATATGTGCACGATACTACTCATGTTGTAAACTAGAATGATGTACAGGTGGGGCAAGACGGATATTTTCCGGTGGAACCGGATTGTATCCTCGGAAGGAGGGAAACTATTCTCTGGAATTGCAGCATTGGGAAAGTGAAAGTACAATGGAAGCACCTTAGCCCAGAAGAGGCAACCTAGGAGTTGGAGAGTAGTATGCGGGCAGCATACCCAACTCTATTTCAGGAACCCTCAAGGAGTGACTAGCCAACATCGAGGACGATGTTGAGATTTAAGGGGGGGTGCATGTCACCTACCAAAATTTCTGAACATTAATATTTATTTGCAAAAATACTTTCTGTTAAATTTAATTACAAGTTTTGTAATTATGATCAGTTTTGATCATGGATGAATGTAATTATTGAACATTATTATTTAAATAAATTAATTAGGAGACAAACACTCAAGATGATTGTTGAATGAGTGTTCAATGACCCACTAGGAGGAATGGAAGCTGTTGGAAGGTATGGGACACATGGCAGCAGTTATATCACACCACTAACTGTTGGCTATGGGACAACTTCCCCTAAAATAGGGCATTATCCCCTAGGTGGAGAGAGTGAGCAGGCAACTCATTTAATGACCCAGTAACATTGAAAAGGCCTAGGCAGCCTTAAAGGCAAATTCGAATTGGGCAGGCAGCCCTTAATCAATATTTCTGCAGAATATTTTCCTCTGATAAATCAGGTGATTTTCAAGAGAGATTTGAATAGGGAGGTTAGTGGTGATTGAGAAACTTAAGTTTGCATATTACTAAGGCAAAACAGAGAGTAGGAGCCAGTCTTTTGGACTGCTACCTACTGGAGATTCAGAAGTTAATTACTACAGCAAGAAGAAGTCCTAATTCCTGAAGTTTCTTCCTCCTGGTGGTTCAGTGAACAGGCTCAGGGGTCTTGAGACAGTACTTGACTGTTTTCAGCAATTGGTTGGGTGGAACAGTCTTCCTGAGTTTTTTGTTTCCCTACAGAGTTTCTCAGGTTCTTAAAAGATTTCCTAACTTATTCTTAGTAAACAATTCTGTTCTGTTTATCTAGTATTATTCTATTTATTTGCTTTCGAAAAGAATCTAATCCTGGAAATGTTTAAGTCTGAATGTTTAAATTTAATGTTAAATTGATAAATCAATATCTCTATTTTTCCCATGCTGTTTTGAAACATACTACTCTAGTAGAGATACGCAAATTAAAAATAGATTAGAGATTAGGTGAATGCCATTGATGCAAATAGATGGAATAGTGATCGATTTGTTTTACTATTCTGCCCTATATTTCCAATAGTAATTTACTGTATAAAAGGGTTCTGAACTATAGCATTGTTTCATAAATTATAAAGTATTGTTCTCTTCAATGAGTGTATATACTATAGTTTGTTCCTTCTTTTAGTCTGTGTAATATTCAAATGAAAATAGACAAACCATTTTATACTATCGCATCAAATTAAAAACAATATTATCATTATTGTTTACATATTGCAAACATAAGTAATACACAGACATTCTACATTTTCCAGTCATCACAATACACATACACATACACTGTTTTTCATTTCTTATTTTATTATTTTCATAAATTCCTCAATTCAAACAGTTAAGAGAAAAAGTATGAACTTACTACTGCTAGTAAGTTATTGTTTCAGTAGTTGATCAAATCATCACATCTAGGGTTTGACCTTTCTGTTTTCATTGAATTTCTACTATTTAGGACAACATACATTTCTATAGTTTCTATTTTCGACATAGTACTTAAATTCTAAACAAAATAATCTTGATATGAATTGTTCCTATTATTTTCAAATAAAATATGGATTCTATCACACCTTACGTTGAGTCTTTGTACTCCTTGTTATCGTACATCAATTAGAAACATTACATTATGCACATGCTTAGATTTAAGCCAAAAACCTTTTTTTTGGTTCGTTCATAAAAAGTTCAACCTCTAGTTAGTCTTATAACCATCGAGATTATGACTTGTTGTCATATCTGAAGATAAAAATGTTCACAGTTATATTATATATAGTACTGCCTTTAACATCATTCACAAACCCTAGTTCGTAGCCTTACAATTCCATCTACAATATTATTTTTGAAGAAACAGACATCTACATAAATTTTAGCATAATATTCTCATTCCGGGAAGAGAAGTGTCATTTTTATACAGTAAAAGAGCCCACGGCTCTATTTCAAAACTTAACCATCGAAACCGTGATTCTCAGAATGAGATTACAACATTGTTTCAAACAAAACTATACAGCGTTTAACCCAAGTTTTCAACAGTTGAAATAAACAAAAAGATTTTTAACAAGCATCGATGAGTATAACTCCAGTCGGCTTTACCAAATAAAAATATTCGTTGGTTTTAAAACATAGCTTGGATTAAATAACCATGACGAGCCACGACAGACCTGCAACTCTTCTTTTGAGACCCCATCAACTTCAAAGAGTACCTATGAAGGTTTTTAAGAAGACCCGGAGCTTACCGTTGGAAGCTTGTCCAACCTTGTTAAGCCATCACTCGAAAACACGTTCGTTAATCTGCAACTGACACGAAACGAAGGATTAAAATCGTAGATAACTACTACCTTTTGAGAACTGAAAGATGAAAAATATGTGAAGAAATTGCCTATCATTGTAGAGGAGTTACCTTGCTGCATTACCCAAGTTATCCACATCTTTTGCTACAGGATAGTCCATACCAAAACAAGACGAGAACCTTCGGTTCCTTACACTAAGACAAATCCTGTACTCAACTTAAATGGCGAGTTTCCAGATCTCCAAAACCAATGACAATTTAAACTAAATCTACAGATTGTCAAAAGACACATTTGCAGAGGGAAGAACAGTTGGAACTCTCATTACAGACGTCTTAGGGTCGAACCTCTTACAGGTTTAGGCAGAATTTTTGGCAGCCTGTCGGCCATAGGCCGAGAATAATGGGTACATTAACTCTCATTTCCAATAACTTAAACCAAACATCGACCAAATTCTAGGGTTTGATCCTACGGTTGATATCCATGATAATCAACGTTCGACATTGCGCCAACGAAACAACGATGGGACGAGTACCCTAGCATTTATCACAACATCCCTTCACATGCAAAGTTTATTCCATAGAGGATCACATTTGTTTGAAGTTACACTCCAGCTCGGAGTTTTACCACACATAAACATTATATGTTGGCCACAAACCTTTCCTTACAGCGTTGTCAACTCACATGGACTGGCTTAATGCCTTGTCAACATGAGCTTAATGCTAAGACTTCAATACAGGATCGAAGGATGATCCTCTGTTTGATACAACGATCATATCAATTAAATGCACCAGCACATAAACCTACAACAGTTATTGCATGACCGAGTTATGTTTTCAACATTACATTTAAAACTTTAACATGACTTTAAACTCTATGCGTTGGTATAATGAATCTCATTTTCGTATGGCTCTAAGTTAAAGCTTAGACATAGCATCGTTGACCCTGACGATATACAAATCACTAAGATCAAACTTCTAGTTATTAAATAGTTCCAAGGTTCTATTCTTTATAGAATCTTATATAAAAAAAAAAAGAAACTCAAGCTTATAACGATACATAGTATAGTCCATACATATGAGACTTAACTTTAACTAGTGACATCGTCGACATACACTTAAACTTTATCAATAGCGTTAAAGGTACATAGTTTCCCGAGGCAACAAAAAGGCCAGCTACTATTACATTAAAGATCGTAAGAATACAACTAATAGCATAATGATATTTTCTAGACAATTTTGTTCTAAACACATTTTAAGTTGTAAAATATCATTGAAATAGCAGCCATTACAGTGGAAAAACCATACTTGCATACTCTTGGTGGATCGAAATCAAATTCCTAACATTTTATTATTTACGACTTTGAAATTGAAAACTACTCGGACTTTGTTTTACGCAGCCATGAAATCTCTTACCTGTCGTTTGCACATAGGACATTCAAGATGCTTTAGCGTTACAGCTAAGTAAGCTCCAAGGTACCTCATAGGACACCCTTTTATCAAAAATCGAACTGTCAGTATCTGTGCGAAAGATAAATAGATCTGCGTCTACTACCAATCTTTTAAGACATGTTATCATAATCAGGTTATTAATTTCATGTTTAAATTGTCATTATCTTTATGCTGCTAATACATAAAATAAAACATGTTTAGTACAATAACTGTACAACTAGATACTGTTGTAATCATAATATTTATTCCGCAATTATTATTATCTTAATTAATGCTGTTATCAATTCTCAAAAAGTTATTTCCGCAAGTATTATTATCAGATTAATGCTATTTCAAAAGTTTTAAAATTTTATGAAATTTCAAGATGTTACAATTGCCCAATCCATTGTGAACTAGGTTGCATTTATGGATTGCCCCCTTGCGGAGGTATGTTCCATTGAGATTGATTACTTGGTGGAACATTACCATTCCATTGAGGGATATGATTGAAGGGTGGATTGCCCCCTTGCGGGGGTATGTTTCATTGAGATTGGTTACTTGGTGGAACATTACCACTCCATTTATTGTTTCCTTGATTTGGATAAGCATTCCAAGGTTGATTTCCTCCTTGCGAAGGTGGGCTCCAAGAAGATTGGATACTCCCTGAAACCTCTCCACTCCATTGCAGAATGGGGTTCATAGGTGGATTTCTGCTAGGGATTGTGCTAGGATAATTCAGAGGATAACCCCCCGAGGAATTTCCACTAATCTAAGGAGCATAGCCCCAATTGGCATAAATGTTCCATGGTTCATTGCTTCCTCCAGGAATATTACCATTCCATGGTGAAGGGTTTCCCCCGGAAGTATAATATGGAAAAGTGTTTTGTATACCATGAGGACTTTGGTTTACTCCTTGTGTGTGTTGACCCTGATTAGCCGAACCATATGGAAAACCAATGTTTGAGAAAGCCATGGGGTCCCTTCTTGATTTGTGCATGTCATTCAAACTTTCAGAAAGAGGTTTGATATCACCCAGTGACTCACGGATAGTAAGTGCAATTGGTTCTGAAAGACTCATCAAAAGAGGAATTTCATGAGCATGTGTGTGATGTTTCAATGTTTCAATTTCAACTAGAGTAAGCTTATCAACTATGTCTGTATTCAGTTCGTGATGTGACGATGAATTCTTAGTGTTGATTTCATGTTGTTCTTCTCGAGTAATATTAATTGAGTTGAAAATCAGTTCTATTTCCAAGTCATTAAAATGTGGTTTTTGTGTCTGTTTCTACAATGTAGCAGGGCCTTCAATTTATGGTGACTCACCTCGCGACTGCCGTAACTGGCGGATCGGGAGAGTAGCCACTTCTAAGAAGTTGATAAAAAAATGTGTTTAAAATGATAGTTTGAATCAAACAATCCTAAGGCAGTCTAGACTCAAAAAATGAAAAGTGTCCACAAAGTAAAAATTCCCTAGAGATTTCAAGCAAGCAAACTTACTCTTCCAAAGAACCGAAGTTCAGTGAAAAGATGGATTGGAGGGCCTTCCGAAACTAGTAGCTATTGAGGGATGCTAGGCCTCAGACAATTACTAGCAGCAAAGGTATGAGAAACAATTACAATAAAATTTAATCGCCAGGGGTGCAAGCATTGGTTCCTGACCAATCACCCTCCCAAGGAGTAAAAGTTTCAAAGTCTGTCTCAAGTATTGCAAGCGTGTCCCACTCACAACAACCTATGTGATATCCTAAGAACAGCCACTAAAGTTACCACTTCACAATCGATGGTTGGGTGGAACAGTTATAAGTCGAGGACAACTCTCATTACCAGAAACTCTAGAAACAGTGATGTCACCCTGAGGACTTGTCACTGAACATAGAATCCCCTTGATAAGCTCATGTCCCACTAAATAAGCAAGAAGGGACCACCCTTACTTATCCAGATTGACCTCGTGCTTGGTGCATGTTTCAGAAGCGCTTTCCCGATAAGCATTTTTTGTGACTAATGGATTTACTCTCTTTAATCAATGCTAGTTTCAAAGTTTTGCAACCCAGGAGTGTTAACTTTCCAAACCTAATCCAGGGCACTAACCTAAACTTGTTAATGATATGAAAATCAAAAGTTTGTTAATTTTAGATTAAGCGCCAATTTTTAGTGGAAGTTTGCTTAGTCTCAGAAGTGGAAGTGAAACTGATGGTGTTTCGACTCGAAAACAAAATGAACCATACAATGCAAGATGCTCACTATGCTATCTTTCAATTCAATGAATATCCTAACTGAAGGGGGGTTAGAGGTTCATGAGCTTCTTTCAGACATGTAAAGTTTCTGGTAGATTTCTTATGTTCATGCACAGTTTTTCAGAAATATGGATAATAATTGATGTTTAATGACCAATGCAACCCAAACAGACATCTTAAGTAAAAGTGAATCTAATTCTATTACACGGGGGATCTCTGTTTCTCATTCACAAGATCGCCCGAAATCCCAAGTGAAGAGGATATGCAAAGCCCTTTGGAATGCTTCTGAATTAAATTCTAAACTGTTACACTTGAGATCCACTTTCTCATTCACAAGATCGCTCGAGGGCCCAAGTGAAGAGGATACAGTGGCTTGAAAAACTGTATGAAAAAATTAAACCTACTATGTTACACGTGAGATCCACTTTCTCATTCACAAGATCTCCATAAGGTGCGAGTGAAGAGGATACGGTGGCTCGATATGAGGTGCTTTGAAAAAATTAACTCCTAAACTATCTCAACATGTGATGTTCACAGTGGGTTCTTCAAATGCAAATGTGCGTGAATGGCGCCTTCAAAGTCATACAACTCCAAGCATAACTCAATGTTAATCCAAACTTTTCAAGCTTTGTAAAATATTTTGCAAATTTTTTTTCTTTTTTGTTATCTAAAATTAAAGATTTAAAAACTTTAAAAATTTTGTAAATTTTTTTTTTCTTTTTAAATCTAAAATTAAAGATTTCACAAACTTTGCAAGATTTTTTGTATTCCAAAATTAAAGACTTTAAAAACCTTAAACTATGTAAAAAAATTTGCAAGTTTTTCTTTTCATTTTACTCAAAAACTCAAGATGTGAATCTAAGCATACACAAAAATTTTGTAATTTTTTTTATTCTTTGTAATTAAAGAATTTGAATCTAAAAATGCAAAAATCTCGAAAAACTTTGGAAATGAGTTTTTTTGACAAAATGTGGAAAGGTTCCAAGGTTGTTTTGGCGCTCAAGGTTTATGTCAACATGGTCTTCAACATAATCAAAAGTTTTTAATCTTTTCTTTTTTTAAAAGGATTATCTTTTTAAAATGATTAATATAAATTGATTCTTTTTAAACCAACAACATAAAAAGATTGAAATTCAAAAACTCGTGCAACACTTCAAAACAATTTTCAAATTTTGTTTTGGCGCTCAAGGTTTATGTCAACATGGTATTAAAAGTACCATTCAACAATCAATTTGGAAATGGAGGAGTTTGCACCATACAGCATCAACTGAAAAACGCATTTATCCATTACCATCTAATTGAAAGGCTGAGATTAATCATTGAGATTGCAGGGTTTTCATTCAACACCGGGTTAGAAGGTATTAACACGTGTTGGGCATTTTATGTGGCATTGTATGCAGACAATAAACCCGCAGTCCACAAACTGGTCTTCTCAACAAAACTTGGATCTACTGGTTCTCTTGCCAAATTATGGATTTCTGCCATCTCAACAAAATTTAGATCTCCTAAGCAACATGCTAGCTCTGGAACCCAATCAAGAGCCACATATGACAACGGATTCTAGTATTCTGCAGGATTTTTATCATCAAATTTTTAGTTCAAAAACTATGAGCTGATAATAAGAGCCCGCAACACCAGAACATGAGTATGTAGACCACTCAGAGAGTATGTAGACCGCTCAGAAATTCCAATTCTTGAATCAATTGCTATAGAGGATGATGAAATACCCATGGGGGCATCTACAGGCAGAGATCAAAGGAATCTTCAACGCTGGTCTCATCTTGTACACCGTGGCAGAGATTCACAACTAGCAAAACTTTCAACGTTTTCAGCAGAGATACAACCCAACCACGGCAGGGGGGGACGCTGCACCTTTTCTTCATTCAACTATTTTGTTGAAGGGTGCGAGGCATCTGCGTTGGTATCGTCGATAGGTTCCAGTCACAAAGCGGAGCAGGAGGCATACATCAATCTATCATTGCCTGGGGACGGATTCGACGCCATCACCCGAGCAAAGAAAGCAGTCGAAGCTCAGTGCCCTAGCGTCGGCTCATGTGCAGACATTCTCGCCATTGCAACCAGAGATCTCATTACTCTGGGTGGGGGTCCAAGTTACCAGGTCAAGAAGGGATGCAAAGACGGGCTTATCTCAGAAGCCTCCCAAGTTGCAGGCAATCCCCCAGAAGCCTCTCGAATTGCAGGCAATCTCACGCAGAGGTGGAAGGTTTATGACTAGCCTGGGGCTGCTAACACTCTTGCACAACTTTGCAAGATGAACATGTAGTCCGAAAGGTGGACTTCACTTGTTTGTTACAAACCGATGTATATGTCAAGAGAATGGGAATCAAGATTTGTGACTTAAACCTTTTAAGGCAATGACGACATTGATCTCACGAAGATAAACTTCACGGTGCTACAGATGTCATGCTGGAGTTTAATAAAGTGCAACCTCTAAAATCTTAAGGACTCGCTTTCAGCCAATTTTTCTCAGCTGTGAGATATAAAACCAATACAAGAAATCAGAGATTTGTTTATGCTATATGCATACTGGTTCTAGATCATGATTAAATTCTTTAGATCAGTTATACATAATTTTTGCTCTTCCTAATCCAATTATCTATCACTGAGATCGATATGTGGTAATACCAAACCTTAAACAAATTCTGGTATAAGCTTTTTGCAAACTACAGAGGTGGAAGCACATTTGCAGAGATCTTTCACAAAGGCAGGGGATTCACGCTGAGTTCTTAGGGTTCAAGACTGAGATCACCACAGACTATTAAAGTTTTAATGCAGAAATTAAAATTTTTTTTAAAGCCTTCAAACTGCAAATTGTAGCAGGGTTTGACAGAAAACACAGGGTTTGGAGAATCTTTAAACGCAGAGGACAAAGCTTTAATTATTTACTGTTGAGATTTGAATGGAAAATGCAGAGTGCATAAACTGAATTCTTGAAATGGAGACAGGGCAGAATTTAAAGAAATATTTAAAGATTTAAAGCAGAGTGTTATAGTCGTGTTATAGTCTGGGCATAGTTTTTTTTAAAAAATTCTTCAATGCCTTCCAATGCTAAATCGTGGCAGGGTCAAAGGGAACACGTTGAGGTTGAAGCTTTACAAAACTTTGACATAGTTTTAAGATCACAACAGAGCTTAAACTCCAAAATTCCAGACACTTACTAAAAGAAAAAATCAAGAAACTCAGATCTGAGTTAAATTTAAGGTAGTTTGCTGGATTAAAGGTGTAGCTAGGCTAGTCTGAAGCTTTTCAAGCTAGATCTTAAGTTGTTTAATGGATCTTTACAACATAAATGAGTAGATCTGAAGGAAGAACACCCAAAAATTGAAGAAAATTCCAGAAAATTCCAGAAAATTCAAGAAATCTTAACAATCAGTATGGTCACCATTCTAATAACAGTATTTAGTGCAGGGTTGTGTCTACACTAGCTTAACTATTTTGCTAAGATATGGTGAGTCTCTATGTCAGAAATGAACAGATTATCACTAGAATCTTAAGATCTAGATTCATTAATCAAAACTCATTAAGATCTAAAGCCATTTAAGAATTAAATTCATACACGATAAGCAAAATTCAAGCTCTTAGATGGTAGAAACTTGAATCCATTCATATTAGAACAAGGAAGAAATACATCCTTACCAATGATCTAGGTGAGAATCCTTCCTCCATTGCAATGAGCTTCCCTTCCTTCATCCTTTCTTTTGAAGAATTGGAGCTCTTCTCCTTCCTTCAGAATCTCCTCAGCATGCCTTTGCTTTTTTGATCTCCATTTACCATGCCTCCCATGCCTTTCTTATATAACATTGGGAAATGGGCCTTAGGCTTCTCTTTTGAGTGTGGGATAATCTATTTTCACGATTTTAGATCATTTTCAACTGAAAACCCACTTTTCAATAGTTTTTAGGCTTTTTGCACCACTTAGAATGATTTTAAGCACAGTTAATGAATTTTAATGCATTTCTCAGAGAGGATTCATCTCTGAATGAACTTGTGTCATGTCTTCCTGCTGCAGGTGCATGGTAAACATATGTTGCTCCTGTCACATGATTAGGGGTGCTGATTTTATTGTTAACAAGGATCCTCCACCATAGTGGATATGTAGCTATCCAAGTCATTTTCCTCTAGGATGTTGACAATCCTAGCCTTCCAAGTAATTAAGTTTGAGGTGCCCTCAAGACGGTCTTCTGGTCCTATAGATATTGATGCCATAGTCTTCAAATCTTGTGCTCAACTTCTCAGGATCTATGTAGGCTCTAAATGGCATGCAAAACTGAGCTCCTTCATGCCATGAGCTCTGATACCATGTTAATATTTGGTTGAGATTTTATCTTCAATTATTTTAGATGCAGAAACGTGAAACAATCAGACAATTCAATCACATGAATTTCTTACATCCATAACACAAGATATACCCTGGGGAAATCCTCAAAACTATGAGAGAAAAACCCCAATAATTCTTCTCAGTATAATATGATGGATAGAAAATAATGCTTTCTCTTACAACATAGCATATTGATTTTGGAAGATAAGAGATCACCAAAACACTCTTGGTGAAGATGCATAAGTAATAGAGAAGATAGATCAATTAGATGTGTTTTCCAATGTGCCTAGCACATCAATAACAAGCAAGAACAATAACCTATTGTTGGTGGTGCTTTTGCACTCCAACAGGAAAGAAAAGGTGATCCACTGGCTTGAGTAAGCTGAGGTAGCCACTGGCTTGAGTAAGCTGAGGTAGAGAGCATGCAAGAGGAGGTTTATCGTAGCTCTCTGTGTGAGAGATGCACGGTAAATAGCAGTAAAAACTAGTAAAACTAACACTTAATCATGCAAATGGAAATATATCCCAAGGTGACATGGCTTATGATCCGTGAATGATAATACTAACATGTGAAAACTCAATCGTAAAAATAAACAATAAACAATAACTATTTCATTTAATCAATATCTACTGCAGTAATAACCAAATCACACACGTAAAATTCTTTACATTCATATCAATAAACCATGTTTATAAACGAAACAATTTTATTATTTATAAGAAATGAAGTTACATGTACAAAGTTACCTCTATGGGAATATGGGCCCTTGCATCCGAGAAGCTAACAATCCTCCATTGATGGTTTCGTCCTCCAAATGGCCACGGAACTCAACCAGATGCAATATATCAACTAGAATGGTAGAAGGGAGTCAAGGGTGCTCAATCGGCTAAAGGGATTTGCAGAGCGAGATATTAGTGGTGGAGGTCTGTGCAAATGGAATAATGGTGGATGGTAAAAATGGTACCAAGGTGAGAGATCTTCGAATGGTAGGTTATCGAATGAATTATCTTTCTTTTAAATGGTGGGAAAAATATTACATATATAATGTGGTTTAGGGTTTTGGAATCCTAAAACCACTTATTGTTTTTATTTTTTGAATCTTACCGCCAACAAATTTTGAATTGAGGCGGGAGTTTGTATTTTTAGGGACAACCTCCCTATTTTGGTGGACACCCCCTTTTTAGGGGATATTCCCTATTTTGGTGGAGTTTGTCCAAAGGGGATTTAAAATTTAGGACAGATGGGTTTTTTGGGTTTTTATGCACAAATGGGTGTACTCTTTGGGAATAAGGGTCCACAACATGTCACTTGGTGTGAGGTCAATTTTTTTGTGTTAACAGATTGCCCCCTGATGTGTGAGGTTAGGATCTAATTGTATAATCGATAGACATCATAGGACATTCTTTTATCGTGGGAGAATGTTGTGCTCTGGTGGAGGACATAAATTTACTGTGGAGGAGGACTGCACCTGCTTCACAGAATGTCAAGGGCCATAATATGCAAATATAATTCTCATGATGGATGAGGTACATCTAATATCAAATATACATGTACGAGGAAGGAATTCCCATGCTCGTATCAATGTCTCAAGATATACAAATAGAGAGGCCCATAGGGGGGGCTGAACAATACATGAAGAACTGTTGTGTACATCATAATGGTCTAGAGGGGATACAAATCTGGGACATATTCATGGTCCAACCATGACTAATATGGAGAGTTGGAAATGGGAACAATGGCATCCATCCTAAATGCGGTACCATAACAACTAACGTATTGATGGATCTGAAGGGGTCCAACAACTATATGGACTCGACGACTGAGAGTTAGCATCTCAAAGGTATAATGACTACATCTGAACTGGATACTCTAGGAAGAATATAGTTGGAGGGCTTCCAAACACTGTCGCCAACGCAACCCGGATATCTACAAGAACATACAACTGGGAGGTTCCAAATAGACTCACAAATGTGATAGAGTCAGGGGACGTTTGGGGTCTTCGACCAATAACTGAAGGGACCAATAACTAAGGCCTTCCGAACATTGTCGCCAACGCAACCCGGATATCCACGGGAACATACAACTGGGGGGTTCCAAATAGACTCACCAATGTGCTAGAGTTAGGGGGCGTTTTGGGTCTTCTACCAATAACTGAAGGGATCAATACCCTGTACGAATCTCAATGGTGTGATAATCGAGTTGAAGTCGAGCATGTGAGAAACAATCACCCAAAGAGGCACTAAGGACTCCTCTCGGATGATCTCTAGGAACTCACCACTAATGGGGGTGAGGCCAAGATACAGGGACCTCTAGGTCTATCCTCTAGAATATATGTGATGGAATCGATAAAGAGAGACCTATAACTACCAAGGCATTGAGGATTATTTGATAGGAATGCGAGGTATATGACCAAGATGTAATAGTACTGGACTTGAGACTGGGACACTGTGGAGGGAATATGAGGGCCGTAGAGTGATGGAACCCAAAATTCCTTTGTTCGGATTATGATGGCAGGGATGACCTGGAAGCATATGAAACCAATCTCGGGGGGAGAGGACCATAACTTAGGGGATCAAGAGTTTTGACTGCAATGGGGGAGACTCAGGTTGGTGGGGGGGGAATAATTTAGTGATACCAGGAGACTCCAAGGGTGACTCATCGTAGAATAATATGAAATAAGGTGATTGTACTTAGAAATGATGCCATAACATGGGGTTTTACATGATCTATAGGGGTGCCAAAAGGCACCGTTTGGGCCTTCTTCATGGTTTAAGGAGCTCGAAGAAGGGGTAGAAGTGTGCTCGATATGGTACCATCATATGGATGTTGATGAGCCCGTGACGGTAAGTGCTCATGGTTACTTTCAATTTTAGAGAGTTTGAAAGCAATAAGAAGACTCCGAGGGGGTTATTTTTCGTAGATTAGTCCCCAAAGCTCGAAAAAGAATAAAAGTATGCAGTGGAGAACTCTTCTAGTCAGAGAGACTAGAGTATTCCTTTTTCGTAATTTGTCCATCCAGTCCAGAAAAGGGGGTAAACTTATACCGAATAGACTCCCTTTCGGAGACTTTAACGAGCATGAAAGGAAGCAAGATTTCTTGGTGATCTTCTCATTTTTTAAGGAGTAAAAAAAGGTCTTAACAAAAACTCCATGATGGGAGCATAGGGAAGGGCCAATGAGTGACGATATGAGGAAACTCATGCGGCTTCAACTCAACATGTCAAAATACAGGGAGTCCTAATCCTAAGATGGGATTAAACGACATGGGTGACAAATGAAAGGGGTTCTAAGAACGGTCACCCACGTGGAGGGAGGCTCTACTACCGAGAAGGGGAAAATACAAGGGTTGCTGGGTGGGGCCACCTACTTGGGAAGGGAGGGGGGTCCTTCAAGCGCAAGGGATAATACCAAGGCAATGCATCAATGTTTTGGAGGGAAAGGATGTCCTATCTGTAAGACAAGAGGTCATACCTATGGAGGAGGTCGGTACCATAAACGGGTGCACAACTATAACCTACATCTGTACACAAAACAAGGATACTTGGGCATAAATGTGCGTTTGGAATATAAATATTGTATACAAATACATAAAAACACGAATTGTGTGATGGCATGCAAATCGAGGCGGACCTAAAAATGGCTCAGAGGTGACTTTCCGGGAAAAACAAATGGATTCCATACTTGGGAAGAATGCAGAAAGCTGATTCTGGTGGTGAAAACAACACGTCAAATGAACATCGTATGACCTTGGGACATGCAAAAGAAGATCGAGGCATGGGCCTATAAAAGGTGGAGGGGACCCCTTGACACATGTCATTTTGACTTCTTGAGTTGTGGAGAGTGTGTGGAGGGTCTCGGAGATATTCAGCGAAATATTTTGATTGGAGCAACCATTTGCGATTCTGCGACTTACAAGTAAAAGATCGTCAAATTTCTCATTGATTGATGGTCATTTTTCTGAGATTTGGCCTCTTGGAGGCATAGATTGAGTTTCTGAGGGTTTGAGGAAGGTAGGGCGCACCTTTCAAGGGGAAATTAGTGCCCTAGGGTGCCATTAATTGGATCATAGGAGTGCTCTAGGGTTCTCTAAACTTCCTCCCAGGAGCGCTCTAGGGCACTCTTATCAGCCTCTTAGGAGCGCTCTAGGGCGCCCTCTTTCCCGAAACAGGAGCACTCTAGGCCTAGAAGGAGGGTTGCATGCTGGATGCTGATGATTTCTTAATTTTTTTTCTTGCAAGATGCCTTAGGTGGAGTACCGGGAAAGGGACATGAACGACCTCCATTGCGAAGTGGAGGAGGATCCATCGGTGAAGAGTACTTTGGCACGATATGGTCTACTGAATTTCTTTCAGAACCCATTGATGAGGAGTGCAAAGTTCCTATTGAAAAAATTGGTGGAGTTTCAGGATCGCGACTTAGAGGATTTTATTATCCTAGGGGAGAGGATAGAGATCACGATGCAGGATGTATACTTCATGACGGGGTTGCCGATGTATGGTGTGATTAGTGACACATAGCCAGAACACCCAAAAAGTGTTTCGATGGAGGATCTAGTGGAGCGCCACTATTACGCCACTGCAACAGTGGAAAAGACTTACATACTAGTATGTGATATTGAGAATCTTGAAAATTGCGCCATAGCGACTGTAGTGTTGAGGGTACTAGGTGCTCACTGAACTCACAGGGTCTCAGGAGGGAAGATTTTGATAGTGGAGCAAGTGCTAAGGGGTACCTACTTTGGTTGGGATCAGATGTACCTGTCAACAATTTGACATTCACTAAACGGGGCTAGCTGGAGGGGTGGGGATTTCTGTTTCCCATCATTCTTGTGCATGTTCTTCTTTGAGCGTGTGCTGACGTTGAGGCCACATCATTGAGTGGACGACAACAGGTCGAGGGAGACCAAGATGAGGAGATGGTGTGAGCTGATGATTCGCAAGGGAGGAGGTATGGTGGGCCATTTCTTTACACGAGATCTCTTTGCGCAGTGGCGCCAACTGCTAATAGTGATAGAGGACTTCCCCTATGCCGACATGGACTACACAAGAGATCCCCAGTTTCCTCGACCACCCGACCAGGTTTGGGGTCCTGATGGTATGTGTATACTTACTTCTTACTCTGATGTCATGTTTATGTCACTAGCTTAGATGGTAGCCATTTTTTTATACGGTGGATGCTGATGCACTCTTTTGTGGTGTGTGTGCAGGTGTGGGGGGGAGATCACCAGTGGGTTACCTTCAACGTCAAGGGAGAGTTGCTGGGGTTGACCTACTGGTGGAGAGATGACGACATCGCAGAGATACCGATGATGCACAAGACTTACTGTGGACTGGGATCGACCATCTCTTAGAGGGAGTTGACGATGAGGGATGGCAATATATACCTGACGATCTGATTGCCATCTATTACTAGGCTCTGCCCTAGTGGCGATATACTATGTGGCGCATAGCCGTGGCATCTAATTATGTACGGGATGCAGCCCAAGGAGACGTGGAATTGGATGAGGAGAGCTCCAATGAGGAGACAGATGATAAGGACTATGACTAGTCACCTAACAACTTATGGAGTTGCCCCCTAGTGCGATGAGCATAGGGATTTTGTATCCTCCTACTATATATGATATTTTATGAGGGAGTTGTTGGGGCTCCTCTTGTATGGAAATTCCTATATGATGATGAAAATATTATGACATTTTGATATGTATATGCATGTGGATGCACTTTTTATGTTTTTTTTTTTTAATGTTTGATGAGCCTCTTATGTGACGATGATGCCTATATGATATGCATGTATATGTGAAAAATGATATGATGATTCATGTTGATGATTTACTTCCTATATGCGGTGATTGATGTGCCATTCTAGGATGACGTTAGCCATTTGGTCTGCGATACTATTCTGATCTGGTGGAACATGTGTGAATGTGATGAATTCAAAATTCCTAACCATTTGTTTAGTGCCCAGGAAATTTCTAAAAAGGACATGATTGCGTACTTGGTACCAGTTGTTTAGCTAGGCGATGAGGAGTTGGGATTCTAGAAACACGCAAAGGTGGCTAACACCCGATTGGGGGGAGACGGTAAGGAGACTGGTCACGACATCATACTCAGCCTGATGATTGGTGGTAGCGCCGATACACACACCGTCGAGGAGGACTAATTCGTGTGAGGGGGGATATGGAACCCAAGCTATCGAGGAAAGGTTAGGAGACCACCTACTTGTATCGCCAGTGAAACTGACATAGGTTGAGGGAGAAGGATCCATCTGGTATCAATAAAGGTAGCAAACCATGAGGCTCGGAAGGAAAAAGTAAAAACAAAACGAAATAAACTATACAACTCGAATTGATGAGTTTGGTTGGGTTAAGGGTAGAATTGTTTAAGGTACAACCCATTAGGAGGGTTGATCAAGGGGAATCCTTCAGAGTTGTTTGTTTTTCATCATTTAATTCAATATGATCTAGGATCTTAACTGAGAGAATAACATGTACAACATATCAAACATAAGAGACAAGAGACGAGATACACAAAACATTTCACCGGGGAAACCATAAAGGAGAAAACCCCGAAACTTCCTTAGAGATAGAATGAGCACCAATACAAAACCCAAAAACAAGATATAGTCTCCTAGTATCTTCTCCTCCTCCACTTGTGCGCACTCCTCCTCTCTCTCACTAATGCGAAGTGAGTGAGTGTGTGAATGGAATAGAGAGGTGCTCCTCTCTATTTATACTTTACCTTTACTTTCCTTTTACTCTAACTGGGCCGACCTCCCTTAGGACAGTCTAATAACCCATTACCACTTGTCACTGGGCCAACCCCACTAGGGTGGTCTAATAACCCTTTAACTCATTCTGGGTCGACCCCTCTAAGGTGGTCTAATAACCCATCAAATATAAGTTATGACACTTACAATATAACTTGCGACACTTCCAATCGGAGGAATAATACATCTCCGTTGGGGATACAATAAAGTACAAATGTAATGCATACAATATACAAGTGAATATATTCCGAAGTTACAAATACATCAACACTCCCTCTTAACTAGGAAGGTATTCTCTTGACACAGGTCATCAATACATATAGGCACAAGTCTTCAATACTAGAGCTGGATCATCGTCACTGGATCACTAAGCATCATCGTCACTGCTGCTGTACTTGTCATCTCGATAACTGGTGCTATCTCTCAATTCTACTCGTCATAGGAAGTTCTACATAGCCAACCCTTTTTCATGTTGGATGCAGACCTAGCCTCCATGTAGGTCTTCATCATCTCTACGAGTGGGCCATTTGGTGGAATCTCAGGGATGATTATGTGCATCTTGAAAAACCTCGAAAGAGCATCCCAGGACTGATTATGTGCGAAGCACAACCTGCAAGATCTCCTAGGGCGCTATTATATGCAAGCAGGAAAAGCCTCGAAAGAGCATCCCAGGATTGATTACGTGCTAAGCACAACTTGCAGGATCTCCCAAGGTGCTATTATATGCCACGGACAAAACCTCGAAAGATAATCCCAGGACTGATTACATGCGAGCAAGCAAAACCTCGAAATAGCATCCCAGGACTGATTACAAGCTTCCTGTTCAGCCTATAGGATCTCCCAGGACTGATTATATACTATCAGGAAAAACCTCGAAAGAGCATCCCAGGACTGATTACGAGCTTCCTTCTCAACCTATAGGATCTCCCAGGACTTATTACATGCCACTACACAACTTGTAAGATCTCCTAGGGCGCTATTATATGCCACGGACAAAACCTCGAAAGAGCATCCCAGGATTGATTACGTGCGAGCAAGCAAAACCTCGAAAGAGCATCCCATGACTGATTACGAGCTTCCTGCTCAACATATAGGATCTCCCAGGACTGATTATATGCTATCAGGAAAAACCTTGAAAGAGCATCCCAGGACTGATTACGAGCTTCCTGCTCAACCTATAGGATCTCCTAGGACTGATTACATGCCATTGCATAACCTGTAAGATCTCCCAGGGAGCTATTATATGTCCCTCCAAGCAAAGCCTCGAAAGAGAATTTGCCATATCTCCCAGGGAGCTATTATATGCCATAGGAAAAAACTCGAAAGAGTATCTACAAATATCTCATGGCGCTATTATATGCTATTGCACACCCTGGCAAGATATCCACGGCCATGACCTTGGAGCATCACCCGAATGCTCATCATCACACATGGTGCATCACCTGGATGCACATGATCATACAGATCATCATCATGCGGAGCATCATCATACATAACATCACCCAAATGCTCATCACAAAGCACTTACATTCACATCCATGGGAGGACCCTCCTGCCACCATGCTTGGAAAGGCTCCTACATCTGTGTCCCATCACTTCCTCTTGGAAGTATCTTCGATCCGAAAAACACCAAGCCTCTCTCTGAAGTACTCAAACTTCACCCTGGCTAGTGGATTGGTAAACACATCTGCTATCTGCTCATCCGTTTCAACATACAGGAGCTTCACTGCTCCTCTCTGCACCATATCCCTGATATAGTGATACTTGATCTCAATATGCTTTGACTTGTCATGGAACACCGGGTTCTTAGACAACTTCACACAACTCTGGTTGTCATAGAAGATACAAGTAGCATCCAAATGGAGATCAAATAAATCAGACATAGCTTCTTAATCCATACCGCCTCAAAACTAGCCGAACAAGCTGCGTCATACTCTGCTTCGGCTGTACTCAGTGCTATGCAGGACTGCTTCCTGCTAAACCAAGAGATCACCCCTGATCCCATACTGAAGCAACACCCCGAAGTGCTCTTCCTATCTGCAGCATGCTTGATCTTGTAGATCCACTTGGAAGTCACAACAGACTTCCCTTCTAGTCTCGGGACCACATCCCATATATCATTCTTCATGATCGACTGGTACTCCTCGATCAAGGCATCTTTCCATTACTGCATCCCGGATCCTGGGAACTTCAGATTCTTCAATATCTTCAATAGGTAGTTTTCTTGAACTTTGTTGTTGGAACAAATGTCGTTGTCCTTCTTTTGTAGGTGATTGTACACTATCTTTCCTACGAGTCAAATTCAATTGCATGATTAGAAACATCTCATAGTTTTCAGAACAAAATCTTACACATAAGGACATATGTCATACAGTCATGCAATTATCTTAGCCAATACTTCAATACAACATTTATCCATATCTTGTAACTTTCTAGATGCCTTCCATCTCTACCAGAACATTGTTAAGGGTGTGCACTACTCCAACATGTCAGCAAAGAGGTTTCAATCTAGATAAGTAGCAATGGAGTGTTGTAAAGTACCATAGGCCACTTACCCATTATTTGCATATTAGTAGTATCTTTTTCATTAATGCAACTTTTCTAACATGCATAATATACATCCTAAATCTAAGAACATAAGTATGTACATGACTGAAAAACATCATTTAAGTAATCATATATACAAGAAATGATAATTCAAATACTTATCTTTGTTTAGTTGTTGGGTGGACTCCCTCTCAATCTTTGCTTCTCTGCAGGAACTACTGGAGTGTGCTCCCTTTTTTTCTTTGCTTCCTTTATGATATCATTTATGTATTTGAACTTCTATCCATCCTGGATCACTATGCATGCTTAAGTGTGCACTAGTGTCATCCTTGTGTCATCCTCAAGATCTCATACATAATCATACTTCATTAGTATAATCTCAATACTATCAAAACAAAATAATCTTAAACATGTATGATCATGGTCATTTCATACACAGGTAATTTATCACAAGCGTTAGTATTCAAGGTTTCAGGGAGGACTTCTTTTACTCATGCATATTATTATTTGACCATAGGACTCTTCTGGTTTGTTATATCATTAATCAAGGTAAGAAGCATAATATGCATAAAACCATGATTACTCAAACCTATAACTTAATGAATAATCATTTTCAATCATACAAAAGTATACTTACATGAGACCCTAACACAAGGTAGTATTCTAACTTGATATAAGAAAAACATACCTGGATTATCATGTTTGCGAGTTATGTCTAACATACCCAAACAATGTCTTCAATGATTTAGAGACCTTGTGCTAGCAATCTGCATATCTCATAAGTTAAGCATTGTAGAACCAAATTATACATACCTCGTAAGTAGAGATTCTATGTGATCAATGGATATGGATGAGTCTTTGTCTTCATGTCACCATGGTCATATGTTCTTGATCTAGAACTTGATTTGTCTTTCTTGATGTACCTTTCATGTTAGCGGACAACATCATCCTCATACAACACCATAGTGCATTAGTACAATCATAAGTGTCATAACCCTAATCAATGAATGTCTTATATTATTCACATGCATTCATACTTTTACTAAGGTGATAAGACAAGTCTAAAATTAATCAAGATTGTACTAACCTCAATAATATGATGACAAACTTAATCATGAACAGATTTCAAAACATACCTATATCTCCTCAAGTCATAACTGTCGGGATTGCTTGTAGTCTTCTTATGTAAGGCCTTAGCCTCATCTCCCTCTGGAACTGGAACTTCTTCACTTATGTAGATGTCTAATTCATTCTCTTCTAGGATTAACCCAATCCTATACACTTTGATTTGCTGAAATTGGATATGGAGCTGGCTAGGGTTTGATAGAGAAACCCTAAAAATTCAAACTTGGAATTTCAAACTTATGTCTAGATAGGGAGATGCAATTGACTGAGGCGAGCAAGCTGGCGTGCTCAGATTTTGAAAACTCCAAAAATTGACCCTTCAAAAATGACCTGCGAATTTCGGATCTGCAACTTCTGTCAAATTCTGGTTTTCTGGTTTTCCTGTTTTTCTGGTCCAAAACCCGAGCTAGGGCTTGATATATCCTGGGGTTCTACCCAAACAAAAAATTCGATCTTGGTATCTAAATTTCGATTTTTATGAGGAGAGAAATCCTGTGCTGAGATCACTCCAAAATTCCACTTTTGTCAAAAGCCCTAATTTCCCGTAGTAGTGACAAGCCAAAAAATAAAATGCTCAGAATCCAATTTTGTTTTGACAGAAATATATGCCATATTGTTTCTAGTGCATCTCTGAAATTTCGGATCCTCAAGGTCTGAAACTTTGGCCTGTGGTAGAATGACCTGTCATCTTTCCAACCCCATAGATCTGAGCTCCAATGGATTCTCCATTAGAGAGATATGCTAAGTGTCGCAACATGACCTGTTTATGGGATGAAACAACATAGCAAACTTGTGCGGAGTGCCACATGTCACTGTTTCTACTTCGGCCTCTGAAAATCGGACCTGTGAAACTATAATCCGTGTCCTAACTGTCACTTTTTACGGAATTCCATTTGGAGCTTCCTATCCTGAGATATGATCTTTGTTCCTAGGTCACCTGTGTAGGGCTACATTCTGGAAGACGCAGAAACCCTAACTTGTACGGATCATATCTCACAAAATACAACGATTATGAGGTTTAAAGTTTTACATATGGTACATCCATGTCTTATATCCAACCTATAAAATTTTAAGATCCTGAACCTTCTCCCAAATGGATTTATAGCGAAAGTGCCATGATGACTAGTTTTTACTATACCAAGCCCTAACTTCCATTTTGTTGCAAGTGCAACAAGTGTCGTAAATGCCATACAATGCCTTCCTTAAGGATAGATCTGATACCATGTTAGTTTTTCATCATTTAATTCAATATGATATAGGATATTAATTGAGAGAATAACATGTACAACATATCAAACATAAGAGACAAGAGACAAGAGACACAAAGCATTTCACCGGGGAAACCATAAAGGAGAAAACCCCACAACTTCCTCAGAGATAGAATGAGCACCAATACAAAACCCCAAAACAAGAGATAGTATCCCAGCAGCTTCTCCTCCTCCACTTGTGCGCACTCCTCCTCTCCCCACTAATGCTAAGTGAGTGAGTGTGTGAATGGATAAATAGAGAGGTGCTCCTCTCTATTTATACTTTACCCTTACTTGCCTTTTACTCTAATTGGGCCGACCTCCCTTAGGAGAGTCTAATAACCCATTACCACTTGTCACTGGGATGAACCCAGTAGGGTGGTCTAATAACCCTTTAACTCATACTGGGCCGACCCCTCTAAGGTGGTCTAATAACCCATCAAATATAAGTTACAACACTTACAATATAACTTGCGACACTTGCAAATACAAATGACGACTCTTCCAATCGAAGGAACAATACATCTCCGTTGGGGATACAATAAAGTACAAATGTAATGCATACAATATACAAGTGAATATCTTCCGAAGTTACAAATACATCAACAGGAGTTAGCGAGCAGGTATGCCCCCTTGCTGAGGCAAATTTTAATGACGTATGGACCTTTCCACATGGATTCGAACTTTCCTTTGTCGTTCTTATCATGGGCTTGGTCATAAACAAAAATGAGTTCACACTCTTTGAAGGTGATGGGATGGACACAGGTAATGATATTTGGATCGATAGTTGGTGGCCTCGATCATCTATAAGGCTTCCCTACGATCTTCATCCACTTTCTCTAAAGAGAGTAAGCATTGCTCCAGTGGTGAGGTTTCCGGGAAGAGTTCAACAATAATGCGCAATGTTAGGATATGAAATTCAACGGGGAGAACAAACTCCACGCCGTGGACTAGGTGGAATGGGGTAAAACCTATCACAGTCTTGGCGGAAATTCGGTAGGCCCAAAGCGTTGGAAAGAACATGCAGTGCTAGTTGGAATTGTGTTTATCCACCATACATTGAAGCATGGTCTTTAGGATCTTATTGACATCCTCAACTTATCCATTACCTAGGGGGTAGTAGGAGGAGGTGTACTGGTGTTCAAATTTTAAAAAGGTGGACAAATCTCTCCATAGGGAATCTTTGAAATGTATTCCATGGTTCGACATGAGTTGCTTGGGGACCCCAAAACACGTAATGATGTGATTAAATAAAAAATGTGTCGTAGTCTCGGATTTATAGTTAAATGTAGGCATGGCCTCGTCCCATTTGGTAAAATAGTCAATGACCACAATGATGTACTTATGACCATTGTATGAGGTTGGATTTCACTCCATGAAAACAATGGCCCATTTGCAGAATGGACCGACGGTGACAATGGGATGGAGCGGTGTGAGAGGTGTCCTTGATTTGGGGGAAAAGATTGGTATGCGACAGTTGTTAGAACAGTATTACACCTCAGGACCTTAGTCATACATCAATTTGTTGATTAATTGGTCCAAAATAAGGTTAATGATGACAATCCAAGGTTGTGAGAAGTTAGTTGGGGCTAATTATGACCATTCCACCACTTCTGGGCCAAAATATGGTCAATATAGCTGTTGGGTTCCCTATTTATGGCCACCCCCAACATTTATTACCACCTCTTGAGCAAAGGCGTCCTGTTTCCCTGTTTTAAGAAAACTTTCTTTGATTTAAGGCACCCATGCATTGTATATGGACATTTTCCCCCTTTATTGGTTGTTTTGGCCTATCCTTGGCCACCTAACCTCCACCAAATCTTATCCACCACATGTGTGAGCCACATTTATGTCCTCCCATGCTCACCCAACGTTCACATGGACAATTCGTACCTGTTTGGGGTGATTTGGGAGCCTATTGGTCAAAATCGGGGGGATTGAGGTCTAATATAAGATAGCCACTTATAGCTACCTCCAAAGGAAAATGAATTATTCCAAATGCTATATAAATTTATTCACAACTCATTTTTGGGTTGGATAGTTATAATAAACCTGCTATTTGATCATTTGTGTCACTGGTTTTTGATCATTTGTTACTGGTTTTTGATCATTTGTGACTGGTTTTTGATCATTTGTTTTCCAGAATTATTTTTATAGTATTTCTTGCATACTAAGCCAAGTTTCTTGATTGTGAGGTAATATTTAGCTACTAGATCCTACTATGACTTAGATTTTACATGGTATCAGATCTCTTGGAGCTTCTATTTGAACCAAGACTGTTTCAGAAGTGCACCAGAAACAATGGAGAAACCACAGAAGTCCCTGGGGCCATTGCCTTGAAGCCATTGGAGAAATCCTTTGGAGTCTACCCCAGGTGTGACGCTCTCCCGAATGTGCATTCTGTCAAGCAGGGTTCGAATTAGCTAGTTAGGATCCCCTCATTAGTGTTTAGAGTTTTCATTGCAGGTTCAAAGTGTTCATTGTCACCAAGTGCACAAGCTACAAAATATGGCGCAATACCATGTTAACTTGCTCACTCCATTCAACTATTTTGAGTGGAAGGACGAAATGGTTATCCAGCTAAGATCCAAGGGTCTCTTCAGAATCACCATGGGAACTAAGGCTGAGCCAAACTCTGCAGTAGAGAATTCCAAGTTCTTCAATAGAATGGATGAAGCATTTGGCATGCTTTGTCTCAGTATTTCAAGAGACCTCCTGTTTCATATTGATAGTCTTACTACTCCAAATGAAGTATGGCTCAAGCCTGAGTCTTTGTTTGGGAATACTGATGAGATGAGGGGCCACCAACTTGAAAATGAGTTGTTTTCATTGATCCCAAGCAACTTCGAATCCATCCTGGACTTCTTCACCAAGTTCAAATCCTCGGTGCTGCAGATCAAGCAGTGTGGAATTGATAAGAAAGAAGAACAGTTGGTTATGTCCATCATATCGAAATTGGGTCCTAAGTACTTAGTATTTGTCTCTACATTTCACTCCACCAAGCTTACAATTCGCAATTGGAAGATGCCATCTTTGGATGATTTCATGTAAATGCTAGCTCAATAGCAAGATAAACTGGTTCTAATGGGTTCCATTAAGAAAAAGGACCAAGTTCTTGCTGCTGGAGATTCGAGGCAAGCTAGAGGAAAGCAAGATCCCAAGGGTTTGAAACACCAAGAGAATAAGAAAGACAAGGAGAGGCCCAAATATTCTGATGGGGGTTTGAATCCTGTCAAAGACAAGGGAAAGAAGAAAGAAAATACCAAATGCACTTACTGTCAAAAGGGTTGGCACCCTGAAAGTGCATGCATGAAGAAAACTATTGCTATGATGACCCATCTCCTCTAGAAGAATAAAATTCCTCTTCCAGAAAGTTCAAAGAAGAAGGAGGGTCTTTCTGAAGACAAGGAGGTTCCATGCATTGATGGCTAGTACCTCAGAGTCTTCTTATTTCATCATAGACTTAGGTGCCTCAAGGAACATGGCTTCTACAAGAGATTCTTTCTATACTCTTTCTCCTTACATTGGTCCTTCCATTCTGATGGCAGATGATTCAGAAATCCCAGCTAGAGGCATTAGGAAAATCACTATAGAAAATGGGTACTTCAGTAATGTACTATATGTGCCAAATGTTGCAGCAAAATTACTCTCTGTTTACCAAATGACCCACATTGGTTTGGCTAAGAGAGTGATCTTCACTCAAGATGATGTGGAAATTTCTGAAATTTCTACTGAAAAACTGGTAGAAGTTGGTGTTGCAAACCATGATTCAAGAATGTATAATTTCTCTCACTTTCTTGAGTACTCCTCTCCAAATGCACTTATGTCACATGATAACGAAGTCATCAAAATTTGGCATGAGAGGTTTGGACACCTCAACTATAGATATTTTTATACCTCCATATTTCACAGTGTCGCATCTTCACAATAAAAACATTTGATGATACTTCCCCAACTGCCTAAAAAACCCAGAAGGGAAAAGTAATGAATGACCCATAAAGACAAATCCTTCATGTCACCTGACAAACCCAACTGAGACCTATTTACCAACACTACCGCTCCTTGCTCAGGCTTAGGGGCGCGGTAGTCCGTACTACCGCGTTATGCTTCTTGCCTTGAGCGCGATACTACCGCCCTATGCTCAGGTTTAGGGGTGCGGTAGTCTCTTTTTATCCTTTTTGCCATGAATTGTGGGATCTTGATATTTGAGAGATTTTTAAGGATTGACACCTTTGTTTCGATCCTAACACACCTTCTCAGATTAGTGGGTCTAATCCACTAAACACTCCCAAGATCCATTCTTCTCTCTTGTTGGTTAATCTTCCTACACACTATAAGAGAAGAGCCTTCCATGAGCAAAAGGGGAGGACTCTTTGAGATATCAAACCTATGGTCTTAGATCTTTGTGGAGATAGCTAGAGGGGAAAGCACTTGGAGCTGGGAGTTGGATTGGACATCAAGCACCTGTTGTAAGTAACTTCAACTTTGCAATAAAATATAACTTGTCTTGTTTCCTGAATTATGTGTGTTGATGTTGTTTCAATTACATGATTTGTTTCTATTGTAGATTTATATTCTAACATATATTTCAAGTTGCTAGAAATATTGTATGTGCTTGTACTTTGATTCATCCCAACAGGTTCATTCGCGAGGACTTGAAGATTGGAGCAATAACTAGGACAAGCGACTAAATCAAAGGTAAGATTAAATCTCTTCTATCTCTTTCAGCAGTATAATCTTGAAGCATTTGTTTGAATCTAGGAATTCAAGGTAGCATTTGTGATCCTTTTGTCTTAGTTTGAAGTCAATCGAGTCTACTTTAACCTAAGAGAGTTTCTACCTATCTGTAGGGTGAAATATCTACAACAAAAACTAGCGACTCCGCTGGTTTGAACCCCATTTGATTGATTCATTTCACTTTCAGCCATTCTTGATTGTGATTCTTCTTTCTTTTCAAACCAGTACTGGATTTTGGTCTCTTTGACGTCTATTCACCCCTCCTCTCTACATCTTTTCTCCCTCTGTGATCAGTGAGTCCCCTGGGCCTGCAACACCCCTGGAAAATTCAAACTTTTTCTCAAAAGTTGTGCTTTTTGTACCCTTTGCAGCAGTACTGCACCCCTATCACTCCCTCCAGAGCGGTAGTACCATGCCCCATGCACTCCTTACAGCGCGGTAGTGTACCAGTACCACGTATCATCCTGTAGAAACCACGCGGTAGTGCCTGCATTTTTTTATTATTTTTTCTTTCCTGTTTAGTTTTCACAGGTCATCCCTGACCTTCTCTCCCTCAGATTGGTTTTTCCCGTTGCTCACTAGCATCCTGTCCTTTGAACACTTATTTGTGGTTTGTTTTGGTGTGAGCTTGAGTATTTTTGAGTTAGTGGCATTATTTGCATACTTGGTCACCCCTTCACTTTGATTGCATTGGCTTGATCGTTTCATCATAACCAAGTTGTTATTACTATCCTCTTTCACTGGATTATGTAATTTTTAAATCACATTGTTCTTATAAATATTGTCTTTTCCATTATCGTTATTAAAATATATATTGGAAATTGTCATTTGAGAACGTTTGTGTTGCTTTGATTGAAATGATTTAGTTATATTGTTGTGCACTAGGAAGTGAACCATTCAAATTTGCCACACAAATTCTCGTTTTGAAGCATTATAGTTGTAGATTAGTAAAATTTGAAAGAAGTGTTTATTTCAGTTTGGTTTACTCAGAAAAAGAAAACAAAAGTTTGTTTTTGATGTGGTTTTTCATTGCTTTTGAAAATTTCATGCATGGTGATCGAAGAACTCTCTCTTTTCTGTAGCTAGATTTCATTGAATAAAAGGCTCATTTCGATTCATTCTCATTTGCATGGTTTGGGTCATCACAACATCACCAAGTTTCACGTCCATTTACCCGATTGAGTAATACAACCACTAAAATTTACACCCCCTAACTAAACACATCATAACCTCTCTTGAGGAGAAAAAGAATTTGTTAGTTAGGTAGGACATCGGGGATAGGCATCCAAATAATTCCCCCTTGTCATTATCATCTTAGACATAGTTGTTGTCCTCTAAGGTACCAAAATCCTATAGTATTTGTTGACACGGTCATACACCAGTTTGTGGAGGGGCCTCCTATTGTTTCAGGGGTTAAACCGTCGCGAGATCGAGAACTGGATGGACTCTGTGGAATGCCGCACTCCACTTATCCCTAAGGAAACATCGATCATTGTCTTCCTTGTATTCTCATCATACTGGTGATACAAGGGTGATAAGGCAGAAGTGCCGAAAACCTTTTCCAACATGTCATGAACAAGGTAGCTTAGTGACTTTTCTACTAGGGCTCTTTTACCCAGGATCCCTTTCGGTAGAGGGACATCCTTCTCTTATTGGTCTCTCACATTGTATTGTTCGACATGGATTTCATCACCTTGCAAAGGATACAACTTGTTGAGGTATCCAGCTCTTAGTTAGGAGGTTTTGCTTGTTGGCATTCTGGCCATTGTTATTCTCAGCTCGCTTACTGCGACACCGGTCTCAGTATAGTTTTTAGAGCTTGCTTTTTGGCCTGAGAGCCTTGCTTTTCTAGCTCCCCTTTTGCACACTCGATTGCATTAGGGTTTTTGAGTTCTTTTTTACGAGATTACCCCCGGATCTTGTATCTCTACCATTATGTCAGAACCACGGAGATTGCGAAGAGTATAGGGATGAAGCCCACCACCACCACCACGGACCTCTGGTCCACCTACATCACGTATTCCCGCCCCTCACGGTCCCGGTTCCGGCCGAGGGAACGTTCCACCACCGATCCACACTACATCTTCAGTTCCGCCTATAACTGTTACTCACAGTATGGTCTCAGAACCCTTTGCAGTTTCTGCAACTAGTCACACACCTGAGATTCTGACTGTCACTTCACCCACTATTATTCCAGATCTACCTGTCACAGTGGATAACATTGCAGCGGTTGAAAATAACACTGCCCAAGATACTAGACCAGAGGCCATCATCCTCCCCGATGTCAGCACTACCCTTCCACCAGATACTTTCTACGATGTTTTGGAAGGATCTGTTGGCACCATCGAAGGATCCGACCAAGACATATCCGAATTGATTACAGTCCCGGGCGGATACGTCGAAGTTATCGAAGAAACCCAACTTCCTGATACACCTTTTGAACCTGACTATGACTTTCTTGCTTCTCAGGCGGAACCTCCGCTTGCTATCACTACGCCATCCAGTGTTCATCCACAGGAAACTGGTTCTTCCAACAACATACCTCGTACGGTATCCCTCCCCAATCTCCCTTTGGGACACGAGATCATGGCCTCGATCCAGTCTAGTATGGTTAGTATAGCTAACTCCCCTTTAGTGTCAGCACAATTTAAACGTGATATAGAGAAAATGCTCTCGATAGCTTCTAGATATCCCCCTGCTACTCGTCCTCCTGACTACCAGGCTCCCAAAGTCCCGTCTAGCACAGAGTTCCATCATTCCTATGCAGACGGTTCTGGACCTTCATATATTACTATACCTCATTTCCCTCTGGACCTCGAAAACCTTTTCCAGGATACAAACCCGGACCCAGTCCTCGATGGTCCTCCTATTGCTCAAGATGCTATGGACGAAACTCCTGACACCCCTTGGTTAAATTCCCCACATTTACTACCGTCAAGTATGTTTGGCGCACATTCTATGAGGGATAACCCAGTATTTTCTCCATCCCCGCTTGTCACATATGGAAGACCCCCTCCACAAATTGGCACCTTTGGCGCCATTGACCAATCGACACTATCTCACCTTTCTAGTTTCGGAAGAACATCAAGTCATACCGCTGGATCATCCATACTGACCAGAGGTTCACCTTCGACCACTATCTACACCATTTTAGGAGGTGGACAATCGACTATTGGAACCACTAATACCAACAACCAACCCCCTCCTGTCGGGCCATCAACCCAGCCTACAGGAGGACAACCCTTTGTTGGGAACCTTGCTCCTAGTCACCAACCTCCTCCCATAGGACCATCCAATCCACCTGCTGGAGGGAAACCCACTGGTACCATTCAACAACCCTCCCAACCAACACCATCTACTTAGTTCGGTATGTACAACACATCTGGCAGTGGACAACCTTATATCGGTATTCCAACCGGGCCTCACCTTCAACATCCCTCGTCAAGCATACTTCCTTCTTGGGGATCTCAAATCCCACATAGTGGGGGGTACTCATTATTTGGAAACTGGAACCCAGCTGGGAGGCAACCTCAAATTCCCCCCAACTTGAATTTTGGCTTTCCCTACCCTTCGACTGCAACAACTCCATGGAACCCATCTCTTCAACCTCCACCTCTTCATCAGGGTGGAACCCATATTCCATAGACACCATTTTTGCAGCCACTCCCTAACCCTGGTATGGGAAATCCTCCACCTACTCAAGGCAGTGGTAACATCCCCGGGACCCAACAACCCCAGGGAACCATTTCCCAACAAGGAACAACAAACATTCCTGGGACACAGCAACCCTAGGGTACAATACCCACCATACCCACTCAGCAGAACGTCCAACAAACGGTTACCACTGTGATTCCCAGTCAGGTAATGAATTCCAACACACAACCGGTTAACTAGATGGCCTACTACCCCCAGAACTTCCAGCAGTACCCTGCGGGAAACATGTATGGGTACAACACGCAGCAATATGCTGTGCAGGGCCCCTCAGGCATCCCTATACCATACAATTATTACTCATGCTCACAACCCAACCGTCAACTTCCTTTCTTGGCCATGATGGATTTACCTGATTTGTCAAGGCTCATCAACGATCCTATATGGCATGAACCTCACTGGCCACCTATCCCAGCCAAACTTCCATCAGACATTCCCAAGTTCGATGCCAAGCCCGGGGAAGACCCCAAGAACCACGTGATGACCTTCCATCTCTGGTGTTCATCCAACTCATTGATAGACAACTCCATTCGGCTACGGCTCTTCTAGCGCACGCTTACTAGTACGACAAAAAAATGGTACATCGAGCTTCCACAACACTCCTTTCATGATTTTAATACCTTGGATATGCAGTTTCTGACCCATTTCCAGCTTCCCATCCGGTACGAGACTGGAACAGAACTGTTAACCTCGTTACGTCAAACCAATTCTACACATATCTCAGACCACATCAATGAGTGGCGTCGACGCCTTAGGCTAATCAAGGCACCCATTCCGGATCAGCTACTCGTTGATTGGTTCACAAAGTCTTTCTTGCCTCCCATAGCCAGGGACATTGCTATGCGCGGGCCCGTTATGGAGGAACAAGCCATCTCGGCTGCCTAGTACATGGATTTGGTATATACCCAATCCAACACTTTACATGAACTTCTTCCTCACGCTACCCGCATCATTACTGATCCAACTAAGCCTGCCACTAAACCCCCTATCGATGGTATTGTTGGTTCAGTCAAGGCCCAGCGTACCATCAAACTTACGGGGAAGCAAGCTCCTGCTTCCCCCGCTCCACCCTAGGATGCTCCAAAAGCTTCTACTTCTTCTGCTGTCTCCTCCGAAGTGAACGCAGTTCAATCTACATCACAACCATCTGGAGGAAAGAAGAAAAATAATTGTGGAAAATCCAAGAAAACTTCTAACCAGCAGGAGAATCCCAAGCCACAACCCACCCATAACGACCCGAAACCACGTCAGAAAGCTAAGTTTCCCTGCCTCATTTGTCAAGATGATCACTATATGCGTGACTGTCCCTACAAGGATGAAGTCAACAAATTCGTTAAAGGATCCTCTCGTTTGGCAGTGTTAACCGACCCTTTCCCTCAACAGCAACAACAAATGGTTTCCCAAGAATCCCCACAAGGGGGCAACCCGAACAACCCACCTCGCGGAGAGATGTCCGCAAATCATGAAATTCTGATGACGAGTAATGAAGAGATTCACATAACCACTCATTCAAAGACGTACGAAAACCCCCCAAGTTCAAACAAACAACCAGAGACAGCCAAAGGCAAGTCTCCTGTTGAAGATCCTTCTCTCACACCCCCCTTAACGGCCATCTCCACATCGAGAGACCGCTTATAGACACAGTGCTATGCCCACCCAAGGGCACCATATGAAAGGCGTCATTTAATCCAAATACGCGAGCTGCCCAAAATTACAACATTGTTGAGGATCTTGCTCAAGCACATTGCGTGATGTCAACCCTCGAGGGCCTCCAACACTGCCCTACGCAGCGTAGAACCTTACTTTCAACACTGGGGGCAGTGGACCCGGATACTTCAAACACCATCATGTTTAACTTGGAGTATGTCAAAGCTCGACTTTCCCATCAGTTAGCCTTCCAGGTTCATACAAAGATCCGTGGAAATAACATCCATCGCACTGTCTTAGATGAGGGTGCTTCCACATCGATTATGTCTTTGAATTGTTGGAGAGCCTTAGGCTCACCCGAAGTCATGACTTCTCCCACTACTCTCAGAGCATTTGACGGACATGGTTTTCAACCCTATGGACTCATTCCTGCGAATGGTGTTGAACTGGGGGGAAAAACAGTATCTGTACACATCGAAGTCGTGGATGCGCCATTAGATTATAATCTTCTACTCAGTTGGAACTGGTTTTACGCCATGACCGCCATAGCATCTATTGTCTTTTGAATCGTACAATTTCCTCATGAAGGGAAGATTGTCACCATAGATCAGCTTGATTACTGTATCCCAGACTCTCATTCGAACTCCGCCAACACCATCCCGTTATTGGATCAACCTCGGTACCATTTCCAAGATGTTGGCATTGGTCTTATGAAGGATTCCTCCCTCATTGGAGTTTTCCCCGAGCTGGGGTCCCCCGTTCAGCCAGTCAACATGATATCATCGAACATCACCCCCTTCAATGATTCTTGGGTGATACCGAGTCCCACTGAGATTGAAAACTACGGCAACTCCATGCTGTTAAATGGGAACCTCCCAGCATATGAAGCGATCCAGTCAGCCATCGATTAGATCGATCCTACTACCCATCACACAGTGGCACAGCTCTCGTCCGAGGCCAGTTCATCCCCACCACCCATTGATCCTCTCACATTGATTTTTCCTACTAACGAATCAATCATGGAGGTTATGTGCAGTGATGAACCACCATGGGGATATTTCCATCATCGATCTTCTTTCCCCACCATCCAAACGATTGAGCCCGATACAAAATCCAACACTTCACTTGGAATGGTTCAAATCAAGTTCCCCACTTCGCTCGATGAAGTATTTTCTGAAGGAAACTTGGCCAATCTCATGGCGACCACTCCCATCAACATTTCAGTGAAGCCTGGTGTCGTGGAAAACATTCATATTGGTAAGACATGCATTCCCATCGAAATGGAGTTCTAAACTGCCTACTTTAAAACTTTCTGCGATGTTTTTGCTTGGAGTTATGAAGAGATTCTAGGAATAGACCTTTCTATCGTGGTCCACGAGATTCCAACCTTTCCTGGCACCTGACCTGTTCGATAGAAACTCCGACCCGTCCACCCCCGTAAGGCAACCACTATCAAAGCAGAAGTCGAAAAACTTTTGCGTGCTGGTTTTATCTATCCTGTCCCACTAACAGAATGGGTATCTAATATCGTTCCCGTAGCCAAGAAACAGGGTACGATTAGAGTCTGTGTCGATTACCGTGACTTGAACAAAGCTTGTCCAAAGGACAACTACCCAACTCCGTTCATCGACCAGATCATCGATAACTGTGCCGGGCATGTCATCTTTTCATTTATGGATGGATTTTTCGACTATAATCAGATCGAGATGCTACCAGTGGACCAGCATAAAACAACCTTTATCTGCCCATGGGGAATCTTTGCATATCGAAAGCTACCTTTCGGCCTGAAAAATGTCAGGGCAACTTTCCAACGAAAGATGTCATACGCATTTCATGATATCAAACATATTGTAGAACCGTATCTTGATGACCTTCCCGTTCATTCTCAGACTAGGGAAGATCATCCTGATCACTTAGGCGCCGTTTTTGCAAGGTGTTGTCGCTACAATATTCGTTTGAATCCACACAAATGCATCTTTTGTGTTGAAGCCAGAAATTTTTTGGGATTCGTTATCTCCAAAAGCGGTATACAATTGGACCTCGTGAAGGTAGAAGCTATTCTAGCCATGCCTTTCCCCACGAACATACTAGAACTTCAAAGTTTGCAAGGGCACGCAAAATTTCTACGCCGTTTTATTTGCAATTTCGCCGAGATAACAAAAGGCTACAATTGTTTGAGTATTTATAACCTCACTTGCTTTAGCTACATATGTTTGTCATCACGGTGTGACTGTCTTCTACTTTATCTGCGCTATTACTGCTCCAGATTTTCACTATGACATCTTTCTTAGCTTGGCGATACTAGAGCTGCCTTCGGCTAATCATAGTACTAACAACAGGCTCCTCAGGAATGAAGTAGGATCGATGATGCATGTCATCCCATGGGATATTGTCTGGTTCGGTTAGTGCCTCGAGAATTTATTCATCGTTTTGAAAGCACCAAGTGGAGAGGTCAGAGGTTTTAATGGTTGAAACCATGTAAATGGTGTTTATCTCTGTCGATGAGGATTCTGAGGGGTGGATCTAATTAATAATAATGATCGAAGGCTCTAAGGATGGTTTCCACAACTCATGGAGAACCAACGGGTATTCTGTTAATTCGGGGAAGTGATGGGAATAATGGCCATAGATCCCTTAAACTGCGTAGGATTGATTGGTGCACAGTGATTTGTTGCGTTCTTGCAAGGGGGTTGATAGTTCAACAAATGGAATTTTTTTGTTATCGTCCAATGAATCCATATGGGCGTGAAGGTTGGGTAGGTGTAGATAGTTGTGGGTAGCATGGCCCAAGGTATCGCATAAAGCACATTTCTTAGGTGCACGTGCTTGAGAAGGGAGGTTCACAGCTTTGTTCGCGGTTGTTGAGGTGTTGTTTTTTGTGGATTTCCCCCCAACCCTTTTGGGAGGCTAGGGAGTGGGGTTGTGGGAGGTTGTTTCCGACATGACAAGATGAGGGTGATTGGCAGTGTTGATTAGTTGAACTGGTTGAAGAACAACCTGGGGGGTTGGTGCGGGATTAGGTACCGATAGGTACTAGATAGGGAGCCCTATTGTCAATCCCGGAAGGTTCAACATTTCCATGAAGGGAACGCTTACGACTCCTGATGGGGGAAACAAGAAAGGGATCATGTGGATTGAGGTGGCTCCCATGTGACTAGGTACTAATGTTGCTTGAGGTTGAGGCGACCATTGGGGTTGCGACGGAGGTACTAGTTGAGATACAAGTTGTGTTGTGGGAGCTGGTTGGTCTGATGAAATAGTGCACAAATACGATAACTCGACGGCCAGCGGAGGTGGGGGTAAGGAAAAAAAGGTGGAAGTCATCGGGGCCTTGGAGTAAAGACCCAGCCCTACGGTGGAAATCAAGGAAGTAGGTGTGCCAAGTATAGGTTTTTCAACCATGGGGAGGACATTTTATGGCATCGTGGGAGTGTTCGGGTCGTAGTAAGTGAGTTGGTCAAGTTTGATGACCCATCCCTCCTGGGGGAACATCATAAGTTGGGACACGGATGAGGTGACCACCTTCATCGTGTACATGTAGCTGCGTCCTAAAAGGAAGTTATAGTCGAGCTAGGCATTTACGACTTCTATGTCAATCAAGATGATTTTTCCAGCTAGTTAGACGGGGACATTGGCAAGCATGCCTTGCGGTTGGGCTACGCAACCATCGTAAGCTCGAAGGGTCGTCGTTGATTCTTGCAAAGGAGGGTATCCTAGTTTTTTCCATACAAACATGGACATTACGCATGTAGAGGTTCCCTCATCTATGATGCATCGGTGTATAACCAGGTTTCAGATCATCACTGAGATCTGAAATGCAATGGATGAAGGCATGCGGGGTTTTGACTGATCTAAGTCGAATGCCATCAGTCGTGATTCCGAAGGGTCGATCACACCTAATGCAGATATAAATTCTTTTCATTGTCCTAGGTAGTTCTTTGAAACTTCCAAATCTGACATGGTAGTAGGGAACTGGGCCAAGTCATCCAGAATGTTATAATTAGGGGCAGCGCGAGCATTGGGGTTATTAGCAAAGTGCCACAGAGGGAATTTGGGGGCTTTAGGAGCGGATTTGTTTGGGGGTGGTGGTAGGAATAATGACTTGCTAATGAGGGTTGACGTGGTCGCCTTATCTGTAGGCATGGGTTCTATAGCCGAGCTATATTGGTTATAGTGAGTCCGGAGTTTGACATTAGCTGATGACATCATTAGAATGTGGTGGAATCATGAATCAGAGACTTAACTTGTGGATGAGCCATAGGTAGCGTGTGGTTGTGTGGTGAGGACCCCTTGCGTAGGTAGGGGGTTTTTCAATGTCATAGGTTGCGCTGTAACAACCCCTTGTGTGGGTAAGGGGTTTTGACACACCATAAGAGGCTGTGTCGTTTGAGGTGGTTGAGGTTGTGCCTGAGGAGCGTCAGTAGTGTTGTGGTCGTTAGCCTCGTCCCAAAGCTGGTGGGATGCCGCTAATTGAGGGAAATGGTGAGTGTAGTGTCCATAAACATTACAGAAGGAATAAGGATGATTGGTTCACAACTGTGGGTTATTTCCTTGTCGGGAAAGTTGATTGGGGTCTTGGTTTGCGGGATTGGGCCTGTTATTAATTGGGGGTTAGCGGGAGGTCCGCCCCTCCCTTAACATTGATTTTTTTAATGATTCTGTCCACGCCTTTTGTCTTGTTAGCCTTGCTAGTTGTTGGGGGCGGGTTGGTTTGGTTGTTGGTTCTGCTGAGCATAAACCTGTCATTGAGGCGCATTGGGAACCCGAGGTTGAGCGGGCGCGGGGTATACATGCGGTGGATAACAAGTAGGGGGAGCTTGAGGTTGGGGAGGAGCGGGAGCAGGTGGCATATGGTAGTAAGCCAGTGAGGCCATAGGAGGGGGGTACACTTTTTGGTTATGACCATAACTAGGTGTCACTTATGTGGGCCCGTGTGTTTGAGTATTATGGGATGATGGCACATATGAAGGTTTTGCTCCAGAATGACCTATTGTACGTGAAACTTAAGGACCACGACTCATAGCGGGTTGCGTGGGTGCTGGAGGCATATGCATGGGTGTCCGGTCAGTGGATGCGATGTGGCCGATGATGTTGTCTGCAACATGGGATGCCCCTAGTGCGTCCTTTCAAGAAGTAATGCCACGCGAGGCATTGGGTAATATCCTGTATAGGAAGCCTAATTTAGCATAGATGATCGAACTGCTGGGATTTAAGGATAGCCTCTTCTTCAGTTTTGGTTCACTCGGATGCCACATCCTTGGTGATAGCTAGTATGAGGGACTTCAAGAACCAATCTAAGAATATGCGGTCATCTAATTTAATCTTACACAAACTGCGGTGTTTTCACCATTCATAAATGTGGTCTGTGATATGGGTGGCTGTAGTTTGTCTGCAAGATAAGAGGATCTCAACACTAGCATTGTAACAAACTGGTAGTTGGAAGAACTGCAGGAAAGTTGAAGCGAGGGACATAAAGGTGGAATGAGTCCCATGGGACTGGTCAATGTACCACTTGGCTACAGCGCTAGTGAAGGTTCCCTGTAATAGGCATTGCCGGATAGAGTCATCCACTATGGAGTTAGAGGAACACCATAAGTGGAAGGACATGATATTGTTCTGTAGGTCTTCTCCACCCTTTCCCTAGAACTTGGGTATGTCCTAAGGGATCTTGGTGGGCATGGGAGGCCACGTAGGATCATGTCATATTAGGTCGTTGGTCAATCTATCCAGGTTAACGAGTTTGAGACTGGCCATGAAGGGAAAACTTACAAGAGGATGTGACATGGATGGATTGACCTCTATGCTGGCCATGGCGGCTATCATGGGGCCACTTCCACAGAATGCGGGTTTATGGGGGTTAGTCGCAATGGGAATCGAGCAACTACCTATGTGGGGGGGAGGGATCTGAAAGGAAGAGGTAGTTCCCCCAAAGGTATTACTAGTGACCATAAGGATTGTGGTTGTCCGTACGTGATCGCTACCTATGGGTATGGATGTCGTGGTTGGGTGCACAATGGTTCCAGGGGTAGGTCTTGTGGCAATATGGATAGAGTTTCCCGTTGGTCCCACGACTAGTATAGATGTTGTAGTGGCGGCAGGGCCACTAGCGTGTCCACCTCCAACAAATCCTCTGTAGAACGTGTTGGGGTTCATGCCGACCATGGGGCTAAATGAGGCTGTGTGTATGGGTTACTCTGCTTTAGAATTATATGTGAAATAAGGTGCGTCAGGATGAATATCCAGTGATGACAATGTGTGTCTCAAGGGGGTGTGACGAGTGGCGTTTAAAGGACCGTGTTGTGGGGACTTCCCCTGTAGTATATGGGAGTATCTCAGGGGATCAATGATGAATGATATCGTGTGTGTAGATGAGGTTAAGTAAAAATGATAAAAAATCCAAATGTTGTTGTGTGTGCAGAAGGAGAGATCTCAACAAAGTGGTACTCATCCCAACAACAAACTCTAAAAATATACTGCGATCGTGTGTCATAGAAGGAGAGTAGAAAGGAATGGTCAGAATGTTAATTTTTGAGCATTAATTCAATATACTCTAGGATCTTTACTGAGAGAATAACATGTACAACATATCAAGTATAACAATGCATATCAATCACATGAGACAACAGACACACAGAGTTTCACTGGGGAAAACCATAAAGGTGAAAATCCCCACAACTTCCTCAGAGATAGAAAGAGCAATGATACAACCAAAGTTCAAGAGATAGTCTTCTCCTAGTAGATGATCCTCCTCACAAGTGCACCACTTTTCGATAGAGATAGAAGTGAGTAATGAGTGATCAAATAGAGATCTCTCGATCTCTATTTATACTTTAATGTCCTTCCCAATAAACCAGTGGGGCCTACTTGTCTAGCTTAGCCTAATAACCCTTTGGTTAACTTAATCAGGGCCGACCCCACACATGGTGGTATAATAACCCATCGACAAGTTACGACACTTGCGACACTTGTCAATACAAATGACGACACTTCCGTATAGAGGAATAATACATCTCTATACGAGTACAATATACATAGGTGAAATACATTCCGAAGTTACATATACATCAACACTCCCTCTTAACTAGGAAGGTATTTCTTGACACAGATTTTCTAGTACAAGTCTTCTTCTCTGGATCATCATCAGCGAATCATCGTCATTGTCACTGCTGCTGCTATCTCAATCAATCTCCGATCTACTTGTCATAGGAAGTTCTACAGAAAAAATCCTTTTTCATACTGTATGTAGGCCCACCACCCGCAAGTCTTCATCATTACTGGCCATACTATGGAATCCTCAGGACTTATTACATGCATCACAATGCCTCTAAAGAGTATCCCAGGACCATTTATGTGCCGAAGCACGACCGGCAAGATCTCCCAGGTCCACTTACATGTGACTGTCACAAAACCTTAAAAGAGTGTCTTGCAAAGCAATATCTCTAAAGAGCATCTGGGGCCTTTTTCATCCTGTCTAGATCTACAGGACTTATTACATGTGACCCCTACAACAGTGCCTCGAAAGAGAATCCCAGGACTTATTATGGGCACACAGCCCAACCTATCGGATCTCCCAGGTCTACTTACATGTGGTCATGGCAATGCCTCGAAAGAGAATCCCAGGACTTATTACGGGCACACAGCCCAACCTATCGGATCTCCCAGGTCTACTTACATGCCATAGTACAATGCCTCAAAAGAGAATCCCAGGCTGTTATGAGCACACAGCTCAACCTGTCGAATCTCCCAGGTCTACTTATATGTCCTCCCAGAGCAATGCCTTGAAAGAGCATCCCAGGATGTTACTAGCACACAGCTCATCTGCACAATTTGTCCACGGCCACAATGTATCAACCTGATACTCACCATGCATCATCCTGATGTACATCATCACATGATCAACTTAATCATCATCACTGCATCGTCCTGATGCATGTCATCTAGAGAAACATCCTGAAGCTCATCATCCATGATCAACCCGATCATATAATGCATCCACCTGATGCATACCAAGTATCTACCTGATACATATAATCATACATGATCCACCTGATCATACAATGTATCCACCTGATCATCCATTGCTTACATCCGCAACCATGGAAGGATCCTCCTCTCACCATGCTGGGAATGTATTCTGCAAATGTGTCCATCACTTCTTCCTTGAAGTGTCATCAATATGAAGAACACTAAGCCTCTCTTTGAAGTACTCAAACTTCACTCTGGCTAATTGCTTCGTCAACACATCTGCAACCTACTCATCTGTCACAATAGACAGGAGCTTCACTGCTCCTCTCTGCACCATATCCCTGATATAGTGATATTTGATCTCTATGTGCTTCGACCTGTCGTGGAACACCAGGTTCTCAGATAGCTTCACACAACTCTGGCTGTCACAAAAGATACCAGTAGCCTCCAGCGGGAGATCAAATAACTCAGACAGTAGCTTCCGGAGCTATACTGCCTCACACCTAGCCGAACATGCTGCAACATACTCAGCCTCGGCTGTACTCAGTGCTACGCAGGATTGCTTCCTACTAAACCAAGATATCACACCTGATCCCATTCTAAAGCAACACCTAGATGTGCTCTTCCCATCTGTAGCACTGCCTGCCCAGTCCGAATCAACATAACCCTGCAGGTTAAACTTTTGATTCACATCATACTTGAGCCCAAAATCAATTGTACCCTTCAGGTACCTCAGAATATGCTTTATAGCAACTAGGTGAACACCTCTGGGATCCATCAGGAACTGGTTCAATGTGTTCACCGCAAAGAAAATATCTGGTCTAGTGTTCGTCAGGCACATCAAGGACCCAATCATCTGACAATACACAGTGACATCAACTAGATCAAATAAAGCATCACACAGAAGCTTCAAGTTTGATGCCATAGGTGTGGCCATGGCCTTGCAGTCCATCATCCCAAACCTTTTCAGGATCTCCACTGCATACTTCCCTTATCCAAGGAAGATCCCCTCTGCACTCTACCACACCTCCATGCCTAGAAAGTAGTGCATCATCCCCAAGTCCATCTCAAAATCGGCAGCAAGCTTCCTCCTAGTATCGGCAATCAAACCATCCTCACCTGTTACAAACAGGTCATCCACATACAATAGTAGTATCACAGGATTTCCTTCCTCAACCTTGTAGTAAAGGTTGGAATTTGCTTTACTCTTAGTAAATCCCAAACTGGATAGAAAGCTATCTATCCTACCATACCAAGTCCTAGGAGCTTGCTTCAAGCCATACAAGGATTTCTTCAACCTACACACATATGACTCTCTGTCATGTGTCTCAAAATCGAGTGGCTTCTCCACATACACTTCCTCCTCGACTACACCATTCAAGAAAGTTGTCTTGACATCCATCTGGTGTATCTTTCATTTCATCATTGCAACCAGGGAAAGCACTGATCTGATGGAAGTTTACCTAGCTACAAGAGCAACAGTCTCTTCATAATCAATCCCTTCTTTCTGGGAGAAGCCACAAGCTACAAATCTTGCTTTGTATTTCTCTATGTTTCCATCTACAGCATGCTTGATCTTGTAGATCCACTTTGAAGTCACCATAGACTTCCCTTCAGGTCTTGGGACTACATCCCAAAAATCATTCTTCATGATCGACTGGTATTCTTCGATCATGGAATCCTTCCATTCTTTCTTTTCCGCTGCTTCTTCATAACTGGAAGGTTCTTTGTTCATAATATCATAGAGTAAAGCAACATAGCTGGTATGTGATCTAGTTCTCTTCTTTGCTCTGTGTTCTTCTTCTGGAATGCCATATCTTTCTACATCTTGGATGAGCTCTCTATCCCATGTAGGTTTCCTCTTGTGAGAGTTATTTTCACGCTGTGGATCTACAGGTATTTGTGGATCTTCAACTTCACGATCTGCTTCTGGAATTGATTCAGTCATGGTGATGTCTTGAAATCTGTTTTCCTTTGGTTCTTCATGATCTTCAACATGTGTCTTTCTTGATTTGATGAAGACTGAGTTTTCATCAAATGTTACATCCCTTCTGACATCAATCTTCTTGAACCTTGGAAAGTATATTCTGTAAGCCTTTGAGCTTTCACTGTACCCCACAAAGATGCCCTTCTTTCCTAAAGGATCTAGCTTTGTCCTCTTTTCCTTTGGAACATGAGTGTATACTAGCCAACCAAATATTTTGAGATGGATGACTTCAGGCTTCTTACCAGAGAAGACCTCTTCTGGTGTCTTGTTGTCCAATATCTTGTGAGGTGTTCTGTTCTGCACATATACAACTATCCTAGCTGCTTCTACCCATAGATGTATAGGAAGATACTGCTCATGTAGCATTGCTTATGCTGCTTCCATGATTGTTCTATTCTTCCTTTCTGCAACTCCATTCTGTTGTGGATTGTAGGGAGCAGTCAACTCCCTCTTAATCCCTGAATCACTGCATAGCTTATTGAAATCACCTGAAGTGAATTCTCTGCCATTGTCGGATCTGAATGTCTTTATTTTCTTATTAGTTTGATTTTCCATCAAGGCTTTGAATTCCTTGAACTTATCAAACACTTCATATTTGTTCTTCAATAAATAAACCCAAGTCTTCCTGGAGAAGTCATCAATGAAAGATACATAGTAAACATACCCACTCAGAGAACTGGATGACATTAGACTGCATACATCGGAGTGGATAATTTCCAAGATTCCTTTTGATTTGCTTTCACTGCTTGGAAATGCCTTCTTTATGTTCTTTCCTTTTGCACATCCTTTGCAAACACCTTCATGCTTGGTCTTGATTTTAGGAAGACTCTCTACTGCTTTACTTGCAATTGGTAGTGCCCTATAGTGCACATGTGCAAACCTTCTATGCCAAAGTTCACTTGGCTCCATGGATTCATGTACCATGGTATGTTCAAGTTGTCCCTTTAATTTATACAAACCTCCCTCTTGGTCTCCAATCACTACTGCATCATCAATAGTTTTACCTTTTGGCCACATTAGAACTTGGCCATCTACAAATGCAACCCTCATGCCTTTTGCATCCAATGCAGATATGGAGAGTAAGTTCTTCTTGAGCCCAGGTACATATAACACATCTTTCATCTTCAAGGACTTCCCAGAGTCTAGGTTGTAGGAGGCTTCACCACTTCGTTTGATGGGATATTGGTAGTCATCCCCAAGTTTCACCTTATGGGGTGACTCATGTTCAGATAGATTAGCAAATGATTCTTTAAACCCAATCATGTGTTTGGAAGCCCCACTGTCAATAATCCAATCATTACAACCATGAGAAATAGTACCCGTGAGAGCAGAGATTAGAACATATTCATCTTCACTTGATGAGTCATCACTTTCTGCCCTAGCCTTCTTCTTTGGTGGTTCATCATCCTTAGCAGCATGAGCATGATATCTTCTTTTGTTATTTTTCTTCTTCTTGTTGAAGTTGTTGTTGTTGTTGTCCCATTTGTTTTTGGGACAATCCGTAGCAAAGTGTCCCTTCTCATTGCAAGTGAAGCATCTGAGATCTTTCTTATGATGGTGGTGTGAAGGTCTTCTTTTGTGAGATAACTCCCTTTTGATCTTTCCTTTCTTGGTGTGAGCCATGCGAGCTTGATATTCATTCCCCATATTTTCTTCTCGTGCCACAAGCCTTGCTTCTTATTGAGAGAATTCCTCCCATAGTCTACTGAAGGATATCAACTTCCTTCTTGCACAAATTCCTTGAATAAAGAAATCCCATGACCTAGGTAGGCCATTCAGAGTGGTCATGAAAATTTCACCATTCTCCACCATTTCATCCACAGCTTCAAGTTGTTCCTTGATCTGAGAGACCTTGGATAAATAGGATTGAATGGTCTCTCCATTCTGAAGCTTTACCCCTTTCAATTGGTTCTGCAGAGTCATCTTCCGATTTATGTTCTTCCCTTCAAAGAACTTGGTCAAAGAGTCAAACATTGCCTTGGGTGTCTTTAGAGATGACACATGTGGAATGAGATGGTCCTTGATAGAATCAGCAATGATCCTCTTTTCCTTGACCAATTTCTTCTTGTGAAGAGCCTTAGCCTCTTCCCCCTCTAGGACAGGGACCTCTTCACTTATATAAGTGTCCAACTCATTTTCTTCCAGGATTAACCCAATCCTATACTTCCATGCTCGGAAGTTATCAAGCCCTTCAAGCTTATCCTCAAGCTTGGTGTGGTGAGACATATTTAAGGAGTACTTCAAATGGAAATAGAAAAGATTTAGGTCTTACCACTTGATTTGCTGAAAACTGGATCTGGTCCCGGATTAGGGTTTGTCAGAGAAACCCTAAAAATTCAAAATGTGGATTTCAACTTTCTGAAAGGATAGAAAGATGCACCTTGATGAGCTTATTAGCTTGGTATATTCAGAATTTGAGATATGTAAAGTTTCACCCTTCAGAAATGTCTTTTAGTCTTCCCGGATTCACTCGAGAGGACCCTGAATTAGGGTTTGAGTTTCCCAGAGCTTCACCCAACCAAAAATCTCGATCCAAAGCTCTAAAATTCAATTTTTCCAAGGAGCTTCTAGATATGTCCTTAGAATTGATAAATTCCTATTTTTGTCGAAACCCTAAATTTTAGGGCAAAAAATGAAAGTGCCCAGAATTGAATTCTGATTGGATAGAAAGATTCCCCTTGATGAGTAGAGTCAATCTACCTTACTGCTTTTCCAAAATCTGTGTAGATAAACCCAATAAACAAGAAACCCTAGTTTCTGCCACTGCACAATGTCTTCTTCTCAGGGAAGCTCTGATACCATGTTAATTTTTTAGCATTAATTCAATATACTCTAGGATCTTTACTGAGAGAATAACATGTACAACATATCAAGTGTAACAATGCATATCAATCACACCAAGCAATCACATGAGACAATAGACACACTGAGTTTCACCGGGGAAAACCGTAAAGGTGAAAAACCCCACAACTTCCTTAGAGATATAAAGAGCAATGATACAACCAAAGTACAAGAGATAGTCTTCTCCTAGCAGATGATCCTCCTCCTCACAAGTGTGCCACTTTCTGAGAGAGATAGAAGTGAGTAATGAGTGATCAAATAGAGATCTCCTGATCTCTATTTATACTTGTCCTGTCCTGCCCAATAAACCAGTGGGGCCTACTTGTCTAGCTTAGCCTAATAACCCTTGGTTAACTTAATCAGGGTTGACCCCACACATGGTGGTCTAATAACCCATCGGCAAGTTACGACACTTGTGACACTTGTCAATAAAAATGACGACACTTCCGTATAGAGGAATAATACATCTCTATAGGAGTACAATATACATAGGTGAAATACATTCCGAAGTTCCATATACATCAACACAGAATGCCAACAAGAAGCACTACCTAAAAATTAAAAATACTCACTAACCTAAGGAGTATGGGATCATGCAAATTCCTAACTAAAATATGTGAAAGCTCACGCAAATCGCATCCTTTCAGGGTGATGAAATCCGTAGTCAGAGAATACGAAATGGAGAACCAAATAGATAAGGGATATCCCTCTACCGAGAGGGATCCTGGGTAAAATATCTGTAGGAGAATGGAAACTAGGCTACCCCATTCATGAAACGTCAAGAAAGGAAATTCATCGTTTCATCCCTTTGGTTGCTACACACCTAGTATGGAGGTTTGTTAATGCAGCGAGGACTACATGCATGTGTCCTTTAGAACTAAGTGGAGAGCGACAGTCCACCTAGCCTTTCGGAACCAATCTCACAACTTTACCTCCTAAGGGAGAGGCATTTTCGACAAATCGACTCTTAACCGTGCCAAAAGTACTAGGGGATTTTGGTTCCCTAAGAGACAACCACTAAGTTTCAGATGTAAAGTGGCAAAGGGGGGTTACTTGGATGCCTACCCCCAGTGCCCTACCTAGCTACAAGATTATTTGGGTCCCAAAGTGGGGTTAGGTGTTTGATCAGTTTAAGCATTTTAGTCTCACTTTGATCTTTAGGGTGTGAGTGGGTGCACGAGTGGTGTGTATAGTTAAGGTAGATGAGCAAGAAATAAACAATGTTGATAACTTTAAATAAACTGAACTGAAATACTTGATTTTAAACTGAAATATACTACTAGGAAACAATAAAAGAGATTGATCATGTTAAAATCATGAAGTAGAGGTGGTAAAAAGTATGTTGCAATCATTCAAATATGCAACTTAATCAATCAATCAAAGCATGCAAGGGGACAAACAAAAGGATGGGGTTGTTAAAATTCAGTCTAAGGGCACTTTTGTCTGAGGGACAGAGACGTTTTGGGGCATGCATTGTGGAGAAATAGGAGCGCACCCAAAAAAGAGAGTTCCAGGTCTGGAGCGTTCCTTTCAGGGGAAAAGGTGTGCTCTAAAGCGCCCTTAACTGGGGAAAAGGGCCGCCCTAGGGCACACTTAATTGTAAGACACCTGCACTCCAAAACTGGGTTTGCAAAAATTGAAAATCAACTCAGAAAATGGTTGAGTAAGGGGTCTGATGGTTGGTTTAGGTCAGTTTTGTAGGCCAAAGGTCAACTAGGGGACTAACAATACGTAGAAACACTCTAACTAAGGGATCTAACAAAGAAAAAATATACAGTAAAACATGCTCAAACAAACATAATAAATCAATTGGGGATCTGTAGGGATCTCCGTAGTATGGTTTCTAGTTCTGTTGGTGGTTCTTTTGCACTCCAACAGGAAAAAAGGGGTGATATACCAGCTTGAGGAAGCCGAGGTAGAGAACATGTGGGAGGAGGTTTATTGCTTCTCTATGTGTGAGAGGTGCGCGATAAATAGTAGTAAAAACTAGTAAAACTAACACTTAATAATGCAAAGGGAAATATATCCCAAGGTAGTATGGCTTATGAGCCGTGAATGCTAATACTAACATGCGAAAACTCAATCGTAAAAATAAATGGTAAACAATAACTATTTAATTTAATCAATATCTACCGCAGTAATAACCAAATCACACACGTAAAAATCTTTCCATTCATATCAATAAACCATGTTTATAAAAGAATCATTTTTATTATTTATAAGAAATGAAGTTACATGTATAAAGTTACTTCTCTGGGCATATGGGCCCTTGCGGTCGAGAAGCTAACAATCCTTTGTTGATGGTTTTGTCCTCCAAATGAACATCGAACTCAATCATATGCAATATATACCCCCGAATGGTAGCAGGGATCCAAGGGTGCTCAACTGGACAAAGTGATTTGAAGAGTGGGATATTGGTAGTGGAGTTCTGTGCGAATGGAATAATGGTGGATAGTAAAAATGGTACCAAGGTGAGAGAGCTTCAAATGGTAGGTTATCGAATGAACAATCTTTCTTTGAAATGATGGGAAAAATATTACATATATAATGTGAATTCTCTTTCTTTCTCATGCATCAGCTTCTTCAGCTAACTCCAGGATGAACTTGCCCTCATAATGGCTGTATCAATCTTGCATGAAGAAGTGTGCCCCACTTCTCATGCGGTGCTTTATCTCACTTAATCATCTCTTAGGATGAACTCACCTCTTAAATGAAATATTTCCCACTTAGTTAGGTGGCTAACTTAAGTGTCGTCATGTAAGTGTCATAACTAAAGTGTCTTCTTTTAGTTTAACATAAGTGTCGTCATGCAATAACACTTAGTTAACTATATCTTCTTTGTTATCACTTAGTTAAATCTATGTAACTGATTCTTTCTTGATAACATCACTGAAGTGATCAATTTGAGTTCTCCTTGATTTACTAAAGTGTCGTCTTTTAGTTTAACTAAAGTGAAAACACTTTAGTTAACTAGTCCTTCTTTTTAACACATAGTTAACTATTATATACTGAAATCATGTTGATTGATTTACTTGTAGTGACCATTGTGAGTTATTTAGTTAACTTAGGAATATATTGTGGCTTTAAATGAAGCTTGACAATTCGAGTTCACTTAGTCATCTCCTGATAATTTTGAATTCTCTTTTTCTCTATGCATTTATCTTTATGTCTTTATCTTTTAAAACATGGTCAATATGTGCTAACTTTAATTATCCATCACATTAAATTATACTAAGAATAATTATCGGATGATTTGATCATATCATATTATTTCGAACCAAATGATCATATGCTAAATTAATTCACTTTAGAGGTGAACAATCTCTAAAGGAGACTTAATAGCAATCTGGTGATCATGTTTAATAATACATCACACAACATTAAATTATTTTAACAAGTAAAGCATGACATTTATATAGAAGTTCCACCTCTATACGGGAGGTCCATCCCATGGATACCTTTAGACATAAGGTTCACATGAGAATCATTACTGGACACACAAATATGGAGCCTTGTCCAACAAGACTTTACAACATCATTACTTTGATCAATTACCTCTATACGGGAGGAATAACCTTTACATGGAAGGAAATCAAAGTGTTCACCTCTATACGAGAGGATCAATATTGGTTTCAAGCATGTATCTTGATGATGTACCTTTAACACTCCCTCTCATCGAGGGAGGCATTATCTGCCATACTAATCTTGTATCAGAAGTACTCGAACTTTGTCACTGACAGAGGCTTTGTTAACACATTTGCAATATTCTAATCAGTAGAAATGTACGGAAGTTTCACTATACCTTTCGTGACCATGTATTGGATGAAGTGATACTTGATTTCAATGTTCTTTGACTTGTCATGAAGCAATAATGGGTTTTCAAAAATCTTGATGCAAATCTGATTGTCACACTTAATAACTGTAGGCTCAAGATTTTCACCGAACAACCCTACAAGTAGCTTTCTAAGCTACACTGTTTCTTGGCAGGAAACACTAGCAGCTATGTATTTTGATTCTATAGTGCTCTGGTCTATGGAGCCCTGCTTCCTATTGGACCAAGATATCATAGCTGATTCAAGCTATAATAGTAGCTAGATGTACTCTTACAGTCCACAATGCTTCCTCCCCAATCTGTGTCTATATAACCAAGTAACATGTGAAGAACCTGCAACAATTAATTAATGAAAATACACGAGATAGCAGAAATAACAGAACTCAGAATCACTTTTATTGATGGCAGACCACTTCGAGGGGGGGAACCTCCTTTGAGCAAGGTCAATACAAATAACTTCATGGTGCCTTCATAGGCCTCAACAAACACTTATATACTAAGTCTAGGCGCCAATACTATGGGTCAAAACCATGGCCAAATACAAACTATGGATCAACAATACTACGAGCGACTTACAAAGCATATGTGCCAAACAACAATAACACAAACTATGGATCAACAAATACTACGGGACGACTTACAAAGCATATGTGTCCAACAACAATATACTAACAAAGGAAAGAAATGGGTTCCTAACATCCCCTCCCCCTTAGAAAAAGATTTGTCCTCAAATCTTTAGATGTGGAAATTGTTGTTGAATCTGAAGGAGTGGTTCCCATGTAGCATCCTCTGGTTGCATGCCGTGCCACTGAACTAAGACCTCTGTGATAGAGCGAGAGTGAAGTTGACGAGTGCGCTTATTGAGGACGGCCTCCATCTCCAAAAGTATGGATCCTTCATTATCCAGTTCGGGTAAAATAGTTTGTCCTCTGATGTTTGTGCCAAGAACTTTCTTCAGACAAGAGACATGAAATACTGGATGAATGCGGGAAGGAGGAAGTTCCAATTTATAAGCAATGGACCTAATCTTCTGAAGAATCCGATATGGCCCATAGAACTTTGGAGCGAGCTTATGATTCCATTTGAGTTTCAGGGAGGATTGCTTGTATGGATCGAGACGAAGAAAAACCATATCACCTGCTTGAAAAGTGCGCTCAGAACGGTGTTGATCGGCTTGTTGCTTCATGCGATTTCTTTCCATGTGAAGGTTGTCCCACAGAATGCAAAGAATCTGATCGCATTTTTGAAGGACTATGTCAACTACATGAACTGATGAACTGCTGGGGGTGTATGGAAGAATAACTGGCGGTGCCTGACCATAGACTGCTTCATATGGGGTCATTTTAGAGGCATTCTGGTAAGAGGTATTGTACCACCATTCAACGAGAGGGAGCCACTTTTCCCACTGATGTTGTTGTTCAAAGGTGAAGCAACGAAGATAAGTTTCCAAGCATTTATTGATAATTTCAGTATGACCATTTGTTTGTGGGTGATACCCTGAACTCATATTCAGTTTGGTGCCAGTGTGGGGAAATAGTTCTGTCCAAAAATGACTGGTGAAAGTCGCATAACAATTCGAGACAATGGAAGAAGGGATGCCATGAAGAAGAAAGATCTGGTCCAGGAAAATTTGAGCGAATGAGGAGGCTGTATAGGGATGGATGAGAGCACAAAAATGACTATATTTGGAGAGTCAATCAACCACAACCAAAATCACAGTCTTCCCTCCAGATTTAGGGATCCCTTCAATGAAATCCATAGAAATATCTGTCCAAATCCGTGTAGGTATGGGCAAGGGTTCGAGCAATCCCAGAAGGAGTGTCGTTTCACCCTTATTGTGCTGGCAGGTATGACATTCAACCACCATCTGTTGAATTGTACTTTTCATGCCCTACCAAAAGAAGTTACGCCGTGCCCGCTCATACATTTTGAGGAACCCAGAGTGCCCTGCTGATGGAGAAGCATGGAGTTCATAGAAGACAGCCTGTTGAATATCTATGCTCTGGGGAAGCACTAGGTGACCCTTGTATCGCAGGGAAGCACCATCCCAATAGTAATGTGGTATAGCAGAAGGGTCGTTGGCCAAGCGTTGAATGATTTGAGATAATGAAGAGTCATTGACATATCCCTGTTGAACATATTGCAACCAATTTGGAACATGCATAGAAATAGCTGAAAGAGAAACTTGGTCATCAAATGTGCTAGAAAGAGCATCCGCCATAATATTGTCCTTACCCTTCTTGTAAGTGATCTCATAGTCATAACCCATGAGTTTGCTAACCCATTTCTGTTGTGCTGGGGAGGATACATGTTGTTCCAGGAATTATTTCAGACTCTAGTGTTTAGTCTTGATGCATAAATGATTCCCTAATAGGTATGGTCGCCACTTCTGTACTGCATGCAAAATAGCCATCATTTCCTTCTCATATGTAGAGGAAGCTAAATTATTACCTGAAAGGGCTTTGCTAGTGAATGCAATGGGGTGTTCATCTTGAAGAAGAACAACACCAAGTCCATTGCTACAAGCAACACTCTCAATAGTGAAGGGCTTGGAAAAATCAGGCATAGCTAGAACAGGTGTAGTACACATAGCTTGTTTTAGTTTTGCAAATGCACACTCAGTAGCATGTGTCCATGTAAAAGCATCCTTTTTCAATAGATCAGTTAATGGAGCTGCAATATTCCCATAGTCCTTGAAAAACTTGCAGTAGTAGCTAGTCAACCCCAAAAAACCACGAAGGCTCTTGAGTGTCTTAGGGTGCGGCCAATTGTTCATGGCAGCGATTTTGGCAGGATCCACGTGAACCCCTTGTGCTGAGATAATGTTCTCGAGATACTCGACTTCCTTTTGTCCAACAACACATTTATACTTTTTGGCGTGGAGATGATGGTCAGAGAAAAGTTTCATTACAAGATCCAGATGCTGGAGATGTTCAACCCATGTTTTACCTTAGATGAGGATATCATCAAAGAATACCATAATGAATTTACACAAGTAGGGACGAAATATTTTTTTTATTCATCAAGGCTTGGAATGTGGAAGGAGCATTAGTGAGGCAAAAGGGCATGACCAAAAACTCATAGCGACCATCATGTGTGCGGAAAGCTATTTTAGGGATATCATCCTCATGAACCCGAATTTGATGATACCCAGAACGAAGATCCAACTTGGAGAAAAATTGAGCACCATGAAGCTCATCAACAACAGAATTGGAAACTTATCCTTGATAGTGAGGTGATTAAGTGGTTGAAAGTCAATGCAGAGGCACCATGACCCATATTTTTTGTGGACAAGAAGATCTGGTGAAGAAAAGGAACTAGTGCTCAGGCGAATAATACCTTGCTTCAGTAAGTCTCGAACGAGCATTTCAATCTTTGTTTTTTGGTGAAATGGGTAGTAATAGGGCCTGATGTTGGGAGGAACAATTCTAGGAAGGAGATGAATATGATGGTCCTCTATCCTTGAAGGTGGCAATCCCACTGGTTCAACAAAGACACCTGTATATCGATCCATAATTTGTTGTAGATCCAAAGGAGTAGTGGAGACAGCTGATGGTTGCATCTGAATGGAATGGATCTAGGTGATGACACCATGTGAATTCTTCTTAAGGAATTTTTCCATGCGATATGAATTTATGATGCTGAGAGACCCTGGTTTTAATCCTGTCAATGTGTGTTTTTGTCCATTGGGGGAAAAATGCATCCAAAGTTCATCAAAATCCCATAAGATGGGGCCAAGTATGCGTAGCCATTGAGCGCCCAAAACCACATCACATCTGCCTAAGGTCAAGGCAAACATGTCAAAGTGCAGGTTATAATCTCCCATAGAGATACGCACATTACGACACTTCCCTTTGCAAGGTAAGGTGCCCCCATTAGAAACCATGACTTCAAAGTTGGAGCAAGAATGAATAAAACAATCATCCTGTTTGGCGATCCGAGGGTCAATGAAATTATGAGTGCTACCAGAATCAATGAGTATTGTAAGAGGAAGCTTCTTGAAGTAGCCCCTGACCCGCATGGTTTGGGGGGTGGTGATTCCAGCTAAAGCATGGAGAGATATCTCTAGCTGGTCATCCTAAGACGTAGGGTCAATAGGCGGCTCCGGAATGTCGACCTGAGCATCCACTATATCTGGAGCTTCTTCACCAATTTTAGAGGCAGGAGGAGAATCCATATCCAAGAGATAGAGATTTTGCTAAACACATCTATGTCCCTGAGTGAATTTCTCATCACAATTATAACAAATCCCCTTTTCTCTGTGTGCCTGCATCTCGGTTTCAAACAAATGATTGATAGGAGTTGGTCAAGGAGCCGGCGGGATTGGAGGTCGTTGAGAACCCATATTTCGGAAGGGAACAAAAGTGGGTTCGGAGCGCTGTTGGGCTACAATCTTGTCTTCTGCCAACTTAGCCAACCCCAGGGATTCCATCATTGTGTTGGGACAGAACATTTTGACCTCAAAGCAGATTGCATCCTTTAGACCACTGATAAAACAACTCTGGTAGAAGTCATCAGGCAATCCTTCGGTGTGGTTGGCTAGTTTCTCAAATTCGGTTGGTACTCTCTGAGAGTGCTAATTTGGTGAATTTTAGTGAGGGCTCCTGTGAAGTCATCAAAAGTACTAGGACCAAATCATTGCGAAGGGAGCTGGCAAAAATCTGTCCATTTTGGCTCTTCATGAGCCTTGATGTACCAACGGTACCATTGAAGAGCTTCTTGTTCCAAATGAAAGGATGCAAGTGGAACTTTGTTGACATCAAAAGTATTATGCATACTGAAATACTGTTTTGCACGATAGATCCATCCAATCGGATTAGTACCATTGAAGCGAGGAAAATCAAGCTTTGGACCACAAATATTGCTGGAAGAAGAGAACCCATTGTCTGATGAAGACTCGGACTGTCGTTTGTTGTTCATGGCTGAATGCTCAAGATGGAGGCCGAGAAATTTTTCATCCAGATCCTAGAGTTTGGCTTGGATGGATGCAAGTGCTTCTTCCATGGTTTTTGCTCCTGCGCGGGTGACAACCATAACTAGGAGTTTTTTTTTTTTTTTTTGGTTGAGTGGGTAGAAAAAAAAAACAGAAACTGTTTTAGTAAAGGAAAATTTGGATTTGGGAAAAAATGTGAAGGGTAATTTGGGTTTGACTAGGTTTTGGACACTGTCGAATGGACAGGGAAGCAGAAAATGAGGATTTCAGAAGTGGGGTGAAAGAATAAGAAAATTTGGCAGAGAGGGACAAACAAGAAGAATTAGGAAAGGAACTATGTGGTAAAATTTGAAGGCGATTGGGTGAAATCCGAATAAGTTATGGCAAACCCTAAAAATAGACAAATGTGGGATTTCGGGCTTTGGGAAGTGGAATTTGGGGTAGGGTTCTCATGAATGAAATATGCAGAATGGGATTATAAGGGTGTCAGGGAAGTTTCAAGGGAAACAGAGTGAAAACAAGGGAGATATGGCCAATTTTTATTTATTTATTTATTTTTCAGGAATGGATTTGCAACGACGCGGAAGGGATCGAAAACAGATAGATCTGCAACGACGCGGAAGTGATCGGAAACAAAGGGATCTGAAATGGCACTGAATGGATCGAAAATGGATGGATCTGAAATAGATCTGAAACGGATGGATCTGGAACGACTTTCAAAATGGATCTGAAATGACTGGATTTGAAACGGCTGGATCTGAAATGGCGCGGACGTGATCTACAACAGTTCAGCTGAAAATAGATATGGATCCCAGGTATGTGCGGCTTCCTAACAGTTCAGGGGTTTCACTCAGCCACCAATGCTGTCTGAAGGCTTGCGTATCAAGACAGTACCCCTCACTCCAGAGCTCAGGTAAAACTGATAACTGCTTTTCCACAAACGACAACTCTTGGTTTACCTCATAGGTGGGAACTAGTCAATCAGGTAGGGGTCATTTCCCTTTTTGCTGGCAAGTCCTCTCAATGGGCCAGTTACTTTGGGATTCCTGTGGTACTCCTCACAATGAGTTTCAGGGCTTATTCCCAAGTACTTCCATTGTTAAGCGGATAGGGATTATTCCTAGATCCGAACTTGTAGCAAATGCAAAAAGTTTTTTTTTGACAGAAATTCCACCCAACGAGCCCAAGAAAGTGCTCTGATACCAGATGTGAAGAACCTGTAACAATTATTTAATGAAAATACATGAGATAACAGAAATAACAGAACTCAGAATCACTTTTATTGATCGTAGGCCACTTCGAGGGGGAAACCTCCTTTGAGCAAGCTCAATACAAATAACTTCACGGTGCCTTCATAGGCCTCAACACACACTTATATACTAAGTCTAGGCACCAATACTATGGGTCAAAACCATGGGCCAATACAAACTATGGATCAACAATTCTATGGGCGACTTACAAAGTATATGTGCCAAACAACAATAACACAAACTATGGATCAACAAATACTACGGGACGACTTACAAAGCATATGCATCCAACAACAATATACTAACAAAGGAAAGACATGGGTTCCTAACATAACATGACTCCTCCACTAGAGGCATATCTGAGTTGATATCAAATTGTACCTCGAAGGTACCTAAGCACATGATTAGAAGCTATCCATTGTCTGTGACTCCGATCAGACATAAATTGACTCAGAATGCTCATGACATAACATATATTAGGCCTCAAATGTATCAAGTACATCAGTGAGCCTATGAGCTATCTACACAAAGTGGGATCTACTGGATCTGATCCAGATTCTGAATCATGAAGTTTTGTCAAATTGGAAACTATTGGTGTAGTCATAGATTTTCAATCTATCATGCCAAACCTGCGCAATATATCCACTATGTACTTTCCTTGAGATAGAAAAATTTCATCTTTTCTTTGCTAGATCTCAAGGCCAAGAAGGTAGTGCTTTAGACCTAAGTCTTTCATCCGGAACTCTAAGGTGATATCCCTCTTCCACCAAGCAATCATATGTTCCTCTCATGTGACAAACAAATCATCATCATACATAACCAATATCAATGGTTGGTTCTTCACTACCTTGAAGTACAAATTTGGATCAACTTCACTCTTACAGAAACCCAGTTTTTGAAGGTCATTATCAATTCTGTAGTACCAAGCCCTAGGGGATTTCTTAAGCCCATATAGAGCTTTATTTATCTTGAAAACATGGGAATCCTTCCCATAACCACGCATACTTCAAGCTGCTGAATATAAACCTCATTATAAACCTCACCATTGAGGGAGGTTGTCTTCACATCCATCTGGTGAAGTTTCCATACTAGTACAGATGCAAGTGCAATCATTACTCGGATTGTGGTGTACCTTTCCATAGGGGAAAATTTCTCATCATAATTGATGCCTTCTTTTTGAGAGAAACCTCTACTAACGAATCTATCTTTATACTTCTCAATGTTACCATCCACACCATGCTTTATCTTGTAAATCCATCTGGAAGTCACAATGGACTTCCCATCAGGTTTGGGAACAACCTCCCAAACATCATTTTTAATCATAGAGTTTTACTCTTTTGTCATTGCATCTTTCCAAACTTGCTTCTATGCAACTTCTTCATACTAGGATGGTTCTGAATCACTGATGTGATTCATCAGTGCAACATACCCTAAATATCTGTCGGGTTGCTTGCACTCTCTACATGACATCGCTGTTGCTCCATGTTTCTCTACATTTTGTAAGATATATTGGCACCAAGCAAATTTTATTTTAGTAAGGGGTTCATCAGGTGACCTCTCAATCAGTTCTTCAGGAGCTAGCGAATTTGAGGCATATTCTAGTTTCTTCCTCTCAAACTCTAAAGGGGGGGAATCATACTCGGTATCCTGCATCTCTGAATCACATTGAATCATTTTTGATCTTTTAAAAGCAACTTCCTCATGGAAGGTATCATCTCAACTGAATTCAATGTGTCTCTCACTAGGTACATATATTTGATATGCTTTGGATGACTCACTATAATCCACAAAGGTACCTTTATTTCTAGAAGGATCCATCTTTGTTCTCTTTTATTTCGGTACATGAATGTATATTGGGATCTCGAAGATCCTCAAGTGTGACATGTCTGGCTTCTCACTAGTAAACACTTATTCTGGTGTCTTCTCATCTAGAATGGCATGTGGGATTCTATTATGGATGTACACAGTTGTATTGGTGGCTTCTTCCCATAATGAGGTAGACATATCTTGATCATGCATCATGGATTTCGCAACCTCACACATGGTTCTATTCTTCCTTTCAGCAACCCCATTTTGTTGAGGGTTGTATGGTACTGCTAATTGTCTACATATTCCTACATCATTACATATCTCATTAAATGCACGTGAATCAACTTCACCTCCATTATAAGAACTTAATGCACATATGTGATTTTCTTTATGATCTTCAACTAGGGCTTTAAACTCTTTAAATTTGCTAAGAGTTTCACTCTTAGCCTTCATGAAATAAATCCATGAGTTCCTAGAAAAATCATCTATGAACAGTACATAATATAAGAAGCCAATAAGGGGGGGTGACATGTGACCACATGCATCATAATGTATTAAATATAAAATCCCTTTAGATCAAGTAGAACTGTTGGAAAAACGTTTCTTAACATTCCTCACAAGTGCACAACCCCGACATACACTATCATGCTCAAAATAAAATACAAGCATGTCATATTTTAGGTTTAGTATCACTCAGATGTAGCAGACCTCACTAAAAATTTGCTCAAGAAGTGCAGAAAGAAGAAGAAGAAATGTCGATTCAATAATCATTCATACACAAGAAATGAAAAAAACTGTTGTATCATACATCAACTGAAAGCTAGCACTATGAATAGTGTAGAATAACTGAATACAATCAATAGAATTTGAATACCTCCTAAAGTCATTCGAATCATCCTCAATGTGTAGCTTGGATAACATTGGATACATCATCCAATCAGTGGAATTAGTCACAAATAGTCAAATAGCCAGTCAAATGAGTATAACTGAACCATGTGAGCACAAATCAGGGGATGGAGACTCGAAGGAGGGCGCATGAGGTTGTCAAAAGGTCAAGTGGCACTTAAGAAATAAACAACTGGTAGCTATAGGAAGTTAAGCAGAGCAATAAATGAAAGAACTGGTCAATCAATGCTCTAACTGACTGTTAAACTCCTGGTAGGTGAGATAAGGTGCATATGTCATCCAGGTGAGAAAAAAAAGGCGCATCAGGAAGGTAGGAGGGCTACTGAGGGCTGAAGACAAGATCTAGGGAGCTAAAAATAGGCTCTAGGTGTTGGGGAGACCACCATAATGATGAATGGATACATGCATATGCATGCATGATGACTAGATGCATGCATGCATGCAAAATATAAAAAACTATGGTGTTAATATTCCAACACCCTCCCTCAAGCTATATTATGAGGTAGTAACTAAAAACTGGAAAAGTAGGGCCTTGGTGATTGAGACCAAAGGTCACCTCGTACAACAATCTAAATATTAAATGAGGAAAGAGGGAAAACCAAGTGGGAAGAAAGCCATCCGTCAAAATAGACTGAAGGATGCTAATGTAGCATGGAATCACTCACCCCAAAAGGATGCAAGTGACCCTCTTTACCGAAGAATGATCGATCAACAAGAAATGGATCAGTAATGTGAGAAGGATGAAACCTTCCATTTTGAAAATCGGATCTGGTTATCCTTTGATCAAGTGGATCACCCACAAGATCTCTGAAAGATATGAGAGTAGTGGCTACCTATCTAGGAAGAGGAGGATCATCAAGTTCTTGTGGAACTGTATCTCCCATTCGCTCATCTTCATTATCAGTTGCTAGATCTTCAGGTTCTTGTGGATCTGGATCTAGCATTCGCTCTTCATCGTCATCAATCACAGACTCTGAATCTGAACTGTCATGTGATGAAGATTCGCTCTCTTGGAGCTCATCACTTCCAAACTCTGAATCTGAAATCTCATGTGATGAATCTTTTCTCTCTTGCTCATCATCACTTCCAAACTATGAATCTGAAGGTGGATCATGCTCAAAAAACATGTGCTTGTCTTCTCCTTTAGTGGAAGGAAGTGAATCTGGAGACTTCCTGAACTTTCTCTTTTGACCAAACATGGTGGGAACAAATCCAAAAATATCAATATCATTCTAAAACATGTGATCCAAACCAACTGAGGTAGGATGAGCTCCATGAATGTGCATGTAGTTCTTTGATATCTCCTTTGAACCAACATGGGTGATATTTTTACCAAATGAACTATGACATGATGATGGTTTATCTTCAACAAGATCAGTGGTGTATGCAACAGTGGTGGTGGCCCACTTTGCAATAGGAGTTGAACCAATAGATTCTAGATCTTCAGGTTCTTGATGATTTGGATCTAGCTTTCACTCTACTCTCTCCGTCTTCATTTCCTCAACTTTCCTTGTTGGATTTTTTCCATTCAAGCAACCTTTACAGGTGCCTTGGGAAAATCTAAGATTATGTAGATATTCAACTAAATTTTGAGTTTGCATGCTCTACAAATGATTGTAGCTGAGATGGCATAGCCTACTCTCTTCATTTGAATGAGTGTGAAGAGCAGTCTACTTTGAGAGAGGTAGAAAGTGTGAGAACTCATATATTTTTGTCTTATGGTTTGCAATGCCTTTTGCAATGGTAGATCTTGATACCATGTCTTGAATTTCGATCTCATTAGGAGAGAATACCACCCTCTTGGGATCTCCAATGTGGGACATCTGATATATTGAAAGTAGGTTAGTATTGAAAGTAGATTAGTAGTGAGAGTGGGGACATAGAGTACATAAGAGAAGTACTCATGATCAAGTTTGATTCTTCCTATCCCTTTAGAAGAGACCTCAAAATCATTCCCCAACATGATGGATGGTCCAATAGTATATTCGAAACCAGTGAAGAGATACTTGGAGGAAGACATGTGTCTTGATGCTCCATAATATATGATGAAGGAGGATTGTGATGATGCTCCTGCCATGAGAGCATGTCATCTCTCTTTGTCCTTAGATCCAGATGGTTCAATCTATTTCTTTCTAGCACATGCAGGTACTGGAAGATTATTTTTTTCAAGAAGTGAAGCCATGAGATCTATGGTCTTCTTCATACATGAGCTCTCAGGGTGATATCCTTGATTACAGTATGTGCACTTGGATTTTCCCTTTTGAGATGTCTTGTCCTTCTTAGGATTCAAATCTCCATCTGACTGGTTTGGAGCCTCCTTCTTCTTTTGGTCCTTTGACTTCCTATCAGAAATTTTTCGTTTTCCTTTTCCATTCACTCTTCTCATCTCAGTGGTTGCAAGAGCTGAATCCAACTTGGTTTTTATCACTCCCATGTGTGCAAGCTTCTCCTCCTCAAGTGTGAGAGACTGGATGAAGTCTTCAAGAGAAGGGAACTTCCATTTGTAATGGACAGCTTTACTGACTGGAAGGTTGAAACAAACATTGAATAATCAGGGCCTAGCTTAGATAGGATGGCAAGGATGAGTGGTTTTTCTTCCTTCTCAATCCCATACCTCTTCAATTGTGAAATCAAGTTCTTGAATGTGTTGAGAAACTCAGTGATAGTTTTGAAACTGCTTGGGCTCAAGGAGATGAGCTCATTTTCTAACTTATGACCCTTCAAGTCATCCTTCTGGCCAAGAAGAGATTCGAGCTTGTCCCAAACCTCCTTTAGAGTCTTCAGATCAATAACATGAAAGTGTAGGTCTTCAGAAATGCTAAGTAGCAGCAGTCCTACGCTTCATCAAGCTTGTCTAAGTACTTGGATTTCTCTACTACACTAGTGGGATCAACTGCAGAGCCATTCACCACTCTGGAAAGGCTCTTCAACTTCAAGAAGATGTCCATATTTTCCTTCCATTCAAAGTAGTTGAATGAATTCAACTTGAGATCCATGATACTGTAGAATTCAATGTTGAAGAGAGGATAGTCCTGCAAAACAAATGATAATTATGAAATGGATATCTACTGCAATTCGAATTGAACAATGCCTTAGGACACTGCGAACATGTGATTGTGTCCTTCACACCTAGATAGAACTCACTGGATTTCTCCAGTGAATTCAAGGAAATAGCACCAGGATTTACTGTGGAAAATCAGAGGCTTCTGGTGCTCAATGAAAGACAACTACTCAAGGAATTGTGGCAACTACTACTGCTGCAATTCAAATAGCTACTGTCAGGTATCATACCATGTGATATTTTAGGATTAGGATCACTCAGCTGTAGAAGACCTCACTAAAAACTCACTCAAGAAGTACAGAAAGAAGAAGAAGAAATGTTGATTCAATAATCACTCATACACAAGAAATGACAAAAAATGTTGTATCATACATCACCTATAAGATGGCACTCTGAAAAGTGTATAATAACTGAATACAATCAATATAATTCGAATGCCTCCTAAGGTCATTCGAATCATCCTCAGTGTGTAGCTTGGATAACATTGGAGACATCATCCAATCAGTGGCAGTAGTCACAAATAGTCAAATAGCCAGTCAAATAAGTCTAACTGAACCATGTGAGCACAAAATAGGGGATGGAGACTCCAAGGAAGGCGCATGAGGCTGTCAGAAGGTCAAGTGGCACTCAAGAAATAAACAAATGGTAGCTACAGGAAGTTAAGCTGAGCAATAAATGCAAGAACTGGTCAATCAATCCTCTAACTGATTGTTAAAATCCTGGTAGGTGAGATAAGGCGCATATGTCATCTAGGTGAGGAAAACAAGGCGCATCAGGCAGGTAGGAGGGATACGGAGGGCTGAAGACAGGATCTAGGAAGCTGAAAATAGGCTCTAGGTGTTGGGGAGACCACCATACTGATGACTGGATACATGCATATGCATGCATGATGACTGGATGCATGCATGCAAAATATAAAAAATGATGGTGATAATATTCCAACACCCTCCCTCAAGCTATACTATGAATTTGTAACTAAAAACTGGAAAAGTAGGACCCTGGTGACTGAGACCAAAGGTCATCCCATACAACAATCTAAATAATAAATGAGGAAAGAGGGAAAACCCAGTGGGAAGAAAGCCCTCCCTCAAAATAGACTGAAGGATGCGAATGTAGCATGGCATCACTCACCCCAGAAGGAGGGAAGTGACCCTCTTTACCGAATAATGATGGATCGACAAGAAATGGATCAATAATGTGAGAAGGATGAAACCTTCCATTTTGAAAATCTAATCTGGTTCTCCTTTGATCAACTGGATCACCCATAATATCTCCGATAGATTTGAGAGTAGTGGCTGACCATCTAGGAAGAGGAGGATCATTAGGTGAAAGATCATAAGGTTCTTGTGGAACTGGATCTCCCATTCGCTAATCTTCATTATCAGTTCCTAGATCTTCAGGTTCTTGTGGATCTGGATTTAGCATTCGCTCTTCATCATCATCAATCACACACTCTGAATCTGAACTATCATGTGATGAAGATTCGCTCTCTTGGAGCTCATCACTTCCAAACTCTGAATTTGAAATCTCATGTGATGAATCTTTGCTCTCTTGCTCATCATCACTTCCAAACTATGAATCTGAAGGTGGATCATGCTCAAAAAACATGTGCTTTCCTTCTCCTTTAGTGGAAGGAAGTGAATCTAGAGAGTTCTTGAACTTTCTCTTTTGACCAAACATGGTGGGAACAAATCCAAAAATATCAATATCATTCTGAAACATGTGATCCAAACCAATTGAGGTAGGATGAGCTCCATGAATGTGCATGTAGTTCTTTGATATCTCCTTTGAACCAACATGGGTGATATTTTCACCAAATGAACTATGACATGATGATGGTTGATATTCAACAAGATCAGTGGTGTATGCAACAGTGGTGGTGGCCCACTTTGCAATAGGATTTGAACCAATAGATTCTAGATCTTCAGGTTCTTGATGATCCAGATCTAGTTTTCGCTCTACTCTCTCAGTCTTCATTTCCTCAACTTTCCTTGTTGTATTTTTTCCATTCAAGCAACCTTTACAGGTGCCTTGGGAAAATCTGAGATTGGGTAGATCTTCAACTAACTTTTGAGTTTGCATGCTCTGCAAATGTTTGTAGCTGAGATGGCCTAGCCTACTCTCTTCATTTGCATGAATGTGAAGAGCAGGCTGCTTTGAGAGAGGTAGAAAGTGTGAGAACACACATATTTTTGTCTTATGGTTTGCAACACCTTTTGCAATGGTAGATCTTGATACCATGTCTTGAATTTTGACCTCATTAGGAGAGAATATCACCCTCTTGGGCTCTCCAGTGTGGGACATCTGATATACTGAAAGTATATTAGCAGTGAGAGTGGGGACATAGAGTACATAAGAGAAGTACCCATGATCAAGTTTGATTCTTCCTATCCCTTCAGAAGAGACCTCAGAATCATTCCCCAACATGATGGATGGTCCAATAGTAGATTCGAAACCAGTGAAGAGATCCTTGGAGTAAGACATGTGTCTTGATGATCCATAATATATGATGAAGGAGGATTGTGATGATGCTCCTGCCATGAGAGCATGACATCTCTCTTTGTTCTCAGATCCATATGGTTCACTCTTTTTCTTTCTAGCACATGCAGGTACTGGAAGATTTTTTTTTTCAAGAAGTGAAGCCATGAGATCTATGGTCTTCTTCATACATGAGCTCTCGGGGTGATATCCTCGATTATAGTATGTGCACTTGGATTTTCCCTTTTGAGATGTCTTGTCCTTCTTAGGATTCGAAGTTCCATTTGACTGGTTTGGAGCCTCCTTCTTCTTTTGGTCATTTGAATTCCTATCAGAAATTTTTTGTTTTGCTTTGCCATTCGCTCTTCTCATCTTAGTGGCTGCAATAGCTGAATCCAACTTGGTTTTTATCACTCCCATGTGTACTAGCTTCTCCTACTCAAGTGTGAGAGATTGGATGAAGTCTTCAAGTGAAGGAAAATTCCATTTTGGAGTGGACAAGTTTGCTGACTGGAAGGTCGAAACAAACACTAAATAATTAGGGCCTAGCTTCGACAAGATGGAAAGGATGAGTTTTTTTTCTTCCTTCTCAATCCCATACCTCTTCAATTGTGAAATCAAGTTCTTGAATTTGTTGAGAAACTTAGTGATAGTTTTGAAACTTCTTGGGATCAAGGAGATGAGCTCATTTTCTAACTTATGACCCTTCAAGTCATCCTTCTAGCCAAGAAGAGATTCGAGCTTGTCTCAAACCTCCTTTGGATTCTTCAAATCATTAACATGAAAGTGTAGGTCTTCAGAAATGCTAAGTAGTAGCAGTCCTATGCTTCATCAAGCTTGTGTAAGTACTTGGATTTCTCTACTACACCAGTGGGATCAACTGCAGAGCCATTCACCACTATGGAAAGGCTCTTCGACTTCAAGAAGATGTCCATATTTTCCTTCCATTCGAAGTAGTTGAATGAATTCAACTTGAGATCCATGATACTGTAGAATTCGAAATGAGGATAGTCCTTTACAACAAATGAGAATTATGAAATGGATATCTGCTGTAATTCAAATTGAAAAATGCCTTAGGACACTGAGAACATGTGACTGTGTCCTTCACACCTGGATATTCCTCACTGGATTGCTCCAGTGGATTCAAGGAAATAGCACCAGGATTTGCTATGGAAACTCAGAGGCTTCTGGTGCTCAATGAAAGACAACTGCTCAAGGAATTGCTGCAAATGCTACTGCTGCAATTCAAATAGCTACTGTCAGGTCTGATACCATGTGATATTTTAGGATTAGGATCACTCAGTTGTAGAATACCTCACTAAAAACTCACTCAAGAAGTGCAGAAATAAGAAGAAGAAATGTCGATTCAATAATCACTCATACACAAGAAATGACAAAAACTGTTGTATCATACATCAGCTATAAGCTGGAACTTTGAATAGTGTAGAATAACTGAATACAATCGATATAATTCGAATGCCTCCTAAGGTCATTCGAATCATCCTCAGTGTGTTGCTTAGATAACATTGGATACATCATCCAATCAGTGGTAGTAGTCACAAATAGTGAAATAGCCAGTCAAATGAGTCTAACTGAACCATGCGAGTGCAAATCAGGGGATGGAGACTCCAAGGAGGGCACATGAGGCTGTCAGAAGGTCAAGTGGCACTCCATAAATAGACAACTGGGAGCTACAGGAAGTTAAGCTGAGCAATAAATGCAAGAACTGGTCAGTCAATGCTCTAACTGACTGTTAAACTCACCGTAGGTGAGATAAGGTGCATATGTCATCCAAGTGAGGAAAACAAGGTGCATCGGGTAGGTAGGAGGGTTACTGAGGGTTGAAGACAGGCTCTAGGGAGATGAAAATAGGATCTAGGTGTTGGGGAGACCACCATACTGATGACTCGATACATGCAGAATGCATGCATGCATGCAAAATATAAAAAATGATGGTGATAATATTCCAACAAAACATACCTTTTACAATATTTTGAAGTCCTAGTAGTGCTTTGTAGTGTAGGTGTCCAAGAATTTGGTGCCATATCTCGCATGGACTGGTAGTGTGGTGAATCATATCTTGAATGTACTTCTCGGGTACCTTGTAGAGTCCTCCCTCACGAACTCCAATCACAACAACATATTCTAGGATTTTTTTCTTTAGCCATAAAAGTGCTCTATTATCCATGAAGATAACTTGGAAGCCTTTGTCTTCAAGAACCGGAAATAACAAGAGGTTCTTCTTCAATCCCGGAACATATATAATTTACTCCACATGTAAAATATCAACGGTTCTCATCTGGAATGAGGTGGATCCAACTCCTTGGATAAAATATGTTGAGTTGTCCCCCAACTCTACCATGCACATGAAATTTTACTCCTTTAGGTCAGTGATGGCACTCTTGTAACCAGTCATATGTTTGGATGCACCACTGTCAATCAAGCATGTGTCTGCACTTGTGATGACGAATCCTGAAAGGGATGAGACAAGGTAAAAATCCCTTCTTGTCTCATTTTCTTCGGATGCATTCTTTTGAGTGGTTTCATCTTCTATGGAGGTAGAAGCATGAAACTTTCCTTTTCGCTTTTCTTTGAACTCTCTTGAGAAATGACATTTCTTTTTGAAATTGTAGCATCTAGGTTTTGACTTGTCAAATCCTTCTTCTTTGGATGAGAGAACTTATTTTTGAATAAGGGTTTATTTCCTTTCTTCATTCTTTCCATGAGGGAAATATTTTCTTCTTTAGTGCACATAGCTTTTCTTTGAATTCGCCATTCCTCTTAGATACAGTCATGCCACAATTTTTTGAACCCAAGTTGCATTTCTCAGCCATTGATATTAACCAAGAATGTGTCCCATGAATATGGGAGTCCATCAACTGTGGTTTGGATGAGACCGTCTTCATCCACTACAAATCCAATGTTAACAAGTTGATATCTTACCTGATAGATATTAGTGAAGAAGAAGGCCACTGTCTCATCCTTCTCCATCATGAGGTTTCATAACTTGTTCTCCAATGCCCTCTTTTGTTTTTGGCCTTCTTCTCATATATATTAGTCAATGTATCATAACATTCTTTTGTGGTCTTCAACGGTGTGATCATGGGCATCAAGTTATCTTTTACCGAATCATAGATGATTTGTTTAGCCTTAGCATGATTCTTCTTGAAGTTGATGAGAACTGCATTAGATGTAGGATCCTCCACCACAGTGGATATGTATCTATCAAATTCATGTTCCTCTAGGATCTTGAGAATCCTATCCTTCCAAGTATTTAAGTTTGAGGTGCTCTCAAGACGGTCTCCCGGTCGTACATATATTGATGCCATAGTATTCAAATATTGTGCTTAACTTCTCAGGATCTACGTAGACTCTAGATGGCATGCAAAACTGAGCTCCTTCATGCCCTGATCTCTGATACCATGTTAATATTTGGTTGAGATTTTATATTGAATTATTTTATATGTTGAAACTTGAAACAATAAGACAATTCAATAACGTGGAATTCATACATCCATAACACAAGATATACCCTAGGGACCTCAAAACTATGAGAACAAAAACTCCAACAATTCTTCTCATTATAATATAATGGATAGAAGAGAATGCTTTAATATTTTACAACATATCAGATTTCTTTCGGAATATAGGAGATCACCAAAACACTCTTGGTGAAGATACATAATCCATAGAGAAGAGAGATCAAACAAATTTGTTTTCCAATGTGACCAACACATCAATAACAAGCAAGAACAATAACCTACACAAAGAGAAGTTCCTTTCCTTCAATGGAGAAGAGAATTCACTTCACATTGAATTCATCAATCCCCTATAACATATTTATACATTCTTCTCATGCATCGACTTCTTCTAACTTCAAGATGAACTCACCCTTAGACTAGATGTATCAATCTTTCATGAAGAAGTGTGCCCCATTTCTCATGTAGTGCTTTATCTCACTTAACTGTCTCTTAGGATGAACTTGCCTCTTAACTAAAATATTGCCCACTTAGTTAGGTGGCTAACTTAAGTGTTGTCATGCAATTTTCGCAACTCAAGTGTTGTCTTTTAGTTTAACATAAGTGTCGTCATGCAATAACACTTAGTTAACTCTCTTTAAATTATTCTCTCTTGATAACATCACTGTAGTGATCAATTCGAGTTATCCTTAATTTACTGAAGTGCCATCTTTTAGTTTAACTAAAGTGAAAACACTTTAGTTAACTAGTCCTTTTTATTTAACACTTAGTTAACTATTATTAACTGAAATCATGCTAGTTGATTTACTTGTAGTGATCACTGTGATTTCTTTAGTTAACTGAGGTATACATTGTGGATTTAACTGAAGGCTTGACAATTCGAGTTCACTTAGTCATCTCTCGATCAACTCGAATTCTCTTTTTCTCTATGCATTTATCTGTATCTCTTTATCTTTTACTGCATGGTCAATATGTGCTAACTTTAATTATCCATCACATTACATTATAATAAGAAGAATTATCGGATGTTGTGATCATAGTATATTATTCCATACCAAATGATCATATGCTAAAATAATTCACTTTAGAGGTAATCAATCTCTAAATGAGACTTAACAACAATCTGGTTATCATGGTTAATAATACATCACACAACATTAAATGCTTTTAAAAAGTAAATCATGACCTTTATACAGAAGGTCCACCTCTATACGGGAGGTCCATCCCATGGATACCTTTATATGGAAGGTTCACATGAGAATCATGACTTGACACACAGGTCTAGAGCCTTTTCCAACAAGACTTTACAACATCATTACTTTTATCAATTACCTCTATATGGGAGGAATAACCTTTACACAGAAGGCAATGAAAGTGTTCACCTTTATATGGGAGGATCAATCTTGGTTGCACAAGATAGATTTGGAGAATTTCTCTTGATGTTGTACATTTAAGAATATATACAATTCATTTCCAATGGGAGATTGAGATTTTTCAGCTTATCTTTAGCTAAGGTTTGAGTTGTCCTTGATTTTTACAATAAAAGGCCCAACCTATTTTGGAAGCTTGAAGGTAATGAGTCTCTTATTTTTAACAAAATGGATATAGTTTTAATCAAACCTATATCTTATATACTCTTTGGAAAACACCCTTGGTGTAAGTAAGGAAAATAATTGGTATGGTTCTAGCTCTAACCCATAAATTCTTATTTCTGTGTAATTCTCTTACAAAAACTAGTCACCTACCAATTTACCTGGTATTTGCTACAGTAGCTTCTTATACTCTGTAAAAATTTCAGGAGGTGAACTGGCTTGAAGTAAAGCATAAACACCAAACATTATCTTATTTACAAACTCACCAAATAGTACATTATTTGGTTGTTCCATTGTCAACTAAAGGTTCGAAGATTGAAAGGAACTGAACTGATAATACATTATTAGGTATAGTAGGTAATATTGGTACATAAAGTACTTCATAGAAGCATAATTTGAAAGTTGATCATGGATCATATCAACTAAAAATTGAGCAAATTCATATTTTCCCATTTGGATCCTTGAGGGAGGTAAAATTATGGACATAAAATATAGTACCATGTCATCCACCAATATGTCATGGTCATAGCCTAGGAGATGACCTACCATAGCCACTTATTGCTTGGTAATTTATGGAAAAATGTCCAACTTATAAGGGGGTGGCCCTTATGGAAGATCCGTGTCTAGAGAAAGAAGTCCTTTGAGCAATTGGTTCTTTTCCTCTTGGTTGAGGGATTGGAATTTACTTTCCAAAGAATATTTATCAATATTTTGCAGGTCTACAATCTTGGGTAGGTCTAACATTTTCTAGATTGAATCCCTAGTGATAGGGAATGCAAAAATGGGTTGGTAATTAGAAAATATGGCTCTCTTTTTAGGGGAATATAAATTGATGCACTAGGTGACAAGTTCATGGAAGTGGTGTGTAAGGGGTACAACAACTGGAGGTAAATTTGACTCTTATAGGTGCAGGAATTCTTGGGCATCGTTAAACCTTGATTTTTCTTTAGTAATGGTTGTGTACATATATGGGGTTGATAATATTGGATCAAATAGGTCAGCCTGAGTTTCTATGAGGTGTTCATCTTGGGATTTTTATTTATTTATTTATTTTTCTGGTCTTGGGTAAATTGGAGGTCTAATTAGCAGGAATATAGTGCTATCATAGAGGAATTTAGTAAATTGAGAGGGGGAATTGCATAATTACCTATCTCAAGATGGTGATAGTTATCGTTCAAGTTACTAAACTTCGCTCTCTTACCTAAAAATTGACCTATATAATGAGGAATTTGAATTCTTGGGTATGTTATTTGAAATAAATTTCATTTTTCATGCATTTACTACAGGGATATGTGGTTCCATCTTGTTTGTCGGTGGATCATGACATGGATCTTATTTAATTTTAGACCATTGGTGCATATCCACGTGGAAGTCTATTAATGGACCTCGTAATGCTTACCTATGAAACTATCATGTCAATATATGGCTAGGTCCCACAATGGTTTTAGGATGGTGCAGTGGGTGGTTTGATTTTCCTACCCTCATGAGCCTGAAATATTGAGGGGATACCACATGGAAACCATGGTAGTGTGTTTCAGGCATGTGCACAATATATTATCCTTTGCACAAGTTGGGGGACTAGTTCAATTGTCAATAGTGTGCTTTCAACTTTGATCATGTGTGATTTTAGTGATAGCCCCCTTTTCCTAACCCTTGGGTCCTAGGAACCCAACCGTATGATTCATGAAGTGTTCCTATGATGCACAAATCAATGTAGAATATTCTCTTGTCAATGAATAGTTTTAGGCTTGTGGATCGAGTAGTTTCAATAAATAGCTGTTAATATCTTGAGTAAGCGAGAGAGAACCATGTCAACACATCTTTTTTACATTATGAGATCATGTTCATTTTTTTTTATATTCCAATCACTTTGATGAACCTGAACAATCATCAACCATTGATCTGGTGATTCTCTCTTTATCATGCTCATTCTTGACTTCTAGAACCTTTTTCCTTAGCTGGTGGTCATCGCAATTTATCATATGGTCCTTGTTTTTAGCACTTGGGTATTGAAAGTCACTTAACCCATGGTTGTGTCCTAGCACTTGGCCACTATCCTATTGTAATGTTTTGCTTGTACAAACAAGAACTTGGGTGTTGGTTTTATGATTGTTCTAAACCGACTTGTATCCCAATGAATGCACTCTAAAAACTTTCTTAACTTGAAAATGTATCCCGATACTAACATTGGCTCTAATGGGGACAACATTTTGCTTGAGAGAGGCTAAGAACTGTAGACTAGTTCATTTTCCCCATTGGTATATCGAGTCTTCCCTTTACTTGGCCATGATTAAATGTCTTGGTGATCTCATGATCATTTATAGAACTTCAACAATCCATTAAACTGAAAAATTTAACAATAACAATAAGAGAAGTAATGAGAAATGAATCTAACTACTAATGTACATGATTTAGGAATATTCATAAATTTAGTATTGTAGAAAATGTTTGAGAAACCCCCCATTTATAGATGCTCCTAGAAGTTCACCATTCATATGAGCAAGAGTGTATGTGTTATTATCTTGGGATGTTGAGACCTAAAATGGCCCTATCCATAGATTGTGAAACTTCCTGTGATTTCCTTTATCTTCTCTTCTAAAATCCCACTTGAGCACTAAATCACCTATTTGAAAATTTATTTCCATGGATTTTTTTGTCAAAAATAGCCTTCATTTTTTCATGGTGAATCTAAATTTTCACATCTAGTTCTTCTTCAATTAACCGATGGATCCTTCTTTTCATATCATTAGGTTCTCCCTCTTCATTCCATAATAACTTCATGGCTAGTAATCCTACTTGAATATGGAAAATGGCTTATTTGTCGTATACCAGTTGAAAAGATGAATTGCCTATTGACCTCTTGGTTCTTATTATATCTTCCCATAAGGCATACTTGAGATAGGAATCCCAATCTTCTCATTTTGGGACAAAATTTTCTTTATAATTCTAATTAGGCTTTTGTTTGAATATTATTGTCATGTGCTCGATGACCTCATGATTCCTTTGGGTCCATGTGGTACTCAAACTATTGACTAAATTCACCTCTGATACTCAATGTCATTGATCTATCACATACCTGGTGACCTCACATCACCTTTGGTGCCACGCGGTACTCAAACTAATGACTAAATTCACCTCTGATACTCAATGTCATTTTTCCATTGATTTAATTAACCATTTACAGTGGAATTAAATATGTATATAATCACCAATAATTAATATAAACACACATAAAAACTTTACAAGTTATTTCCACATGATTGCATTCACACAATGCCAATTAATACACACATTTAAATCATTAGATAATAGTGGTTAAGATAAATACATAACAAAGATAAATACATACATTTCATACAGAGATAGAAACTTATCTTAAATCCTACATTTGATTGTGGAGTAAGGATGTTCCTCACAACCATAGGAACCTTGTTATACTAATTCTCTCTATAATAGATCCCAACCCCTCACTGGGGATATTAATCCACAAGAAGGTGTTGAATTTCCCCTCAACGGCTATCTAAATATGTGTCATGTCCCCAATTAAATGACTTTCAGATAAACAATTAAGTTGGCCTACCCAATTCCTAAGAGTTACGTGGATTAAAATATTGACATTTAACCCCAAGGTCTGGAGTTTCTCATGAAAATTCAATATTCTAAATTGATGGTGGAAAAATAGGCCGATAAAATATGTAATAAAGGTTAAATGCTCCGAAATGAAGTGGCATTAGGTCCTAGTTGGACTTGGGGGCGCATAAGTGGACATGTGGGGTCCACATGAGAGAATATTCCTCCTTTAAACATGGATCCATCAACAAATTCGATTTGGAATGGAAGAGGTAACATTCATGTAGGAAGAGGAAGAGTCATAGGGATAAAAATAGGCAATGACATATTCTATGAAAACTATGACAAGTATTATGACACTTATGATAGATTCTATGACACCTATGACACTTATGACAGATTCTATGACATATATGACAATGTAAGAGCTAAAGTTAGACCAATATGGCGCATGAGAGGAGTTAAACTTCTCCAAAGCATCCAAAATATTACCAAATTCGAATTCATGGAGGAGTTGGAGACAAAAGATGAGCCAAGTGTCATGTGGGGTCAATGAAGGGTCATAACCCCCACTAATTCAAATTTCATGAGTAATTAGGAGATAATTTGCGTTCTAAGGAGGTAAATGAGTCAAATAAAGTTATTAAAAGGAGTCCAAGTCGAAATAGAGAAGCTTCTAGTCATTTTTTATATGCATATTTTCAATTTTAAAGAGCCTCGAGCTTGTCCTTGCACGGTGGATGTTCATCCTCCCTACCTTAGAACCAATTTCAACGGTGCAAGATTCCCATCCAAGTTGGTTTATTTATAGGACATTCAGACCTCTCAAAATAGCTTCATGGATATGTTTTTATGCAGGTTCAACCCCCATCTGAGTTCAAGTTCATATTCTCTCATTATGCTCTATTCTCATTCTACTATCTTTCTCTCAATGTTCATGTAAAGTGAGATAGCACACTCTTTGTTGCATATAGATAATGGAATGCTATTGTTTAGACCTTATGAACTTTTTAATGGATGCATAAATATGTAATGGATAGATCATGAGACCCACAAATCTAAATACTAAGCACTTCGTGTACTATTTCTCCAAGTAACATTGACATTCGAGCTAGTTTCCTCTTTCTCTCAATGTCATGTAAAAGTGTAATGTCACACTTCTTGTTGCATCTAGCTAATGGAGGATTTCTAATTAGAACTTATAGACATGTTATTTTCTGCATAAATATGTAATATACATATCATGAGATACACATCTTGAAATACCAAGTACTTCATGTGACATTTCCAATTAAAACTGAGATTTGAGCCATTTCCCTCATAGTATTTTCATGTTGATTTTGGGATGATATTGCACCTATTTTATATCAGATATTTCTGAGATTTTTGTCTATTTTATGAGATGCATATGGATTTAAATTGATGTCCCAAATAATGTATGCATACCCCTAAATTTTTACTATAGTTTGTGACATAAATTCAAGGTTCCTTGTCTACCATTTTCACCCAAATTATATACTCTAGAAGCTTATGTCCTTTGGGAGACCTATTCAACCATAAAAACTGATATAATTCTGCACACATATTGTCCTTTATGTCCTATAACAAATACAAGTTTCATACAAAATATTAGTGAAGTCCGTATAGTGTTTGGAAGGTCAAACAATGGCTGGCCTAGGGGGGATTTCCACCAATCCAATTGACTAGTTTTGTCCTGGATCTTCTCTCCTTGTAATTGCAGACCATGGATGTGTATAACAGATTTTTGGGTTTCTATTGGTTGTATTAAAGTGACCTATTCCCTCCCAAGTCCCTCCTTCCACAATTCGAAACCATTTTTGGTCATTTGAGATAGTTTGGGGTTTCACTAGTCCAAGGTTAAAAAATTGGCCAAATTGAGTAAAATTTCAAATTGGGGATATTACAGTGGTATCGGAGCATGGTCCTTGCACATGTGCATTAATATAATCCATTGAAAAACAATTTTCATCCATGTATTACTATTATTATGAATCCTATGAGTATAATGCTTATGATCAGTATGAAGATGATTGTGAGCAATATGAAGAAGAATGTGAATGGTATGAGGAAGAGGTGCCATCATGCCACACTTCTTACAATTTCATAAGAAATGAAGGTTATTCATATTACCCTATGTATGATGAAGATGAATGTTTCATACCACCAAAGGCTAAATCTATGAATGAATTGGAAATATTGAGAGCAACATGTAAAACCATGCCTTAACAATATCAAGCATATCTTGCTTAGATATACAAAAGGACATTGATTTTCAAGACTATGTCAATTGGGTGTTTTTATATAGGACCAAGAATGAACATGTGGAGATAGTGAAGAAAGGTATATGCCCTTCTTGCAAAATACCTTGGAGATAAAATCACATATGTTTGAGTGAAAAGGAGGAGACCCATGAGCCACCTAGTTCTGAAATAGGTAAAGGAAGAAGCATTACATGAAGAGGGTCAAAAGTCACTCCCAAGTGACTCTGAAAAATATGAAGAAACGTCACATGATCATTAATAATATTCCATTGAAAATTTTGAAGATCATTATGAGAAACACTCTACTTTGGACATGAATCAAAGAGCATCTACTGATGCATGCTTGAACTGTGAAGGAGTACCCATTGATGGGTGCTCACACCTATATGTTGGTGACATTAAGATCACTTTTGAAAGTATTTCTGCAAGCCAAAGTTCTATTGACCATGGATATGAATACCTTGTAGCATTTGAAGAAGAACCAAGACAACTTCCCCATCACCACTTGAGCTTCATGAAGTTGGTCCAAGCAATAAAGAAGAAGAGGAGGTTCATTTGCGAGAGCCTCATTTTCTTGCAGGGTCCTTGAAGATGGATGAAAATAATATTCAAGAGGCCTTTAAAACTCTCCATGACACACATGCATCGGTTTCGAAATTTTGTTGGTGTGTGGAGGATAAATATTCCCTTGAAGACATGGAGAAAATCCAGAAGGCAACGTTGGAAACCAATGGTAATTTGTTGAATTTTCTTTCTGATAGAGATTATTTAATTGAGCTTGTTGGTTTGTATCATGGAATAACCTTGAAGGATGCAAAAGATAATGACAAGCTCTCAAATGAGTTGGAGTTCATCCAAAATGCACTCCAAAATCTATGGTGCAGATTGAGCAACTTAAGAGAGGTTGCAAGGGTCCTTTACACCCTCCTACATATCCGACAGTCATCCAATGGCTGAAATACTTTATGTTACAAAGGAGGAACCTCATGTGATGGTGGAACATGAGGTAAATGTTGATATGCAGGTACTTGAAGAGTCTACATTCAAACAAGAAGGAATACAAACACTTGTTCTTGTTCAGAGGGATTATGAGTTGCTTCATGGTGAGAGTTGTAGAGCCTTGGAGGAGGCACATGATCTCACAATAGTTGGACCAGACAATTATGGAGAATATGCATTAAAATTTTTTATGGGTAAGAGTTGAAAAGAGTTAAGGTTGGTTCATAATTCTTCACCCCCTACTTCTTTTCCAGCCACATCAATTGGAGATGAAAATTGGGTGAAAGGTTTCTTTCTAATGGTTCCACATGAGGAGTATGAAACTCCTATCTCTCCTTTTGATGATGAAATGACTAGAGCACCTTATTATTTACATTTGCAGCAGCATCCTTTGTTAACTTATGATTATACATATCTACATGGATGCACCTATGATGTTCACTTGAGTCACTTGAAGACTCGTCATTTTCCTTGCTCCTTGCTTAGTTCAATTGATGTTGGAGAAACTTCATCCAATACTTGGGTGAAGAGATATATGATTGTAGCACATTTTTATTGGAAGAAACATCCTTTGTTATTTCTTGATTATACACATATCCATGGATGCACAAATGGTACTTATGCAATCCCCTTGAAGGATCATTGTTTTATTTGCTCCCTACTTGGTTCAGATTTTAGTGGAGGTTCTTCATTCAATTCTTGGATGAAAGTACACATGGATGATTATTTTGATGCATCTTACATACTTTTGGAGCAGCATTATAGGACATGGGATCCTCACCTATGTCACTGGAGCAGATTTGATTGGTTACTTGATGCTTGTATGCACTTGGAAAATGGTGGTCTACTTACTTGGATGTACAAGCACTTTCATGATTCTTTGATGAGGCACCTCCTTGATGTACATTTGTATTATGTTGTTATGTACTTTGATGATCTATATTTTGTACTTATGATGTTTGGAAGAATGCATACAAGGAAATGGGATCTAGGAATTCTCTTTCCTGATGGTATGGGCTGGAGAGCACTCCTAATTGTTGGAGTGCAATACAAGAAATGGGACCCTGGGATAATTTTTAGTCTCATTGGTTTCAATTTTTGGGGGAAACAAGTAGTATGGGATATTGAGTCACCACTTGAGAAGGTGATTGTAATCAGAGTAGTGCAGCATCAAGCATGGTGGTTCCTCTCTAAAATTTTCATGGAATCTTAAAGACTCAAAGTTGGGAAACTCAGTGGCAACTTCAAAGAATTATATAGTGGTATCATAAAGGGTTTCCAAAATATGAAAGAGGTAAAGATTAATTGTGCAAACTTTGTTTTGATGGATTTAATTAATATTTTGGTGTTTAGTGGTGATGTCACAAGGGATATCAATATGAAAAATAAAACCCACATCTCCTTTATTTTGGAAACACACAATTGCAGTACATGAGTGCCACTACTCAGAGTTTTGGAAGCAAAGTTTTGGAAAGAGGGTAGGTTCTTCAACATCCATGTTTGAAATTTCTTGAGTACAAGAAATAATAGGTGGGGAGGACTTTCATGTCCCCAATTAAATGATTTTCATATAAATAATTAAGTTGGCCTACCCAATTCCTAAGTGTTATGTGGAAGAATTAAAATAATGACATTTAACCCCAAGGTCCATAGTTTCTCATGAAAATTAAATATTCTAAATTGATGGTGGAAAAATAGGCCAATAAATTATGGAATAAATGTTAAATTCTCCAAAATGAAGTGGCATTAGGGCCTAGTTGGACTTGGTGGCGCATAAGTGGACATGCGGGGTCCACATGAGAGAATATTCCTCTTTTAAACATGGAGCCATCCCAAAATTCGAGCTGGAAGGGAAGAGGTAACATTCACGAAGGAAGAGGAAGAGTCATAGGGATAAAAATAGGCAATGACAGATTCTATGACAACTATGACAAGTATTATGACACTTATGACAGATTCTATGACACCTGTGACACTTATGACAAATTCTATGACATCTATGACAATGTAAGAGCTAAAAATAGACCAAGAGGGTGCATGAGAGGATTTGCACTTCTCCAAAGCATCCAAAATATTCCCCAATTTGAATTCATGGAGGATTTGGAGAAAAAATATGATCCAAGTGTCATGTGGGGCCAATGAAGGGCCATAACCCCCACTAATTCGAATTTCATGAGTAATTAGGAGATAATTTGCATTCTAAGGAGGTAAATGATTCAACTAAATTTATTAAAAGGAGGACAAGTCGAAATAGATCAGCTTTTAGTCATTCTTTATCTGCATCTTTGCCGTTTTGGAGAGCTTCGAGCTTGTCCTTGCACGGTGGATGTTCATCCTCCCTGCTTAGAACCAATTTCGAGGGTGCAAGATTCCCATCCAAGTTGGTTGATGGAGAGGCCATTCATACCTTTCAATAGATATTCATGGATATTTTTTTATTCAGGTTCAACCCCCATCTGAGTTCAAGTTCATATTCTCTCATTCTTCTCTATTCTCATTCTACTATCTTTCTCTCAATGTTCATGTAAAGTGAGATATTGCACTCTTTGTTGCATATAGATAATGGAAGGATGTTGTCTAGAACTTATGAACTTTTTAATGGATGCATAAATCTGTAATGGATAGATCATGAGAGCCACAACTCGAAATACTAAGAACTTCATGTACTATTTCGCCAAGTAACATTGATATTCGAGCTAGTTTCCTCTTTCTCTCAATGTCATGTAAAAGTGTGATGGCACACTTCATGTTGCATCTAGATAATGGAGGATTGATATTTAGACCTTATGGAAATGTTATTTTCTGAATAAATCTGTAATATACATATCATGAGATCCAAAACTCGAAATACCAAGTACTTCATGTGACATTTCCAATTAAAACTGAGATTCGAGCCATTTCCCTCATAGTATTTTCATGGTGATTTTGGGATGATATTGCACCTATTTTATATCAGATATTTATGAGATTTTTGTATATGTTATGTTCTGCATATGGATTTAAACTGATGTCCCAAATAATGTATGCATACCCCTAAAGTGTTACTATAGTTTGTGACATAAATTCAAGGACCCTTTTCTACTATTTTCACCCAAATTATATACTATAGAAGATGTTGTCCTTTGGGAGACCTATTCGACCCTGAAACATGATATAATTGTTAACACCCAAAAAGTGTTCACTACCTCATCTACCTCATTACATGGCTCATTTGTCCATTTTCCTACCATATTTCCCTTAAAAACCCTAAAAATCCCACTAAAAAGCCTCCAAAAGGCCACAAAACCATCAAAAAAGCCTCAAAAAGGCTAAAAAACCCCTTTTTCCTCCAAAAATATCCAAAATTCCTCTAAAATAGCAAAATCCCTCTAAAAAGGGAATAAAAAATATAAAATAATGAGGAAAAAGAGGAAAAAACCCTATACAACTGCCCTAAACCATATGGTTCCCAAAACCATGGGCCAGCACTCCACCACCAAAAAACTATAAATAGGTGATGGAGATCCCTCATTCCAGATCCACAATCAAGTATACGCTTACTCTGCCAAAATCTCTCTTGAAACCCTAGCTCACCATTGAGCCACTTTCACCTTGAGAGCCCATCTTGGCCCATTTCCACCATTGGAGAAAGAGAAGGAGCACATTGGAGCTTGGAGCAACCCTCTTGGACATTGCAAGAGCTTCATCAACCTCCACATTGGAGGTAATATCAATACAAAACCATTATTTATCTTTTGTTCTTTATGTTTCATGCATGTGTTTTAGATTAGTTTACATTTCAGTTTTAGTTTAGTAATTTACATTTACTGAACTGCTACTAAGGAGTCCATTCTCCTTAGTAGGTGCTCATTCGCACAAGCTAGGGGTAAAACCCTAGCTACAATAATTCTGCACACATGTTTTCCTTGATGTCCTATAACCGATCCAATTTTCATACAAAATATTAGTGAAGTCCGTACAGTGTTTGGAAGGGAAAAAAGTGGCTAGCCTAGGGGGGATTTCCACCAATCCAATTGACTAGTTTTGTCCCGAATCTTCTCTCCTTGTAAATTGAATACCATGGATGTGTGTAGAAGATGTGGTTGTATAATGAATGTATTAAAGTTTCCTATTCCCTCCCAAGTCACTCCTTCCACAATTTGAAACCATTTGGGGTCATTTGGGACAGTTTGGGGTTTCACTAGTCCAAGGTTCGAAAATTGGCCAAATTGAGTAAACTTTCAAATTGGGGATATTACAATATGATAGAAATCCTCCCCCATAATCCTAAACAACCAAAAGAATTAGGTTCCCTTCTTCGAGTTAACAGTTCCTTTGGTTCCCTTCTTTGAGTTAACAGTTCCTTTGGTTCCCTTCTTTGAGTTAACAGTCCCGTAGGCTATTTCCCCCCAATTCCCTTCCACGGATCTAGGATAGGCTAACCAAGGACTTTCTATGCCACGAATCCAGGAAAATTAGTCGTTCTAATGTATGGATCCAAAAATATAGTACATATGATGGTTTAGGATATGGTATGGGTGATGTTTGCTCATAAATAAAAATAGTTGATGACTAAATGATGGAAGAATGATGATAGAATGAACTAGTTGTCAATAATTTGTATGCATGTTGAGGACTACCCAAGTGGCATGCATGGATAAGGTGTTGGTTTTGGAGCTTGATCTTCCAAATTTAGAGATGTTATTCAGTCATGTTTGTACCCCAAGATTACTGTACACTCGTTCCCCAACCTTGGGGTTCGGGGGCAGCCCCCCCGAGAAATAATTTTGGGTTGTTTTCGCCAACAGTTTACGAGCCCATGGTTTTGGGTAACCCGTGGTATTTTACCATTGTATTTCCCCTATAAAAGAAAGATATTGTAACACGGCTAGGGTTGATGTATTAGGTATTATGCATTGTAAAGATATCTGAGATAGTAAAGAGAGACTATGAGAAAGTGAAGAGGAAGTGCAGTGGATGTGCTGCAGGTTGTATCCCTTCATTTGTTGGATGGTATAATAATAAGGACTGGAAATTTCAATGTAGATGTAGCCCATATTGGGTGAACCATGATATATTGGTGTCTCTTGTAATGTGTTTGTGTAATTTGTATTTGCATCTTGTTTATTGTTATTGCTCTGCGATCCTATTTTTCTAACATGAGGATAAATGGACAAACAAAACACATTGTAAGTTCACATGTTTCCCCTTTAATCCTCGGTTTTAGTATAATTAACTCAAGTTAAGGCTAATGCACCTTTAATTAAACATGATTTATAAAACTTAAGATAAAAATGAATAATAATGATAGTGACTTAAATTACAAGTCACTAGGGTATTATCCCCCTTAAATACCATTCGCACTCTCCTTCTCGTGGAATCATAGTCCCCCATATATTCTTGATTCTTCTTACTCTACAATAGTTTTGGTTTTTATATTGATATAAAATGTACATAATTACATCATAAGGTCACACTAGACCATTCACATCTGTAGTGTCCCCTCCTACCATATCAACATGATAGAGAGGACGAGGTGCTCAATCCGGGCAATTAGCCCCTTATTCATTGAATTAAACTCATAAATACAAAGAACTGTATATGTGCATGATATAGAAACACAACGGAGATTAAATAAATCCTGGTGAATATCTAACATACATTCAGTATTCTGTGACAGTCATTAAATAAAGACATCTGCAGAATTATAAAAGATCATATGGAAATGCATAATCATTTGAACACACACAGCGGAAGTAAATTCATTGGCATATCCATAATACATCCCAACTAATCATCAAAGGAACCATTGCAAAGTTTAAAACACAAGAGAATACTTATCTTATGCGGAAGTAGTCCCACGCAACTGGCTATGCAACTGCAACGTTCCACCCAATCGTAGGCCAGTGTGCTCCTCAATCTCTCAGCACCACTGCCACCCCCCGAGCTGGGCATGATCTCTACAAGGAACTAGGGAACCGCAGACTCACACATAGCCAAGCATACACCAAGATGAGCCAAGCCAATCTGCAATTGGGTTTATCAGGCTGCTAGGACATGGAAGGGAAGAATTGCTAAGCTAGTGAGCTCCAACACAGAGCCAGGGATAACCTTGCAATATCTATCTAGCTTGGCACCCACAATACCTACACACCCAGCACAAGGAAGTATTCTTTTCACTGCTGTACAGTCCCTCAAGCCATACCTTCCCTATCTAGTTCTCTCAGGGTATGCATAGAAGAGTAACCAAAGCCCTCTTGATCTTCTTGAGAGGTTGTCTCCCCCACTAGGTTTATCAAGCCACTTCTGTCACTACCACTCCGAGAACTTTAGTTCACAGGTTCAAACCAAAAACGGGGATGCACACAACAGCAGAACACAATTATGGGGCAGGATAAAACGTTTTTTTTTTTTTTTTATAGTGAGAGGCATGAGATGGGGTTCAGCTAACTCAGGAAAACGTGGGAACCCACAAAAACGAAATGGAAAGTTGGTGAACAACCCAGGAAGCCAAATCCGTTTTTAGAAAAACGTCCTTGGACATTCAGGGGCAAAAACGACCTCCCTACAGTCCCCAAAACGTGGCCCTTCTCTCCCAGGCTACTGCATATGCAAAAACGAACTCCCAGGCATGGAAAAATGCAGGATTTGGAAAAAAAACGTGAAGGGAAAGACCCAGCTAGCTCCCACTGCGTGAAAAATGAGTGAAGACTGCCCATTCAGGATGGCTTTGGGCACCATTTCGTGGGTGATTTCTTGCCCAAGGAGACAAAACACGAATTTCCAAGTTGATGGCTTGCCCATGCACGAAATTGGCTGCCATACTTCTTCATTTCCAAGGCATTAACTGCCTTAACCAATTTCTTGGAAGAATTAAATGATTGGGTGCATGAGACAAAATGGGTAGTTGGTGGTTTATGGGTTTCCTCATTGACACATGGATTAATACCATTGGCTCAAGGGTTTGAATAATTTCCCTCCCTTTTCCTTGTAGAGTCATGCCCCATCTCTTTTGTTGCATTGCATAGCCGGTTGTGGGTTTTTCATTAAAAATTCGTAATTACATGATGTTTTATATACATTGTGCCTATCTAGCACAAGAACCATAGGCATCTATTTTTAATTGCCGATACACGAAACGCTAAATCAATGGTGGGGCCTTGGCCTTGAGCTCCTCACCATGATTAAATTACAATATGCACATCATTTACGATTTAATACAAAGGGGTCAAAATGGGGACATTACAACATCCGGCTTCTAGCCATTTCATCAATATTTACTTAATTACATCATTACATACTAGGGTAAAAAATGGGGTGTTGCAATCATCATCATGCATGATGCACATGCTCCTTATGTAGTTGAAACCGATTTCATGGGAGAGAATATACAAGGGGAGAATGTAGATACTAAATCAAATGGTCGAACAAAACATGTAACTCCCACAAACATTGCAGAAACCATGAGGAGCCTAAGAGTGGGGTCGCAAAGTTGCAGGGAATATAATGAGAGGCTAATTAGAGCTCGGGAAGAATAGAATTAACTGAATGCATCCATGATCCAAATTCTAATAGAAATTTAGAGGAATATTCACCATGGGAAGCACTTAGGAAATGAGGAAATGAGTGGGAGTATCTCAAGGAGGCATTCCCACAAGAGGTCACATAGCTCAAGAAGACTTTCTAGAGATGGGACATATACTCCATATTTCTCTTCTAGTGAGTCACTTTCCTCTAAACATTCCATTGAAGGTTCAAGCTCTTCATCTCATGGAAATAAGAGGAATAGAACTTTCAAGAACAAATCACATGGATAATTTAGAAAGGACAAACCTCCTACTTTTCATGGTGAATTCAAATAGGGTCAAGAAGTTGAGGCTTGGCTTCTTAGGATGAGAAAGTATTTCCAAGTCCAAGACTAATATGAAAATATGAAGGAAAGGGTGGCTATATTCAATATGAATGGAAGAGCATCTATATGGTGGCTGTTAGTGCCAAAGACATTCTAAGGCTGTATTTTAGAACTGTGTCTGGGCATCAATAATGTTTCTTGTTTTAAATTATCTTCGAGCCAACACTTAATCAAGAATCATATCATTTACTTTCATTGCAAATACAGAGTACATCCATAATCACGATTATATGTGGGAAGCACTTATGGTATGTCATCAAAATTTGGAATGAATGGATAAGTGAAATGGAATGAGTAAAGGTACAACAAAGTAAATCTGTATCTCATGTTTTCAGAAAACGTACTATGCATTGAATTCAGTAGTTACAACAGAATAATAACAAAATAAACCCAATCCTTGCAGGAATATCCATTCAATGTTCAATTGATATATTATGAATATTTTATAATGCATAATAAAAAGATACCCACAACCATATTTGTATCAAATATCAGTGGTAGATCAAACCATAGGGACATAAATTAACTTTTCCAATTACAGAAGGTTGAAAGAGATGAAAATACAAAGGAGGAAATACTAATTGCACATAACCCGAGCTTAGAATCCACACAAATCGATGATAGAGATTGAATGCCCTTTTCTCATTACTTGATCAGACCAAAATCATTAGAAGTTATATTTCTTACGAAAAGAGTCGACCTTAGGTATTGATTGTTCTGATCTATTTATAGCCTTTTAGGCTCTTACAAAATTTATAACAAAAATTGGTTATGGAATAATTTTTTTTTCAATTTCTCATATTGTTATCAACAAAATATTGTTATAAAATATGTCTATCTAGAAGAATGATGTTGACTTAATGGAAGTGGAGACCGGGGTCCTCCTTGTTGAGGTGGAGGAGGATTCTATTGCGACAATGAAGTTCCAGCTGTTGAATGCGCAGTTGATGCTCTTTATAGATACTTTATTTGATGAAACCTGGTGATGCTCTTCCATTCCTTACCCAATGGATACTGGAAAACCTTCAAATCCCTAAACACCATATCTAACTTAATTGGTGATTCATGCTATGACAAATTGATAAGAAAGAGGAATCCTGTTGATGTATTTATAAATTTGGAAGACATTCACTTGTATATTATATTTGTACTTTTTTGTATCCCCAATGGAGATGTATTATTCCTCCGATTGGAAGTGTCGTCAGTTATATTGTAAGTGTTGTAACTTATACTTGATGGGTTATTAGACCACCTTGATGGGGTCGGCCCTGTATGAGTCATGTGCGTCAAAGGGTTATTAGACCACCCTAGTGGGGGTTGGCCCAATTAGCATTATGTTAAGTGGTTAAGTTGAGGCCTACCTAGTTGAGTAAAGGTCAAGTCAAGTTAGTGTATAAATAGAGAGTGTGTCTCTCTCATTTTACACATTCTATTGTTCACTCACTCCGCATTAGTGAGAGAGAGGAGGAGTGCGCACAAGTGGAGGAGGAGCATGATGCTGAAGATATCTATCTCTTGGGTTTGATCATGGTGATCATTGTATTGATGCTTATTCTATCTATGAGGAAGTTGCGGGGTTTTTCACCTTCTTGTTTTTTCCCAGTGAAATGCTTTGTGTCTCTTGTCTCTTGTCTCTTATGCTTGATATGATGTACATGTTGTTCTTTCAGTTAAGATCCTAGATCAGAATGAATTAAATTATGAAAAAATAACATGGTATCAGAGCTAGCCTGAAGGAAGGCATGCTATGGCATTTATGAGACTTGTTGCACTTGCGACAAATCGGAAGCTAGCGCTTGATATAGAAAAAACCAGTCATCATAGAACTTTCGCTATAAATACATTTTGGAAAAGGTTCAGGATATGAAAACTTTACAGGTAGTAGATAAAATCCCCGTGTACCTTTTGTCCAAAGCACAACTTCGAATTCGCTATATGTTGGGATTTATGATCAGTACAATCTAGGGTTTCTGCCTCTTCCATATCTTAGTCATAAACAGGTGACCTAGGAAAAAAGGTCACAACTTGGGCTAGAAAGCTCCAAATGAAATTTCGTAAAACGTTATAGGTAGGGAACGGACTTTACTTTCACAGGTAAGTTTTTTAGAGGCCAAAATTGAACTAGTGACACGTGGCATGCCGTACAAGTTCGCTCTCCTGTTTTATCCCATAAACAGGTCACGTTGCGACACTTGGCATAATTCTCTCTTAGAGAATCCAATTGAGGTCAGACATGTGGGGTTGGAAAGATGACAGGTCAGGATACCACAGGCCAAAGTTTTAGACCCTATGGATTCGTAATTTCTGAGTTACACTAGAAACAACCAGGTGCATATTTATGTCAAAAAAGATTTGGATTTTGAGCACCTTCATTCTTGGATCGTCACTGCTGTGGGAAATTAGGGTTTCAGAGAAAGTTGAAATTCTTGGAATCGGAGTTCACGGCTGGATGATCCTCATCAAAATCGAAATTTAGAGACCACGATCGAATTTTTTGGCTGGGAAGAAGGCCAGGCTTGATCAAACCCTATTTCGGGATTTTGATCGGAAAGGTGGAAAATTAGGGCTTTTGCAAAAGTTGGAATTTTTGAAATCTGTGACCACGGCTGGAAGATCCTTAGAAAAATTGAAGTTTAGAACACAAGATAGAACCTTTTGGATGGTCAGAAGACCGGGCTTTATCAAGCCCTAGTTCAGGATCCTGTCCAATGCATCTGGAAGTTTCAAAGGCAATTTTGAGGGGTCAAATTTTGCAGTTTTCAAAATTGAAGTATACCAGCTTGATCATCTCAGCAAGCCACATCTTTCCATCCATTCAGAAGTTTGAAACTCAAAGTTTGAATTTTTAGGGTTTCTTTGACAAACCCTAATCCAGCTCCAGATCGAGTCTCAGCAAATCAAATTGGATTGGGTTAATCCTAGAAGAAGATGATTTGGTCACCTGCATAAGTGAAGAAGTTCCAGTTCCATAGGGATATGAGGCTGAGGCTTTAGATGAGAAGGCTACAAGCAATCCTGACAAGTATGACCTGAAGAGATACATGTATGTTTTGAAATATGTTCATGATTAAGTTATGATATGTTTGTCTTCATATTATTGAGGTTAGTACAATCTTGATTAATCTTAGACTTGTCTCATCACCCTAGTAAAAGAATGAATGCATGTGAATGATAGAAGACATTCATTGATTAGGGTTATGACACTTATGATTGTACTAATGCACTGTGGTGTTGTATGAGGTTGATGTTGTCCGCTAACATGAAAGGTACAAATCAAGTTCTAGATCAAGAACATATGACCATGGTGACATGAAGACAAAGACTCATGGATCACATAGAAGCTCCACTTATGAGGTATGTATAATTTGGTTCTACATTGGTTAAATGATGAGTTATGCAGGTTACTAAGCACAAGTCATTAAAGATAACAAGAAGACATTGTTTGGGTATGTTAGACATAACTAGCAAACATGATAACCATGTATGTTTTTCCTATATCAAGATTAGAATCCTACCTTGTGTTAGGATATTATACTTTTGTATAAATGATAATGTTTATTCTTGAAGTTAGAAGTTTTAGTAATCAAGGGTTTATGCATATTATATTTCTTACTTTGATTAATGATATGACTAACCAGAAGAGTCCTATGGTCAAATACGAATATGCATGAGTAAAATAAGTCTTGCCTAAAAACTTGAATACTAATGCTTATTACCTATGATCATGAACATACATATTTTAGGAACATAATGTTTTGATAGTATTGAGATTATACTAATAGATGTATGATTGTGTACGAGATCTTGAGGATGACACTAGTGCACACTTAAGCATGCATAGTGGTCCAGGATGGATATAAGTTCAAGGACAAGTAATCTAGGTAGCAAAGATCAAGAGGGAGCACACTCCAAAAGTTCCTGCAAAGAAGCAAAGATCAAGAAGGAGTCCACCCTACAACCAAACAAAGATAAGTATTTGAATTGTCAATTCCTGTAAACATGATTACTTAAATGAAGTTGTCCAGTCATATACATACTTATGTTCCTAGATTTAGGATATGTATCATGCATATTAGAAAAGTTGCATTAATGAACAAGATACTACTAAATATGCAAATAATGGGTAAGTGGCCTATGGTACTTACAACATTCCATTGCTACTTATCTAGAATGAAACCTCTTTGCTGACATGTTGGGAGTTGTGCACACTCTTAAGAATGTTCTGGTAGAGATGGAAGGCATCTAGAAAGTTACGGAATATGGATAAATGTTGTATTGAAACATTGGCCAAGATAATTGCATGACTATATGACATATGTCTTTATGCCTAAGAATGTGTTTTTGAAAAACTATGAGAAGTTTCTAATCATGCAATTGGACTTGTATTGTAGGAAAGACCGTGTACCGTCACCTACAAAAAGGACTACAACATTTGTTCCAGCAATGAAGATCAAATAAAAACTATCTATTGAAGATATTGAAGAATCTGAAGTTCCCAAGATCCGGGATGCAGTAATGGAAGAATGCCATGATCGAGGAGTACCGGTCGATCATGAAGAATGATGTCTGGGATGTGGTCCCGAGACAAGAAGGGAAGTCTGTTGTGACTTCCAAGTGGATCTACAAGATCAAGCTTGCTGCCGAGTTCGAGATGAAGGACTTGGGATGATGCACTACTTTCTAGGCATGGAAGTGTGGCAGAGTGCAGATGGAATCTTCCTTGGACAAGGAAAGTATGCAGTAGAGATCCTGAAGAGGTTCAAGATGATGGACTGCAAGGCCATGGCCACACCTATGGCATCGAACCTGAAGCTTCTGTGTGATGCTTCATCTGATCCAGTTGATGTCATTGTGTATGATCACATGATTGGGTCCTTGATGTACCTAACGAACATGAGACCAGATATTTGCTTTGCGGTGAACACATTGAGCCAGTTCCTGAAGGATCCTAGAGGTGTTCACCTGGTTGCTGTAAAGCACATTCTAAGGTACCTAAAGGGTACAATTGAATATGGGCTCAAGTATGATGTGAATCAAAAGTTTAACCTACAGGGTTATGTTGATTCAGATTGGGTAGGTAGTGCTGCAGATAGGAAGAGCACTTCTGGGTGTTGCTTCAGTATGGGATTAGGTGTGATCTCTTGGTTTAGCAGGAAGCAGTCCTGCGTAGTACTGAGTGCAGTCGAATCAGAGTATGTTGCAGCTTGTTCGGCTAGTTGTGAGGTAGTATGGATCCGGAAGCTAGTGTCTAAGTTATTTGATCTCCCGTTGGAGGCTACTGGTATCTTTTGTGACAACTAGAGTTGTGTGAAGCTGTCTGAGAACCCAGTGTTCCACGACAGGTCGAAGCACATTAAGATCTAATATCACTATATTAGGGATATGGTGCAGAGAAGAGCAATGAAGCTCCTATATATTGCGACGGATGAGTAGGTTGTGGATGTGTTGACAAAACCACTAGCCATAGTGAAGCTTTAGTACTTCAGAGAGAGGCTTGGTGTTCTTCGGATTGAAGATACTTCAAGGAAGAAGTGATGGAAACATTTGAAGGATCCATTCCAAGCATGGTGAGAGGAGGATCCTTCCCATGGCTGTGAATGTAAGCGTTGTGTGATTACCATTAGGACGATGCTCTGGATGATATGCATCAGGACGACGCAGTGACGATGATCAGGATGATCATGTGTGATGAGTATCAGGACGATGCTCTGGATGATATGCATCAGGATGATGCTATGATGATGATCAGGACGATCATATGTGATGATATGTATCGGGTGGATGCATTGCATGATCAGTTGGATCATGTGTGATGAGTTCCGAAGACACATATGCACATGAGCCATTCTCACATGGTGGTAGGTGTGTCCTCCCATGGTGCAGATATAAGGGTTGGGGCCATTCCGACATGGTTGAAGTGTGTCTTCCCATGGTCGTTGATGTGAGAGCTGTGCCATTCGAGCATGGTTGAAGTGTGTCTTCCCATGGCTACGATATAAGTGATGTGACATTCGAGCATGGTTGAAGTGTGTATTCCCATGGCTGCGATATAAGTGATGTGCTATTCCTAGCATGGTTGAAGTGTGTCTTCCCATGGCTATGGATATAAGTGCGATGCCATTCTCGCATCGTTGAAGTGTGTCTTCCCATGGCATAGATATAAGTGTTGATCCTTTCATGGATGGTTGAAGTGTGTCTTCCCATGCCAATGAATGTAAGTGCTATGTGATGTGCATCTTGGTTGTGCTTCGTGGACGATGAGATGACATGATCAATATGATCATGAGTATCAGGATGATACTCTATGGCCATGGACAGGTTGTGCAGTTGCATGTAAAAGATACTGGGAGATCCAATAGGTTGAGTTGTGTGCTCGTAATCAATCTTGGGATGCTCTTTTGAGGTTTTGTGGTGGTCACATATAATATTTCCCTAGGAGATCTGATAGGTTGAGCAATAAGCTCGTAATCAGTCATGGGATGCTCTTTCAAGGTTTTGTGATGCACGTAATAAGTCCCGAGGATTCCACAGCATGGCTAGTGATGATGAAGACCTGTAGGTGGCGGGCTTACATCTAGCATGAAAAAGGGCTGGCTCTGTAGAAATTCCTATGACGAGAAGAATTCATAGATAGCCTAGTGATTGAGATGACAAGTACATCAGTAGTGATGATGATGATGCTTCGTGATCCAGTGACGATGATCCAGCTCCAGAATTAAAGACTTGTTCCTATATGTATTAATGACTTGTGTCAAGAGAATACCTTCATAGTTAAGAGGGAGTGTTGATGTATTTATAACTCCGGAAGATATTCACTTGTATATTGTATTTTTACTTTTTTGTATCCCCAACGGAGATGTATTATTCCTCCGATTGGAAGTGTCGTCAGTTATATTGTAAGTGTCGTAACTTATACTTGATGGGTTATTAGACCACCTTGATGGGGTCAACCTTGTATGAGTCATGTGGGTCAAAGGGTTATTAGACCACCCTAGTGGGGGTCGGCCCAGTCAGTATTATGTTAAGTGGTTAAGTTGAGGCTGACCTAGTTGAGTAAAGGTCAAGTCAAATTAGTGTATAAATAGAGAGTGTGTCTCTCTCATTTTACACATTCTATTGTTCACTCACTTCGCATTAGTGAGAGAGAGGAGGAGTGCGCACAAGTGGAGGAGGATCATGCTGCTGAAGATGTCTATCTCTTGGGTTTGATGATGGTGATCCTTGTATTGATGCTTATTCTATCTCTGAGGAAGTTGCAGAGTTTTTCAACTTCTTTGTTTTCCCCGGTGAAATGTTTTGTGTCTCTTGTCTCTTGTCTCTTATGCTTGATATGCTATACATGTTGTTCTTTCAGTTAAGATCCTAGATCAGAATGAATTAAATTCTGAAAAAATAACAAATCCTAGGGAAACATCATCAATTACCAAGTTGTGACCATACTCGAGGATTTGGCAGATCATGGACGATGTTGGTCGGGATTGATATGAGAATACTTCCAGGCTAAACATTGACTACATACTAGGAAAGTCTACTCCTGGTGGAATTAACATCCGAATGAATGCTTCCCTTCTTTCTAATGATAATTCTATGATCTTTCCTGCCAGGACCTCTTCATCAAACTAGAAGCTGGAACTATCTTCTTCGGTGTATGCCATCTCCATGACAAGTTCTCTTTTAATTGGGAAAACAACTGATCCTGGCCGAGAAATAATTTCCTTCTTCTTTGGATCATATCTTTTAGCACACCACTGCACCAGTTTCGGGAAGGGTCTGGCCTACGGTAAAACCATCTTTTCCAATACAGAGACCCATAGATTGAATAAATCATTTTCGTTCTTGGCCTGGTCTTCGTCCTCTCTGGATAATTGATGTAGATTAGGGATTGACGATATGGGGTCATGGATATCAAAATGCTCATCTCCCAAGCGCTCTTCTTTATTGAGTGTAGATCCTGCAGCGACAATTGTCTCAGGGTTAGTGGTATAAGCCATGATGACACTAGTGGAATGAAAGAGGGGATGAGGAATGCTCAGTATTGGCTGTGAATTAGATAGTGTGATGATGGAATAATAAAGGAGCTCATGGTAGTAGGAAAAATAAGTGTTCAATCAATTCAAATAAGGCATATATATAGTGAAATTTTGAAAATGGACGACTTAAATGAGTTGTACATGTGGCACCAAGAGACTGGTCCTTTAAATGAGGGGAGCATGGGATTTTAATGTGCAGGGACTGTTACTATAGAGATGGTGGCAGTAATATCCGTTGGATAAAATCTAGGTGGGTCCACTTGGGAGGTGGCATACTCTTAAATCATTTTCAGGGATCTGTGAAGACAGTATCAGGAAACTGCTTTTTGGGCCCTAAATGAACTTGAGAGAGCCACGTGGAGACAATGGTTTTTAGTCAGCGTCGCGACTGGATTTTTAAATTTCGAGTAGTTACCAAGGCCTGAAAACATGATAGCCGTAGATTTCCCCATCTTGAGATTTGTGCTTGATTTTTAGAGCTTCTAACAATCATTCTTCCCACTTTATCTGGAAGAAAACTGTCATGAGGTAACAATTATCCGTTGTTTCTGATAGATGTAAAAGAGTGGTTTCAGGGCCTTTTGAAGGTGGTTTCCTCTGACCTATTTTGAGGCCCTGAATTCCTACTGAATTCCTACTCTGCGGACACATGTATTAGGTGGTTTTGGATTCAGGGTCGCATTCTGGAATTATCAATCAGGAACTTTGAACAACCTAAATGAACTTGGACTGTTGATATAAGGAAAACCCAGATCTCAAAATTTTTCAATGATGAGATACTCTGTAGTTGGTGATGTGACATAACCTTGTCACGATATTGTACCCCACAGTGTATGGACCCCACCATTCTTATCTTTCTTTCCTCTGGTAGTTTTCAACGCTTGATACAAGCTGTATTGAGAGACTGCTTTTCGAGCCCTAAATCACCCTAAGAGCACCACATGGCCACATGGTTTATTATTCAAGGCTCGATCTTTCTATTTAAAATTCATGCAAATCTGAACCCCGAATAAATATCAACCGTCAACTTGGATCTTGATACGGTACAAAAAATTATAATCCTCTGATGTCGTTGTCGCCATTCATGCCATTTTATTTATACATTGTCTTCTTGATTACGCTTCACATATCACGAAACATAAGTGTTTTCTCTGATTCGTGATCAAGTTCCCTTCTTACTTGGTTGTTGTGAAAATATTGGTACCAATAGTGGGATCACCTTAGGAAAGTGAAGAAGATCAATGAAAGGAATATTGTGGAAACAATTCAATAAATACTACAAGCAATAGTACTTCTTTGATAGGTACTAGGTACTACGCAAAGCTAAGAAAACATGATTTATATAAAAAGAAAATTCTTTATTTGAGTCAAATTATTTCAAAGGAAGGAATATTGGTGGACCCATAAAAAATTGAGTCCATTATGAATTGGTAAACTCCAAGAAATGTGATAGATGTGAGATCCTTTATGGGTCCTAATGGCCGATATGTATTACATAAGGCTCATGGAAGTATTCTCCAAGGTTTCACACCCCATAACTTCTTTGAAAGGAATGGAATAAAATTTGAGTGGATAGAAAAAATGTGAAGAAAGTTTTCAATTGTTGAAAAAGCTTCATACAAGTTCCCCAATTAAAAATTGCAAACGTAGAAAATGATTTTGTAGTGTGTACAAATGCATGTAAATAGGGAATTGGAGGAATTATTATGCTGGACAATCATGTGGTATGTCATGAGTCAATAAATATGAAAGAGCATCAGAATAATTATGCTACCCATGATATAGAACTTGTTTCCATTGTGTATTCCTTGAATATGTGGAGGCACTATTTGATGGGCAGAAAATTTGAGTTTAGGATGGACCACTGTGGTCTGAAATATATATTTGAAAAACCAACATTAAGTGCAAGGAAACCTATATGCCTAGAACTTTTATTTGGATTTTATTTTTAGATGAAACACATAAAGGGAAAATGAAATAAAGTGGTTGATACACTCAACAGAAAAATACATGCAATGCATGTGGCAGCCATTAGAATTTTCCAATAAAATTTGAGGCAGTATATTGTTAATTATCTTGTTGAAGATGAGCAATATGTGGAAATAAAAGATAAATTACAGCAAAATAATTTAGAAAAGAGGTATGAATTTTATAATTTTGAGGATGATGGACTTCTTACCCATAAAAACATAATGTATATTCCAAATGTGGCTGACTTGGGGAGAATTATTATGGATGAAATCCATAAAATGCCATATTTTGGTCACCCAGGATACCATAAAACAATTGCTACAACTAAAAAAAAATATTTTTGGTCTGGAATGAAGAAAGATGTTGTTGAGTACATTTCAAAATGTATGAAATGCCAACAAGTGAAGGTTGAGAATCAAAACCCAGTAGGTTTATTGCAGCTTTAACTGATTCCAGAATGGAAGTGGGAAGTGGTAACTATGGATTTTATTACATGGTTTCTAATTATAGTGCGGGAGCATGACTCGATAATGGTGGTGGTGGACGAGTTAACAAAGAAAACAAATTTCATACAAGTTAATTCCACATATAAATTATATGACATTGCAAATATTTTCAAGAGGGAGATCTTCAACTTGCATGTTTACCCAAAGCAATTGTATTTGACTGTGATGCCAAATTTACTTCAAATTTATGGAAAATTCTTTTTTCATATTTGTGTACACAAATGAACTTTATTACTTCCTACCATCCACAAATAGATGGACAAACAAAAAGAGTAAATCAGGTGCATGAATACATGCTTTGCATGTATGTGATGGACAAACCATCCAAGTAGGAAGATTATCTACACTTGGTAGAATTTCCATATAACAATGGGGAACACACATCGTTGGGAATGAGTCCATTTGATGCTTTGTATGGTAGAAGGTGTAGGATGTTGACCTTAATTAAGGAAACTGAGAGGGGGGGGTGAATCAGTTTCTTTCAAAGCATAATCTTCAAGTTAAAAATATTGCAAGACATCTTTAAGTTCTGTTGATGCAATATCTCATTTATAAATTGTAGAAAAACATACAACATATTCACAAGTAACATAAAAAAAAAAAAGATATACGAGGAAACCCATAAAGGGAGAAAACATCTTCTTCTTGGAATGTTAAGCAAGGTTCAAATAATGTACATTACAAACATTGAGCACCAACTCAATTTAGGCATCAATCTCTCAGGATATAACCTAAAAAGAGCACCAACTCTACAAGCATCAACTTGTTGTACGTCATCCTGCTCCTGATCATTTCAATGCTTCTCATGTCAAGGTCAATTTTATTTCTTCTCTCTTTTACTATTTCATAGCTTTGCATTCAACCTTCTTTCTCTAGTATTTTCATGAATGCTCTTTTCTCTTCTAATTTTCTGCTCACACCTCTGCTATCTCTGTATCTGCATACACATTCTCCAATCTCTAGACTTTGTTACTAAGCTTTCTCAATGATTACCCACAATTGCAATACCTACTTCACCTTTGTCCCTGTAGACTCCCATGGATTTCCCTTTGTCTCTATAGACTCCCACACACTTCCAGCGGATTTCCCTTTGTCTCTGTAGACTCCCACGCACTTCCATCGTATTTCCCTTTGTCTTTGTAGACTCCCACACACTTCCAACGTCTCTGTGATCTCTATATTTTCGTTTTTAAGAAAAAGAAACTCTCAAAACCCACCTATGATCCACTTCCCATTATATCAACTGCTCTATGCATCCTTGACACCCATCATGGATATGTCTATTGGAATTCCCTACATCCATTTGGTTGCAAATGGTTCAAATTCTCATTTGAATGGCATAATGCACACAACTGATGAAATTACCAGGTTCAATCATAACCATTCGATCACTATAATCAACGGTTGTCAAATTCTACCAAAAGTCCAAAACTATTAGTGTCTTCTCCAAATATGTTCGAACTATGCCAGATTTAGAGACAAAGTTTAAGATTTATAGAGCCAAGGTTTAAACTAAGTACAGGTCCTCCAGAATTGGGGTTTTCCAAAGCTCTTCCAGCCCCTGCGACCATCCTCAACCTCGGATTCCATTTCAATATCTAAATACCATGACCATTTGATAACTTCGCGATCAGACTCCAAACTAGGTACACCACAAATTTTTAATAAGACAAGGAATCCACAAAATAATAACCTCCAAGTCAGATGATAACAATCCACATATAGTTATAACCATGAAGTTTATTTGACATGAGACAATATTTTGACCTGCGTGATGATAACAATGAACTGTAACTTGAAATCAATGGAAACGTATTCAACTTAGACCAACAATCTCCCCCTTTGTCATTGATGGCAAATTTCATTGATGACCACAGTCTCCCCCTATGTAAAAAGAGAAGAGAACTATTCCTTTAACCACTGCTCTTTTCTGTATAACCACTACTCTTCTCCCCCTTTGAAATCAATGGCAACAAAAATTCCATAGTATTCTGATGAATACGAACAACTCCCCCTGCCTGCATGGCACCTTCTAATCTAGTATTGGAAAAAACTCCTTCCCCTGGCTGCATGACTTCATATCTAGAAGACTTCTTTTCCATAGCATAAATCCATTTCTGATTCTTCACACATATGTCAGTGTTCTTTATAAGAACAACTCCTCCTGACTGAATGAGTCAATTTATTGAGGAAATGGATCTTACACCAAGATTCCGACGAAGATATTCAAATTGTGCCTTTGCTAGTGGTTTAGTAAATATATTAGCAATCTTTTCTTTGGAAGAAATATAGTTTACATGAACAATTTTGTTAGCCACGTGGTCCCTTATAAAATTATATTTGATAGGAATATGCTTTGTTTTGGAATGTAGAACATGATTATTTGAAATACTAATAGCACTAGTATTATCATAGAGAATAGGAATATGTATATATCATATTTCACCTCCAAAGTTTCAAGTGCTTGTTTCATTCACACCACTTGAGAACAACAGGTAGTAGCATATATGTATTCATCTTCTGTGGTAGATAAAGAAATGGAACCTTGTTTCTTACTCATCCAAGCAACTAAAGAGTATCCCAAGAAGAATGCATTACCACTTGTACTTTTTCTATCATCCAAGCAATTTTCACAGTCTGCATCTGAATAAGCTATTAATTGTAGACTTTGATTCTTTTGATACCACAAACCATAGTCCATTGTGCCCTTCAAATATATGAATATACGTTTGACAGCTGACATATGACTCTATTTTGGAGCAGATTGATACCTTCCTACCATACCAACAACTTGCATTATATCTAGTCTAGAATTTGTGAGGTACAATAAACTTCCTATCATTGAGTGATATAATTTATGATCAACTTATGGTCACTGATAATCTTTGATAAGATTGCATCCCACCTCCATAGGTGTACTAACATGCTTGGAATATTCCATCTTGAACTTCTTTAGCATTTCTTTAAGATACTTGCTTTGAAAAATGATTATGCCTTCTGATTGTCGATACACTTGCAGACCAATAAAATAAGACAATTCTCCTATCATAGACATTTCAAACTCTAATTGCATTGTAGTAGCAAACCATTGAATTGATGAAGAATTGTTACTTACAAATATTATATCATCAACATAAACCAAAACAACTAAAATATCTTCACCTTTTGACTTTATGTACAGGTTGCTGTCAGCTACTCCTTTCTTGAAATCTTGTTGATGTAGATATGTATTTAGACGATGATACCAAGCATGTGGTGCTTGTTTTAATACAATAATTCCTTCTTCAGTTTGCAGACATAATCAAAATATTATCACAATTGAAATCCCTCATGCTGATCCATATATACTTCTTCTTCCAATTCTCCATTAAGAAAAGCAGATTTGACATCCATTTGGTATATTTTAAATTCTTATGACATGCATATGCAAGAAACATTCTAATAGCTTATAATCTTGCCACAAGATCAAAGGTTTCATCAAAATCTATTCCTTCTACCTGAGCATAACCTTTACAGACCAATCTTTCTTTTATTCTCACAATTTGTCCTTGCTCATTTAACTTATTTTTAAGCACCCATTTGGAGCCTATAACGTTTTTATTTTTAGGTCTTGGAACAAGTTCTCAGGTATTTTTCTTTTCAATTTGATCAATCTCTTCATTCATTGCTTCTATCCAGCTATCTTCTTCACTAGCTTCAGCAAAAAATTTAGGTTCATTTATAGAAATGAAAGCAATCTATGATTGCTTTTCTATTTGAATAAGTTTTCTTCTTGTTCGAACTCCTTTACTTTTATCACCAAGAATATGACTCTTTGGATGATTCTTTTGAACAATTCTGCAAGGATTTTTTTGTTCTTGTTTAGTTTGCTTACTAGAATTTTCTTGATCTTCCTCAGATTTTTCATCATCTTCCAATTCTCTGAATTGTGGTTCACCAGTTTCATTAGTTTCTTCATCATTTATGTAAACACTCCTTATATGTTTGCTTTGAAAAGGAATTTCTTCATCCACACAAATATCAATGCAATCCATCATCTCATGCAACCTTTTATTAAAGCATCTGTATCCTTTACTGTTTGATGCATAACCCATAAAAGTTGCTTCATTAGCCTTATCATCGAATTTACCTAGATTTTCATCATTATTTTTAATGTATCATTTCCTTCCAAAAACTTTATAAAACGTTTTATTGAAGGGGGTCTTCCAAACCAATGTTCATAAGGAGTTTTATCACTTTCAGGCCGTAAATATGCTTTGTTAAGAATATGAACTACTGTATGAATAGCCTCCACCCAAAAGGTTTGAGACACATTCCTTTCTTTCATCATTGATCTGGCCATCTGCTGAAATGATCTGTTTTGTATTTATGCAACTCCATTCCGTTGAGGAGGACCTGGAATAGTATATTCTCTTTTAATTCCATGTTCATCATAGAATTTTTTAAAAAATCCTGAACAAAATTCTCCTCCTCTGACATATATTACTGACTTTATCTTCCACCCTGTTTGATTTTCAGTCAAGGCTTTGAAGACTTTGAGCTTATCAAATGCCTCTGATTTTTCTTTTAGAAAATCTACCCAGGTTAGTCTTGCAAAATCATCAATGACCAACATAAAATACCATTCTCCTCCAGTTCCCTATTTTCTAGAAAGTCCACATAAATCCATATCAACTAATTGAAGTGACTTGCTTGTAGATGGTTGGTTCTTTGTTTTGAATTGAGTACGTGTCAGTTTTCCCATTTGACATGTTTTACACACAAAATTATGTGGCTTTTCTATTTTAGGAAAACCTTTAGCTGCATTGTTCTTATTGAGTTTAATAAGATGGTAAAAATTCAAGTGTCCTAGTCTTTTGTGCCATAACCAACTTTCATCAAATTTGTTCAATTGACATTCCACTCTATCTTCTTTTAACACATCAACATTATTTTATGTTCTGATTCCCTTTGCAACAGTCTTTCCTATACTTACCAACTCTATTTTGCAATCTTTGGCAGTAAATAATACTTCACAACCTTTGTCACACATCTGACTAACACTTAGAAGATTATGTTTCAATCCATCAACAAATAGCACATATTTTGCTTTTCCTTGACCATTGTTTAAGCTAACTAATCATTTTCCCTTGATTTTTCCTAGATAATTATAGCCAAAAGTTACACTTCCAGACTTAGATTCACTTAGAGACAGAAATTTATGTTTGTCACCAGTCATATGTTTTGAAAATCCACTATCAATATACCAGCAATCTTTCTGTTTTCAGCAGAAAGAACCAAACCACACTTATTGTCATCTTTCTTCTTCCATATTTTGACATTTTCAAACAGATGAGGTTTTTGAAGTTATGGTTTATAAAACTTCAGTCTACAATCCAATGCTTTGTGTCCAAGGTTATGGCACATATAACATTCTGGATCATTGTATAGAAGAACAATGGATTACTTCTGCCATTTTTTTTTTTTTCCTATGATAGATGAACTTTTCTTGGATATGACATTTGATAGTTCCTTTGCAAATTCATAAGATTAAAATTGCAATCTATAGATTTATGACCAAATTTTGAGCAATAGAAACAATATCCATAGAAGAAATTTTGGTACCTGGGAATTGGTTGTCTTTGTGCAAATGAGTTTCTGAATCTTTGGTGTCTTTGTTCTAGATCAAGAGATAATTAATCTCTTTTAGCTTCATTTTTTAGAATAGCAGATCCCTCTTCATACTTCCTTGATTGCTGAATGTGATCATTTTGTTCCACCGATCTGTTTGCAAATTCATTCTTACTGATGTTAGTACTTTCTGTGACAAACTTGACAGGCTATGTGTTTTCTGATTTGATTTTGCTTAAACTTCCTTCATAGCCTAGACCATTTTTCAGAAATGGTGATCTTTGACTGTCCATAATATTATCCAGCTTCTTAGTTGCTTGATCATATCCCATATTTTGATGATATAGTGCTTGAACTTTCTCCAATTCTTTTCTGATAGACACCACTTCTATTTCTAACTTCTCACACTCTTTTAATTTCTCATATAATTATTGCTTGAGAATATCCTCTATCTTCTTTGCTTCTTCTAATTCAATTTTTAATGAAATAAGGGCATCATTAGATCCATGTCCATCTTTCTCATATTTACTCAACAATTCCTTTTGTTTCATTTTATTTTGTTTAATTCTATCTATTTCTTCCAAAGCACTGATAAGATCACCTTCCAAATCTACTTCAGCTTCCTCTTCATTCATGTCAAACTGGTCTTCTACAGCCATAAGCATGAATTCATTTGAAGTTCATCATCATTTGAGAACTCTTTATCCCAATCTTCTGAGGACCTATCATTATTCTTTATACAAAGACTTTTCTTCTAATATTTCTTTTCTTTATTTAATTTGATCTTTTCCCTATTCTCTGATTCATAGTCCTTCTTTTTATATGGACACTTGGATGCAAAATGACCAACCTTTCCACAATTAAAACATTTGAAGGGAAACTTGTTGATGTATTTGTAACTTCGGAATGTATTTCATATATGTATATTGTACTCCTGTAGAGATGGTATTATTCCTCTATACGGAAGTGTTTGTATTCCTATAGAGATGTTATTGTTCCTCTATACGGAAGTGTTGTCATTTATATTGTAAGTGTCGTAACTTATAGTTGATGGGTTATTAGACCACCTTGTTGGGGTCGGCCCTGTATAATTCATGTGGGTCGAAGGGTTATTAGACCACCCTATTGGGGGTCAGACATGTGGGTCAAAGGGTTATTAGGCCACTCTATTGGGGGTCGGCCCAGTCAACATTATGTTATGTGGTTAAGTTAAGGCCGACCTAGTAAAGGTTATTAGGCAAGTCAAGTCAAGTATAAATAGAGTGCGAGAGGCACTCTATTTCATCATTCTATTCTCTCTCACACTCTCGGGAGAGTGGAGCACTTGTGGAGGAGGAGAGGATGCTGATAGGAGATGTCTATCTCTTATACTTGGGTTGTATCATTGCTCTATCTATCTCTGAGAAAGTTATTTGGGTTTTTCACCTTTATGGTTTTCCCCAAGTAAACTCTATGTCTCTTGTGTGCTTGCATTATTGTGTCCATGATTGATATGCTGTAGATATGTTGTACATGTTGTTCTCTCAGTCAAGATCCTAGATCAGATTGAAGTAAATTCTGAAAAATTAACATGGTATCAGAGCTAGCCTGAAAGAAGGCATGGTATGGCATGTATGACTCTTGTTGCAATTGCGAAGCTAGGGCTTGATATAGAAAAAACCAGTCATCGTAGAAGTTTCACTATAAATACATTTCGACAAGGTTTCAGGCTCTAAAAATTGTACAGGGAGAATCTAAGATCCCGATGTACCTTGTTTCCAAAGGAAAACCTCTAATTCGTTGTACTTTGTGATTTATGATCTGTACAATATAGGGTTTCTGCCTCTTCCCGATCTGAGTCATAAACAGGTGACCTTGGAAAAAAGGTCATAACTTGGGCTAGGAAGCTCCAAATGAAATTTTGTAAAAATTGACAGGTAGTACACGGACTATACATTCATAGGTAACGTTTTCAGAGGCTGAAACTGAACCAGCGACACGTGGTACGCAGTACAAGTTATCTCTCCTGTTTTATCCCATAAACAGGTCATGTTGCGACACTTGGCATAACTCTCTCTCAGAGAATCCATTTGAGGTCAGACCTGTGGGGTTGGAAAGATGACAATTCGTGCTATCAAAAGAAAATATTTCAGACCTTGTGGATTGAAATGTTCAGAGTTGCCCCAGAAACAATAAGGTACATGTTTCTGTCAAAACATAATTATTTTTTAGCACCTTCATTCATGGCTTCCGGAATTTAGGGTTTCAGAGAAAGTTGGAATTTTTGTAATTGGAGACTATGGGTGAATGCTACTCATCAAAATCAAAATTTAGAGACCAAGATCAGAATTTTTGGTTGGGAAGAAGGTCGGGCTTGATCAGACCCTAGTTCGGGACTTTGATCGGAAAAGTGGGAAATTAGGGCTTCTGCAAAAATGGAAATTTTTGAAATCTGTGACCACGGCTGGAAGCTCCTCAGAAAAATAGAAGCTTAGAGATTTGGATCAAACCTTTTGATTGGGAAGAAGGGTGGGCTTTATCAAACCCTAGTTCGGGGTCATGTCAAGTGAACCCGGAAGTTTCAAAGGAAAATTTAAGGGGTGAAACTTTGCAGTTTTCAAGTTATGAGTATATTTATATCAGCTCATCAAGGCGCATATTTATATCCTTTCGGAAGTTTGAATTTTTAGGGTTTCTCTGACAAACCCTAATCCAGCTCCAGATCCAGTTCCTGCAAATCAAGTGGATTGGGTTAATCCTAGAAGAGAATGGATTGGTCACCTACATAAGTGAAGAAGTTCCCGTTTCAGAGGGAGATGAGGCTAAGGCCTTACATAAGAAGATTACAAGCAATCTCGATAGGTATGACTCATCCAGGTATGTTTCGAGATTTGTTCATGATTAAGTTTATGGTATGTTTGTCTTCATGTTATTACTGTTAGTACAATCTTGATTAAATTTAGACTTGTCGTATCACCTTAAATAAAATTATGAATGCATGATAGAAGATATTCATTGATTAGGGTGTTGACACTTATGATTGTACTAATGCATATTGGTGTTGTATGAGGTTTATGTTGTCTGCTAACATGAAAGGTACACCAAGAAAGACAAATCATGTTCTAATTCAAGAACATATGATCATGAGGACAAAGATTCATCCATTGTCATGAATCACTTAGAAGATCTATTCGCGAGGTACTTGGTTCTATAATGGTTAACCTATGAGATATGCAGGTTACTAGAACAATTCATTGAAGAGAACAAGAAGACATCATGTGGGTATGTTAGCCATAACTAGCTAACATACCAATCCAGGTATGTTTTTCCTATATCAAGTTAGAATCCTACCTTGTGTTAGGATCCCTTATATAAGTATACTTGGTATGATTGGTTATGTTTATTCATAAAGTTAGAAATGTAAGTAATCAAGGGTTTATGCATTTTATGTGTCTTATATTGATTGATGATTTAACTAACCAGAAGAGTCCTATGATCAAATAAGAATATGCATGAGTAAAAGAAGACTTCCCTGAACCTTGAATACTAATGTTTATTATCTGTGTTTGAAATGATCATGACTATACATGTTTAAGATTATTGTTATTTGATATTATTAAGATTATACTAATGAATGTGTGATTATGTATGAGTCCTCGAGGATAACACAATGATGATACTAATAAGCATTCATAGTAATAGATATAAGTTCAAGGATAGGTAATCCCGGAAGCAAAGATCAAGAGGGAGCACACTCTAGTTGATCCTGCAAAGAAGCAAAGATCAAGAAGGAGCACACTTCAGTAGTTTCTGCAAGGATGCAGATATTCAGAGGGAGTTGACCACTTCTCACAATCCACATCAAGATGGAGTTGCAGAAAAGAAGCAAAGACTGAGAGGGAGTCAACCCAACAAACAAACAAAGATAAGTATTTGAATTATCATTCCTTGCATATTTTATTGTCTAAATAATACTGTTCAATAATGTATATACTCATGTTCCTAGAATTAGGTTGTGTATTATGCATATTAGAATAGTTGCATTGATGAACAATATACTACTAATATACATGGGTAAGTGGCCTATGTAACTGTAAAACATTCCATTGCTACTTATCTAGAATGAAACCTCTTTGCTAACATGTTGGGAGTTGTACACACTCTTAACAATGTTCTCGTAGAGATTGGAAGGCATCTAGAAAGTTACGGGATATAGATAAATGTTGTATTGAAGCATTGGATAAGATAATTGCATGACTATATGACATATTTATTTATGTGTAAGAATTTGTTCTGAAAACTATGAGATGTTTTCTAATCATGCAATTTAACTTGTTGTGTAGGAAAGATCGTATACCATCACCTACAAAAGAAGGACTACAACATTTGTTCAGCAACAAAGTTATCTATTGAAAATATTGAAGACATTGAAGTTCCCAGGATCTGGGAAGAATGCCATGATTGAGGAGTACCAGTCGATCATGAAGATGTTTGGGATGCAGTCCCAAGACCCGAGGGGGAGTCTGTAGTGACTTCCAAGAGGATCGTCAAGATCAAGCATGCTGCAAGTGGTAGCATAGAGACTTTTTCTCCTATATCCAGATACACTTCCATTAGATCCTTACTCTCTCTCGCTGCAATGATGAAAGGAAAGATACACCAGATGGATTTCAAGACAACTTTCATGAATGGTGTAGTTGAAGAAGAAGTGTATGTGGAGCAGCCACTTGGTTCTGAGACACATGACAGGGAGTCATATATGTGCAAAAATTGGTATGGTAGGATAGACAGCTTTCTATCCAGTTTGGGCTTTACCAAGTGTAAAGTGGATTCCAACCTTTACTACAAGGTTGAGGAAGGCAATCCAGTGATACTACTTTTGTATATGGATGACCTGTTTATTACAGGTGAAGATAGATTGATTGTTGACACGCAGCGGAAGCTTGCTGCCGAGTTCGAGATGAAGAACTTGTGGATGATGCACTATTTTCTATGTATGGAGGTGTGGCAGAGTGCAGATGGAATCTTCCTTGGACAAGGGAAGTATGCAGTAGAGATCCTGAAGAGGTTCGGGATGATGGACTACAAGGCCATGGCCACACCTATGGCATCAAACCTGAAGCTTCTGTGTGATGCTTCATCTAAGCCAGTTGATATCACTATGTATCATCAGATGATTGGGTCCTTGATGTAACTGACGAACACGAGACTAGATATTTTCTTTGCAGTGAACACATTGAACCAGTTCCTAACGGATCTGAGGAGTGTTCACCTGGTTGCTGTAAATCATATTCTGAGGTACCTGAAGGGTACAGTTGATTATGGGCTCAAGTATGATGCGAATCAAAAGTTTAACCTATAGGGTTATGTTGATTCAGATTGGGCAGGCAGTGCTGCAGCTAGGAAGAGCACTTCTGGGTGTTGCTTTAGTATGGGATCAGGTGTGATCTCTTGGTTTAGCAGGAAGTAGTTCTGTGTAGCACTGAGTACAGCCGAAGCAGAGTATGTTGCAGCTTGTTCGGCTAGTTGTGAGGCAGTATGGCTTCAGAAGCTAATGTCTGATTTATTTGATCTACTGCTGGAGGCTACTGGTATATTTTGTGACAACCAGAGTTGTGTGAAGCTGTCTGAGAACCCGATGTTCCATGACAGGTCGAAACACATAGAGATCAAATATCACTATATCAGGGATATGGTGCAGAGAGGAGCATTGAAGCTCCTGTATGTTGCGACGGATGAGCAGATTGCAGATGTATTGACAAAGCCACTAGCCAGAGTGAAGTTCGAGTACTTCAGAGAGAGGCTTGGTGTTCTTCAGATCGACGACACTTCGAGGAAGAAGTGATGGAGACATTTGTTGTAGCCATTCCTAGCATGGTGGAAGGGGGATCCTTCACATGGCTGTGGATGTAAGCACTGGATGATGAGCATCGCGACAATACTCCAGTTACTGCTCTGTATATGCATCAGGATGATGTTGGATATGATCAGTTGGATCATTTATACGTATATGTATGTACGCATCATGTTGGATGCTGGATATGATCAGTTGGATCACTTATATGTATATGTATGAACGCATCATGTTGGATGTTGGATATGATCAGTTGGATCATTTATATGTATTTGTATATGCATCATGTTGGATGATTGGACCATGTATCTGTATATGTATGAGGTGGATATTGTGTATGATCAGGTAGATCATGTATGTTGATATATATCAAGTGGATACATTGTGTGGATCATGTATCTATGTATGTATCAGGTGGATACATTGTATGATCAGGTGGATCATGTATGGTGATATGTATTAGGTAGATACTCGGTATGCATCAGGTATATGCATTGTATGATCAGGACAATCATCGATGACGAGCTTCAGGATGTTGCTCTAGATGACTTGCATCAGCACGATGCAGTGATGATGATCAAGATGATCATGTGTACATCAGGATGATGTATGGTGAGTATCAGGTTGATGCTCTGTGGCCGTGGACAGGTTGTGCAAAGGAAATCCTAGATTTGTTCTTGTCACATCCAATATGAAAAAGGACTAGCACTGTGTATCACATGTAAGACCTGGGAGATCCGATAGGTTGGGATGTGTGCCTGTAATAAGTCCTAGGATGCTCTTTCGAGGGTTTGTGATAGTGGGCCACATGTAAGACCTAGGAGATTCGATAGGTTGGGCTGTGTGCCCGTAATAAGTCCTGGGATGCTCTTTCGAGGGTTTGTGGTGGGCTGCTACATGTAAGACCTGGGAGATCCGATAGGTTGGGCTGTGTGCTCGTAATAAGTCCTGGGATTCTCTTTCGAGGGTTTGTAGCAGAGGTCACATGTAATCAGTCCTGGATATCTTTCCGATCATGCTTGGGCACATAAATGTTCTTGGGATGCTCTTTAGATTTGTTGTCGGTCATGCTATGCACATAAATGTTCCCGGGACACTCTTTTAAGGTTTTGTGACAGTCACATGTAATAATTCCTAGAGATATGGATAGGATGAAAAAGGCCTCAGATGCTCTTTAGGGTTCTTGCTAGTCAAGAGACTCTTTTAAGGTTTTGTGACACACGTAATAAGTCTTGAGGATTCCACAGTATGGCCAGTGATGATGAAGACTTGCAGGTGGTGGGCCTACATCCAGTATGAAAAAGGACTGGCTCTGTAGAACTTCCTATGATGAATATATTCAGATATTGATTGAGATAGCAGCAACAATGATGATGATGATGACGATTATCCAATGGCGATGATCCAGAGAAGAAGACTTGTGCTAGAAGACTTGTGTCGACAAATACCTTCCTAGTTAAGAGGGAGTGTTGATGTATTTGTAACTTCGGAATGTATTTCATATATGTATATTGTACTCCTATAGAGATGGTATTATTCCTCTATATGGAAGTGTTTGTATTCCTATAGAGATTTTATTATTCCTCTATATGGAACTGTCGTCATTTATATTGTAAGTGTCGTAACTTATACTTGATGGGTTATTAGATCACTTTGTTGGGGTCGGCCCTATATAAGTCATGTGGGTCGAAGGGTTATTAGACCACCCTATTGGGGGTCGTCCATGTGGGTCAAAGGGTTATTAGACCACCCTATTGGGGGTCATCCATGTGGGTCAAAGGGTTATTAGACCACCCTATTGGGGGTCGGCCCAGTCAGCATTATGTTATGTGGTTAAGTTAAGTCCGACCTAGTAAAGGTTATTAGGCAAGTCAAGTCAAGTATAAATAGAGTGCGGGAGGCACTCTATTTCATCATTCTATTCTCTCTCACACTCTCGGAAGAGTGGTGCACTTGTGGAGGAGGAGAGGCTACTGCTAGGAGATGTCTATCTCTTATGCTTGGGTTGTATCATTGCTCTATCTATCTCTGAGGAAGTTATTGGGGTTTTTCACCTTTATGGTTTTCCCCAAGTAAACTTCGTGTCTCTTGTGTTCTTGCATTATTGTGTCCATGATTGATATGCTGTACATGTTGTTCTCTCAGTCAAGATCCTAGATCAGATTGAAGTAAATTCTGAAAAATTAGCAAAACTTACCTTGATATTTGCCTGTCCATTTTTTTAGTCTTCTAACAAATTTTGCCACAATTCCATCTGTATCAGAATCAAATTCTTTATCCTTTCTTCCCTTTTCAGCCTTAAAATATGCTTCCCTCATAGTATTTTTTTCTTTGACAATCCTCATTTCATAAGCTGTTAGGGTTCCAAGCAACTGATCAATTGTCAGACTCTTAAGATCATCTAATTCTTCTAAAGCTGAAACTTTAGGGTTGAATATGCTAGTAAGAGATCTTAAAATTTTCGAAACCAAGATATCATCATCTATTTTTTCACCAATGCCCTTCATAAGATTGACAAGTTCTTCAACTCTTAATAAATACCTTCTTATTGTTTCATCATCATTCATGTTCAAATGTTAAAACTGTAATCTGTGAATCTGAAGTTTAGCATTATTAACTTTTTCATCACCTTCATAACAACTTATCAATTTGTCCCACATTTCTTTGGCCGATGTACAGTGCATAACCTTCACAAACTCAGATTCTGCAAGTCCACTAAGAATTGCTTTCATTGCCTTGCCATTAAAAGTAAATTCCAGTTTGTCATCCTTAGAGGTAAGAACGATTGGCTTCACATACCCAGTTTCAACAACATCCCAAACATCTACACCTAGAGACATAATATAAGTTCTCATCCTTATTTTCCAGAAGGAAAAATTTGTGCCATCAAACAGAGGAGCTCTATTGGATGAACTTCCTTCTTGACTAGTCATGATTAAGCTTATGAATCTACCTTCCACCAATTAACTGTTTGAATGAAGGAACCTATATTTGATACCAATTGTTGAACTTAATTAAGGAAACTGAGAGAGGGGGTGAATCAGTTTCTTTCAAAGCTTAATCTTCAAGTTAAAAATATTGCAAGACATCTTTAAGTTCTTTTGATGCAATATATCATTTATAAATTGTAGAAAAACATACAACATATTCACAAGTAACATAAACAGAGACACAGATATATGAGGAAACCCATAAATGGAGAAAACCTCTTCTTATTGGAATGTCAAGCAAGCTTAAAATAATGTACATTACAAACATTGATCACCAACTCAATTTAGGCATCAATCTCTTAGGCTACAACCTGAAAAGAGAACCAACTCTACAAGCATCAACTTGTTTTACATCAACCTGCTCCTAATCATTTCAATGCTTCTCATGTCAAGGTCAGTTTTATTTCTGATCTCTCTTACTATTTCATAGCTCTGCATTCAACCTCATTTGTCTAGTATTTTCATGAATTCTATGTTCTCTTATAATCTTCATCTCACACCTCTCTTATCTTTGTATATGCATACACATTCTCCAATCTCCAGACTTTGTTACTAAGCTCTCTCAACGATTATTGACAATTGCAATACCTACTTCACCTCTGTCCCTCTAGACTCCCACGCATTCACCTCTGTCTTTGTAGACTCCCATATATTTCCCTTTGTCTCTCTATACTCCCACGCACTTTCGACGGATTTCCCTTTGTCTCTGTAGACTCCCACACACTTCCAGAGTCTCTGTGATCTCTATATTTTCATTTTTAAGAAAAAGAAACTCTCACAACCCACCTACGATACACTTCCAATTATATCAACCGCTCTATGCATCCTTGACACCCATCATGGATATGTCTATTGGAATTCCCTACATCCATTCGGTTTCCAATGGTTCAAATTCTCATTTGAATGGCATAATGCACAAAACTAATGAAATTACCAGGTTCAATCATAACCACTCAATCACTATAATAACGGTTTTCAAACACTGCCAAAAGTCCAAAAATATTAGCGTCTTCTCCAAATATGTTTGAACTATGCCAGATTCAGAGACAAAGTTTAATATTTATAGAGCCAGGGTTTAAACTGACTGCAGGTCCACCAGAATTGGGGTTCGCCAAACACTTCTAATCCCTACGATAATCCTCAACCTCAGATTCCATTTCAATATCTAAATACCATGACCATTTGATAACTCCGTGATCGGACTCCAAAATGGGTACAACACAAAGTTTTAATAAAACAAGGAATCCACAAAATAATAACCTCCAAGTCAGATGATAGCAATCCACATATAGTTATAACCATGAAGTTTATTTGTCATGAGACAGTATTTTGACCTCCATGATGATAGAAATGACCTGTAACTTGACATCAATGGAAACTTATTCAACTTAGACTAACAATATCCCCCTTTTTCATTGATGGAAACTTTCATTGATGACCACAGTCTCCCCCTATGTAAAAAGAGAAGAAAACTATTCCTTTAACCACTACTCTTTTCTATATAACCATTGCTCTTCTCCCCCTTTGACATCAATGGAAAAAAAATTCCCTTGTATTCTGATGAATACGAACAAATCCCCCTGCCTGCATGGCACCTTCTGAGCTGTATTGGAAAACACTCCTTCCCTTGGCTGCATGACTCCATATCTAGAAGACTTATTTTCCATAGCAAAAATCCATATCTGATTCTTCACACATATGTCAGTGTTCTTTAGAAGAACAACTCCTCCTGATTGAATGAGTCAATTTATTGAGGAAAAAGATCTTACACCAAGCTTCTGACGAAGATACTCAAATTGTGCCTTTGCTAGTGGTTTAGTAAATATATCAACAATATGTTCTTTGGAAGAAATATTGCTTACTTGAACAATTTTGTTAGCTACGCGGTCCCTTAAAAAATGATATTTGATAGGAATATGCTTTGTTTTGAAATGTAGAACATGATTCTTTGAAATACTAATAACACTAGTATTATCATAGAGAATAGGAATCGGTATATCATATTTTACCTCCAAAGTTTAAAGTGCTTGTTTCATCCACACCACTTGAGCACAACAAGTAGCAGCATATGTGTATTTAGCTTCTTTGGTATATAAATAAATGGAACCTTGTTTCTTACTCAGCCAAGCAACTAAAGAGTCTCCCAAGAAGAATACATTACCACTTGTACTTTTTCTGTCATCTAAGCAATTTGCCTAGTCTGCATATGAATAAGCTATTAATTGCAGACTCTGGTTCTTTGGATACCACAAACCATAATCCATTGTGCCCTTCAAATATCTGAATATACGTTTGACAACTGACATATGACTCTGTTTTGGAGTATATTGATACTTTCCTACCATACCAACAACTTGCATTATATCTGGTCTGGAAGCTATGAGGTACAATAAACTTCCTATCGTTGAGCAATATAATTTCTAATCAAATTATGGTGACTGATCATATTTTCTAAGTTTACATCCCACCTCCATAAGTATACTAACAGGCTTGGAATCTTCCATCTTGAACTTCTTCAACATTTCTTTAAGATACTTGCTTTGAAAAATGAGTATGCCTTCTGATTGTTGACACATTTGCAGACCAAGAAAATAAGACAATTCTCCTATCATAGAAATTTCAAACTCTAATTGCATTGCAGTAGCAAACCATTGAATTGATGAAGAATTGTTACTTCCAAATATTATATCATCAGCATAAACCAAAACAGCTAAAATATCTTCACCTTCTGACTTTATGTACATGTTGTTGTCAGCTGCTCCTTTCTTGAAACCCTGTTGTTGTAGATATGTATCTAGACGATGATACCAAGCACATGGTGCTTGTTTTAATCCATATAATTCCTTCTTTAGTTTGCAGACATAATCAGAATCTTCTGACAATTGAAATCCCTCGGGTTGCTTCATATATACTTCTTCTTCCAATTCTCCATTAAGAAAAGCAGATTTGACATCCATTTGGTATATTTTAAAATTCTTATGATAGGCATATGCAAGAAACATTCTAATAGCTTCTAATATTGCAACAGGAGCAAAGGTTTAATCAAAATCTATTCCTTATACCTAAGCATAACCTTTATAGACCAATCTTGCTTTATTTATCACAATTTGACCTTGCTCGTTTAACTTATTTTTAAACACCCATTTGGAGCCTATAACGTTTTATTTTTAGGTCTTGGAACAAGTTCCCAGTGATTGTTCTTTTCAATCTGATCAAGCTCTTCATTCATTTCTTCTATACAACTATCTTCTTCACTAGCTTCAACAAAACTTTTGGGTTCATTTATAGAAATGAAAGCAATCTGTGACCGCTTTGCTGTTTGAATAAGTTTTCTTCTTGTTTGAACTCCTTTACTTTTATCACCAAGAATATGACTCTTTGGATGTTTCTTTTGAACAATTCCGGAAGGATTTTTTGTTCTTGTTTAGTTTGCTTACTAGAATTTTCTTGATCTTCCTCAGATTTTTCATCATCTTCCAATTCTCTGAATTGTGGTTCATCAGTTTCATTAGTTTCTTCATCATTTATGTCAACAATCCTTATCTGTTTGCTTTGAAAATGAATTTCTTCATCCACACAAATATCAATGCAATCCATCATCTTATGCAACCTTTTATTAAAGCATATGTATCCTTTACTGTTTGATGCATAACCCACAAAATTTCCTTCATCAGCCCTATCATTGAATTTACCCAAATTTTCATCATTATTTTTAATGTAGCATTATTTCCAAACACTTTAATTTTTTTATTGAAGGTGGTCTTCCAAACCAATGTTCATAAGGAGTTTTATCACTTTCAGGCCTTAAATATGCTTTGTTAAGAATATGAACCGTTGTATGAATAACCTCCACCCAAAATGTTTGAGACACATTCCTTTCTTTCATCATTGATCTAACCATCTGCTGAACTGATCTGTTTTGTCTTTCTGCAAATCCATTCTGTTGAGGAGTACATGGAATATTATATTCTCTTTTAATTCCATGTTCATCACATAATTTTTAAAAAAATCCTGAACATAATTCTCCTCCTCTGACAGATCATACTGACTTTATCTTCTGCCTTGTTTGATTTTCAGTCAAGGTTTTGAAGACTTTGAACTTCTCAAATGCCTTTGATTTTTCTTTTAGAAAAGATACCCAGGTTAGTCTTGAAAAATCATCAGCGACCAACATAAAATACCATTCTCCTCCAGTTCTCTCTTTTCTAGAAGGTCCACATAAATCCATATGAAATAATTGAAGTGACTTGCTTGTATATGGTTGGTTCTTTGTTTTGAATTGAGTACATGACAGTTTTCCCATCTGACATGGTTTACACACAAAATTATGTGGCTTTTCTATTTTAGGAAAACCTTTAGCTGCATTGTTCTTATTGAGTTTAATAAGATGGTAAAAATTCAAGTGTCCTAGTATTTTGTGCCATAACCAACTTTCATCAAATTTGCTCAATCAACATTCCTCTCTGTCTTCTTTTAACACATAAACATTATTTTATGTTATGATTCACTTTGCAATAGTATTTCCTATACTTACTGACTTTATTTTGCAATATTTGGCAGTAAATATTACTTCACAACCTTTATCACACATTTGAATGACACTCAAAAGATTATGTTTCAATCCATCAACAAATAGTACATCTTTTACTTTTCCCTGATCATTGTTTAAGCTAACTAATCCTTTTCCCTTGAGTTTTCCTGGATAATTATTTCCAAAAGTTACACTTCTAGAATTAGATTCACTTAGAGACATAAATTTATGTTTGTCACCAGTCATATGTGTTGAACATCCACTATCAATATACCCGGAATCTTTCTCTTTTTTAGCAGAAAGAATCGAACCACACTTACTGTCATCTTTCATCTTCCATATTTTGACATTTTCAAACATATGAGGTTTTTGAAGTTCTAGTTTGTAAAAATCCATTCTACAATCCAATGCTTTGTGTCCAAGGCTATGGCACATATAACATTCTGGCTCATTGTATAAAAGAACATATGGATTACTAGATCTTCCATTTATTTTTCTTTCCTTTAATAGATGACCTATTCTTGGATATGACATTTGATAGTTCTTTTGCAAATTCTTAAGATTAAAATTGCAATCTATAGCTTTATTACCAAATTCTGAGCAACATAAACAATATCCATAGAAGAAATTTTGGTACTTGGGAATTGACTGTCTTTGTGCAAATGAGTTTTTTAAACTTTGGTGTCTATGTTCTAGATCAAGAGTTGATTGATCTCTTTTAGCTTCATTTTTTAGAATAGCAGATCCCTCTTCATACTTCCTTGATTGTTGAATGTGATCATTTTGTTCCACCGATCTGTTTGCAAATTCATTCTTACTGATGTTAGTACTTTCCGTGACAAACTTGACAGGCTCTGTGTTTTCTGATTTGCTTTTGCTTGAACTTCCTTCATAGCCTAGACCATTTTTCAGAAATGGTGATCTTCGACTGTCTAGAATATTATCCAGCTTCTTAGTTGCTTGGGCATATGTCATATTCTGATGATATAGTGTTTGAAATTTCTCCAATTCTTTTCTGACAGACACCACTTTTGTTTCTAACTTCTCACACTCTTTTATTTTCTCATATAATTATTGCTTGAGAATATCCTCTATCTTCTTTGCATCTTCTAATTCAATGTTTAATGAAATTAGGGAATCATTAGATCCATGCCCATTTTTCTCATATTTACTCAACAATTCCTTTTGTTTAAGTCTGTCTATTTCTTCCAAAGCACTGATAAGCTCACCTTCCAAATCTACTTCAGCTTCCTCTTCATTCATGTCAAACTGGTCTTCTACAGCCATACGCATGAATTTATTTGATTCATCATCATTTGAGAACTCTTTATCCCAATCTTCTGAGGAACTATCATTATTCTTTATACAAAGACTTTTCTTCTGATATTTCTTTTCTTTATTTAATTTGATCTTTTCCTAATTCTCTGATTCATAGTCCTTCTTTTTATATGGACACTTGGATGCAAAATGACCAACCTTTCCACAATTAAAACATTTGAAGGGAAACTTACCTTGATATTTGCCTGTCCCTTTTTTTAGTCTCCTAGCAAATTTTGCCACAATTCCATTTGTATTAGAATCAAATTCTTTATCCTTTCTTTCATTTTCAGCACTAAAAGATGCTTCCCTCATAGTATTTTTTTCTTTGAAAATCCTCATTTCATAAGTTGTTAGGGTTCCAAGCAACTGATCAATTGTCAGACTCTTAAGATCATCTAATTCTTCTATAGCTGAAACTTTAGGGTTGAATCTGTCAGTAAAAGATGTTAAAATTTTCGAAACCAAGATATCATCATCTATTTTTTCACCAAGACCCTTCATAAGATTGACAAGTTCTTCAACTCTTAAGAAATACCTTCTTATTGTTTCATCATCATTCATCTTCAACTGTTAAAATTGTAATCTGTGAATATGAAGTTTAGCATTCTTCACTTTTTCATCACCTTCATAACAACTTATCAATTTGTCCCACATTTGTTTGGCTGATGTACAGTGCACAACCTTCACAAACTCAGATTCTGCAAGTCCACTAAGAATTGCATTCATTGCCTTTCCATTAAAAGTAAATTCTAGTTTGTCATCCTTAGAGGAAGGAATGATTGGCTTCACATATCCAGTTTCAACAACATCCCAAACATCTGCACCTAGAGACATAAGATAAGTTCTCATCCTTATTTTCTAGAAGGAAAAAATTATGCCATCAAACAGAGGAGCTCTCTTGGATGAACTTCCTTCTTGACTAGTCATGATTAATCTTATGAATCTACCTTCCAGTGATTAACTGTTTGAATGAAGGAACCTAGCTCTGATACCAATTGTTGAACTTAATTAAGGAAACTGAGAGGGGGGGGGGATGAATCAATTTCTTTCAAAGCTTAATATTCAAGTTAAAAATATTGCAAGACATCTTTAAGTTCTTTTGATGCAATATCTCATTTATAAATTGTAGAAAAACATACAACATATTCACAAGTAACATAAACAGAGACACAGATATACGGGGAAACCCATAAAGGGAGAAAAACTCTTCTTCTTGGAATGCCAAGCAAGATTCAAATAATGTGCATTACAAACATTGAGCACCAACTCAATTTAGGAATCAATATCTCAGTCTACAACCTGAAAAGAGAACCAAATCTACAAGCATCAACTTGTTGTACATCAGCCTGCTCCTGATCATTTCAATGCTTCTCATGTCAAGGTCAGTTTTATTTCTTCTCTCTTTTACTGTTTCATAGCTCTGCATTCAACCTTCTTTCTCCAGTATTTTCATGAATGCTCTGTTCTCCTCTAATTTTCTGCTCACAACTCTGCTATCTCTTTATCTGCATACACATTCTCCAATATCCAGACTTTGTTACTAAGCTCACTCAACGATTACCCACAATTTTAATACCTACTTCACCTCTGTCCCTATAGACTCCCACACATTCACCTCTATCTCTGTAGACTCCCATGTACTCCCATGGATTTCCCTTTGTTTCTGTAGACTCCCACGCAATTCCAACAGATTTTCTTTTGTCTCTGTAGACTCCCACGCACTTCCAGCATCTCTGTGATCTCTATATTTTCATTTTAAGAAAAAGAAACTCTCACAAACCACCTACGATCCACTTCCAATTATATCAACTACTCTACGCATCCCTAACACCCATCATGGATATGTCTATTGGAACTCCCTACATCCATTCGGTTGCCAACGGTTCAAAGTCTCATTCGAATGGAATAATGCACACAACTGATGAAATAACCAGGTTCAATCATAACCATTCGATCACTATATGTTGATGTATATGTAACTTCGGAATGTATTTCACCGATGTATTTCATCTATGTATATTGTACTCCTATAGAGATGTTATTATTCCTCTATACGAAAGTGTCGTCATTTGTATTGACAAGTGTCGCAAGTGTCGTAAATTTCCGATGGGTTATTAGACCACCATGTGTGGGGTCGGCCCTGATTAAGTTAACATTGGGTTATTGTACTAAGCTAGAAAAGTTGTCCCCATAAGTTTATTGGGTAGTCAGGACAAGTATAAATAGAGATCTCCCGATCTCTATTTGGATCACTTCAGAACTCACACTTCCATCACTCGGAAAGTGGCGCGCATGTGAGGAGGATGATCAGCTGCTAGGAGGAGTCTATCTCATTGTACTTTGGTTGATAGCTCTATCTATCTCTGAGGAAGTTGTGGGGTTTTTCACCTTAGGGTTTTCCCCACGGAAACTCTGTGTGTGTATTGTCTCTTATGTTTGCATCTTGTGATGATTGATATGCATTGATATACTGTACATGTTATTGTCTCAGTAAAGATCCTAGAGTATATTGAATTAATGCTCAAAAATTAACATGGTATCAGAGCTAACATGAGAAGAAGACATTGTGCAGCGATGGAAACCAGGGTTTCTTGTTTATTGGGTTTCTCTCCACAGATTTTGAAAAAGTAATATGATAGATTGACTCTCCTCAACAAGGTGAATCTATCTATCCAATCAGAATTCAATTCTGAGCACTTTAAGTTTTGGCCCTAAAACTTAGGGTTTCCTAAAAAATAGGAATTTCTGAAATCTGAAGACACAGCTGGAAGATCCTTGGAAAAATCGAAGTTTAGAGATTTGGATCAAGATTTGGGGCTGGGTAAAACTCCGGGAAACTCAAACCCTAATTTAGGGTCCTCCTTAGTGAATCCGAGAAGACTAAAAGGCACTTCTGAAGGGTGAAACTTTGCAGAAATCAAATTCTGAGTATACCAAGATGATCAACGCATCAAGGTGCATCTTTCTATCCTTTCAAAAAGTTGAAATTCATATTTTGAATTTTTAGGGTTTCTCCGACAAACCCTAATCTGGGACCAGATCTAGTTTTCAGCAAATCAAGTGGTAAGACCTAAATCTTTTTTATTTCCATTTGAAGTACTCTTTATATATGTCTCACCACACCAAGCTTGAGGATAAGCTTGAAGTGGATGATAACTTCCGAGCCTGGAAGAAAATGAATTGGATACATATATCAGTTCTGAAGTCCCCGTCTCGGAGGATGAAGAAGCTAAAGCATTGCATAAGAAGAACTTGGTAAAGGAAAAGAGAATCATTGTTGATTCTATCAAAGACCACCTCATACCACATGTGTCATCCTTGAAGACACCCAAGGAGATGTTTGATTCCCTGACCAAGTTATTTGAAGGGAAGAAAATAAATCGAAAGATGACTCTGCGGAATCAATTGAAAGGGGTCAAACTGTTGAATGGAGAAACCATTCAATCTTACTTTTCCAAGGTCTCTCAGATCAAGGAACAACTTGAAGCTGTGGATGAAGTAGTGGAAAATGGTGAAGTTTTTATGACCACTCTAAATGGCCTACCTAGGTCATGGGACTCTTTTATTCAAGGAATTTGTGCAAGAAATAAATTGATCTCTTTCAGTAGACTATGGGAGGAGTGTTCACAAGAAGAGGCTAGGCTTGTAGCCCTAGAAGAAAAGATGGGAAGTGAAGACCAATCCCTCCCAGCTCACACCAAAAGAAGCAAGCCTAAGAAGGAGCCATCTCATAATAGGAGATATTCACACCACCATTACCATAAAGATAAGAAAGATCTCAGATGCTTCAATTACAATGAGAAGGGACACTTTGCTTCAGATTGTCCCAAGAAGATGAAAGACAACAACAACAAATTCAACAACAAGAAGAAGAACAACACAAGAAGATATCATGCTCATGCTGTTGAGGATGATGAACCTTCAAAGAAGAAGGATAGAGCAGAAAGTGATGATGATGACTCATCAAGCGAAGAAGAGTATGTTCTAATATCTTCTCTCACAGGTACTATTTCTCATGGTTGTAATTATTGGCTTATTGATAGTGGGGTTTCCAAACACATGACTGGGTTTAAAGAATCTTTTGTGAATCTATCTAAACATGAATCACCCCATAAAGTGAAACTTGGGGATGACTAGCAATACCCTATCAAAGGAAGTGGTGAAGCCTCCTACAACCTAGATTTTGGAAAGTCTTTGAAGATGAAAGAAGTTCTTTATGTACCTGGGATCAAGAAGAACCTACTCTCCATATCCACATTGGATGCAAAAGGTATGAGGGTTGCATTTGTAGATGGCCAAGTTCTAATGTGGCCAAAAGGTAAAACTATTGATGATGCAGTAATGATTGGAGAGAAAGAGGGAGGATTGTATAAATTGAAGGGACAAATTGAACATGCCATGGTGTATGATTCCATGGAGCCAAGTGAACTTTGGAATAGAATACTTGCACATATGCACTACAGGGCATTACCAATCTCAAGTAAAGCTATAGAAGGTCTTCCTGAAATCAAGTCTAAGCATGAAGGTGTTTGCAAAGGATGTGTAAAAGGAAAGAACATAAAGAAGGCATTTCCAAGCAGTGAAAGCAAGGCAAAACGTATCTTGGAAATTATCCACTCCGATGTATGCGGTCCGATGTCATCCAGTTCTCTGAGTGGGTATGTTTATTATGTCTCTTTCATTGATGACTTCTCCAGGAAGACTTGGGTTTACTTCTTGAAGAGCAAGGATGAAGTGCTTGATAAGTTCAACGAATTCAAAAACCTTGATGGAGAACCAAACTGATAAGAAGATCAAGACCTTCAGATCCGACAATGGCAGAGAATTCAATTCAGGAGATTTCAAGAAGTTATGCAGTGATTCATGGATTAAGAGGGAGTTGACTGCTCCTTAAAATCCACAATAGAATGGAGTTGCAGAAAGGAAGAATCGAATAATCATGGAAGGAGCTAGGGAAATGATGCATGACCAGGATCTACCTATGCATCTATGGGCAGAACTAGCTAGGACAACTGTATATGTGCAGAACAGAACACCCCACAAGATATTAGACAACAAGACACCAGAAGAGGTCTTCTCTGGTAAGAAACCTGAAGTCATCCATATCAGAATATTTGGTTGTCCAGTATACACTCATGTCCCAAAGGAAAAGAGGACCAAGCTAGATCCTTCAGGAAAGAAGGGTATCTTTGTGAGTTATAGTGAAAGCTCGAAGGCTTACAGAATATACTTTCCAGGGTTCAAGAAGATTTATGTCAGCAGGGATGTGACATTTGATGAAAACTCAGCATTCATCAAATCAAGGAAGACATTTGTTGAAGATTATGAAGAACTTAAGGAAACTAGATTTCAAGACACTACTATGACTGAAGCAATTCCAGATGCAGATCGTGAAATTGAAGATCCACAAGAACCTGTAGATCCAGCCCATGAGAGTAACTCTTACAAGAGGAAACCTGCATGGGATAGAGAGCTCATTCAAGATGCAGAAAGATATGGCATTCCAGAAGAAGAACACAGAGCAAAGAAGAGAACTAGATCTCATACCAACTATGTTTCTTTACTCTGTGATATCATGAACAAAGAACCTTCCAATTATGAAGAAGCAGCGGAAAAGAAAGAATGGAAGGATGCCATGGTCGAAGAATACCATTCAGTAATGAAGAATGATGTTTGGGATGTCATCCCAAGACCTGAAGGGAAGTCTATTGTGACTTCCAAATGGATCTACAAGATCAAGCATGCTGCAGATGGCAGCATAGAGAAACACAAGGCAAGATTCGTAGCTCGTGCCTTCTCTCAGAAAGAGGGAATAGATTATGAAGAAACTTTTGCTCCTGTAGCCAGGTACACTTCCATCAGAACAATACTTGCTCTGGCTGCAGTGATGGAATGGAAGATACACCAAATGGATGTCAAGATTTCCTTCTTGAATGGTGTAGTTGAAGAGGAAGTGTATGTGGAGCAGCCACTCGGTTTTGAAACACATGACAGGGAATCATATGTTTGCAAATTGAAGAAAACCTTGTATGGCTTAAAACAAGCTCCTAAAACTTGGTATGGTAGGATGGACAATTTCCTATCTAGTTTGGGCTTTACAAAGAGTAAAGCGGATTCCAACCTTTACTACAAGGTTGAGGAAGGAAATCCTGTGATACTACTTCTATATGTTGATGACCTGTTTGTAACAGGAGATGATAGATTGATTGCCAATACAAAGAGGAGCTTGCTGCCGAGTTTGAGATGAAGGACTTGGGGATGATGCACTATTTTCTAGGTATGGAGGTGTGGCAGAGTACAGATGGAATCTTCCTTGGACAAGGGAAGTATGAAGTAGAGATCCTGAAGAGGTTCGAGATGATGGATTACAAGGCCATGGCCACACCTATGGCATCGAACCTGAAGCTTCTGTGCGATGCTTCATTTGAGCCGGTTGATGTCACGATGTATCATTAGATGATTGGGTCCTTGATGTACCTGATGAACACGAGACCAAATATTTGATTTGCGGTGAACACATTGAGCTAGTTCGTGACAGATCCGAGGAATGTTCACCTGGTTGCTGTAAAGCATATTCTGAGGTACCTGAAGGGTATAGTTGATTATGGGCTCAAGTATGATGTGAATCAAAAGTTTAACCTATAGGGTTATGCTAATTCAAATTGGGTAGGTAGTGCTGCAAATAGGAAGAGCACAACTGGGTGCTGCTTCAGTATGGGATCAGGTGTGATCTCTTGGTTTAGCAGGAAGCAGTCCTGCGTAGCACTGAGTATAGCCAAGGCAGAGTATGTTGCAGCCTATTAGGCTAGTTGTGAGGCAGAATGGCTTCAGAAGCTACTGTCTGAGTTATTTGATCTACCGCTGGAGGCTACTGGTATATTTTGTGACAACCAGAGTTGTGTGAAGCTTTTTGAGAACCCAGTGTTACATGACAGGTCGAAACACATAGAGATCAAATATCACTATATCAGGGATATGGTGCAGAGAGGAGCAGTGAAGCTCCTGTATGTTGCAATGGATGAGAAGATTGCAGATGTAATGACAAAGCCACTAGCCAGAGTGAAGTTCGAGTACTTCAGAGAGAGGCTTGGTGCTCTTCAGATCGACGACACTTCGAGGAAGAAGTGATGGAGACATTTGCTGGAGCCATTCCAAGCATGGTGAGAGAAGTATCCTTTCCATGGCTGTGGATGTAAGCGCTAGATGATGAGTATCAGGACGATGTTCCAGTTACTGCTCTGTATATGCATCATGTTGGATGCTTGTTATGATCAGTTGGATCATTTTTATATATTTTTGTATGCATCATGTTGGATGCTGGATATGATCAGTTGGATCAGGTATATGTATATGCATCATGTTGGATGCTTGGACCATGTATCTGTATATGTATCAGGTGGATACATTGTATGATCAGGTAGATCATGTATGTTGACATGTATAAGGTATGATCAAGTGGATCATGTATTTGTATGTGTATCAGGTGGATACATTGTATGATCAGGTGGATCATGTATGATGATATGTATCAGGTAGGTACTTGGTATGCATCAGGTAGATGCATTGTATGATCAGGATGATCATGGATGACGAGCTTCAGGATGTTGCTCAAGATGACATGCAGCAGGATGATGCAGTGTTGATGATCATGTGTACATCAGGATGATGTATGGTGAGTATCAGGTTGATACTTTGTGGCCGTCGAACAGGTTGTGCAGAAAAGCATATAATTTGTGCCCTGGGAGATTTGCAGATACTCTTTCGAGGTTTTTCCTAAGGCGTGTAATTTGTGCCCTGGGATATCTGGCAAATGCTCTTTCGAGGTTTTGCTTGGGAGGACATATAATTTGTGCCCTGGGAGATTTGTAGATAGTCTTCCGAGGTTTTCCTATGCCATGTAATTTGTGCCCTGGGATATCTGGCAAATGCTCTTTCGAGGTTTTGTCCTATGGCATGTAATTTGTGCCATGGGAGATCCAATAGGTTGATTCGTATGCTCGTAATCAGTCTTGGGATGCTCTTTCGAGGTATTGCCATGACCACATGTAATTTGTGCCCTAGGAGATCCGATAGGTTGAGCCGTGTGCTCGTAATCAGTCCTGGGATGCTCTTTCGAGGTTTTGTGGTGACCACATGTAATTTGTACCCTAGGAGATCCGATAGGTTGAGCCATGTGCTCGTAATCAGTTTTGGGATTCTCTTTCAAGGTTTTGTGGTGGGGTCACATATAATAGCACCCTGGGAGATCCATCAAGTAGAACCGTGTGCTCATGATAGCCTGGATTCTCTTGTGAGGTTTTGTGACGCACGTAATAAGTTCTGAGAATTCCATAGTATGGCCAGTGATGATGAAGACCTGCGGGTGGTGGGCCTACATCCAGTATGAAAAAGGACTGGTTCTATAGAACTTCCTATGACGAGTAGATTCAGAGATTGATTGAGATAGCAGCAACCGTGACGATGACGATGATTCGAGGATGATGATCCAGAGAAGAAGACTTGTGCTAGCAGATCTGTGTAGAGAAATACCTTCCTAGTTAAGAGGGAGTGTTGACGTATATTTAACTTTGGAATGTATTTCACCCATGTATTTCATCTATGTATATTGTACTCCTATAGAGATGTTATTATTCCTCTATACGGAAGTGTCGTCATTTGTATTGAAAAGTGTCGCAAGTGTCGTAACTTGCCAATGGGTTATTAGACCACCATGTGTGGGTTCGACCCTGATTAAGTTAACATTGGGTTATTGTACTAAGATAGACAAGTCGGCCCCATACGTTTATTGGGCAGTTAGGACAAGTATAAATAGAGATCTCCCGATCTCTATTTGGATCACTTCAGAACTCACACTTCCATCACTCAGAAAGTGGCGCACATGTGAGGAGGAGGATCAGTTGCTAGGAGGAGTCTATCTCTGTGTACTTTGGTTGTACTATTGCTATATCTATCTCTAAGGATGTTGTGGGGTTTTTCACCTTAGGGTTTTCCCCACGAAAACTCTGTGTGTCTATTGTCTCTTATGTTTGCATCTTGTGATGATTGATATGCTTGCTATGATTGATATGCATTGATATACTGTACATGTTATTCTCTCAGTAAAGATCCTAGAGTATATTGAATTAATGCTCGAAAATTAACATTATAATCAATGGTTTTCAAACGCTACCAAAAGTCCAAAACTATTAGTGTCTTCTCCAAATATGTTCGAACTATGCTAGATTCAGAGACAAAGTTTAAGATTTATAGAGCCAGGGTTTAAATTGACTACAGGTCCGCCAGAATTGGGGTTATCCAAAGCTCTGCTAGCCACCGCAATTTCCTCAACCTCGGATTCCATTTCAATATCTAAATACCATGACCATTTGATAACTCCATGATCGAAATCCAAACTGGGTACAACACAAAGTTTTAATAAGACAAGGAACCCACAAAATAATAACCTCCAAGTTAGATGATAGCAATCCACATATAGTTATAACCATGAAGTTTATTTGACATGAGATAGTAGTTTGACCTCCATGAAGATAGAAATGACCTGTAAGTTGATGTCAATGGCAACTTATTCAAATTAGACCAACATAGGACACCGGTGAGTTTGGATAAACTAATGAATAGAAATGTGATTGGGCAAGAAATGCTTAAGGAAATAGAACAAGAGTTTCTATGATTAGGAATAACTTAAAGGTAGCAAAATATACATAGAAAATCAATGCAGATAAGAATTCAGTGCATACAGAATTCAATGTCGGGGATCATGTTTATCTTAGAGTTAGGCCAAGGAAAAGTTCCTTGAAGCTTGGAATTTGTGCCAAAATATCACCGAGATATTTTGGAAAATTTGAAGTTGTTGAGAGAATATGGTGAGTTGCAAATAGAGTTTCATTTCTTGCAAACACTAGAGCTCATAATGTTTTTCATGTTTATTTGTTTAATAAATATGTACATGATCCTAACCGTGTGATTGATTGAGATGTGATCTAGGTGGAACTTGAGGGAGAATTCCAAAGAGAGCCACTATGCATACTTGAAAAGAAGGTAATGATTCTCTAGAACCAAGCCATCGAACAAGTAAAGGTGCAATTGAATCACTTTGGTACTTTTGAGGCTACATGGGAGCTGCAGGATTCCATGAGAGAGGCATATCCATTTTTGTTCTAATTTTGAGAAAACACCGAGGACAATGTTATTCCAAGGGGAGGAGATTGTAATATCCCCTTGTTTTGACTTGGAATGTATTGAATCAAAATTATTTAAATGATGTAAATATGCTAGTATGGATTCCTAGTGTTGATCTTAAGGCCAAGGCCTGACTAGTAAGGCATACATAATGTAAATATTTATATCTAGATTGTATGGTTGGATTGTCATGCTAAATCGAAAAGATGTAAATATTATGTTGTAAGAATAATAAAATGGTCCAAGATGGTTGTGTAAATAGGACTAGAGGCTTGCCTATGATTCCACTAGAGGGGAAGAAAAAAAGGGGGCCTATGGGATATTAATCCTATATTTCCAAATGGAATCCTTAGAAATCATCCAATTGATACCATATGCTCTAAATGATCCAATTAATAGTTTTTTAATATTAAATCCAATTATTGAATGCATGTGTGAGATTGGTGGGGAAATTCCAAATGTAGTTATGGAAGCATGGAATGAATATACTTCTATGACAATTGTAAGGGTCCTTTATTCAATGGTTAGAATTTATTCCAGCTATCTTGTCACTATTCCCTCCTATCCTTTGGAGTCAACCATTTATTTTCTATTATTGTTGTAGAAATTTCTCCCTACGGATAAGAAGAAACTCTCCTAGGCTAGACTAGGATGTAACTAGTTCTAATCTAGGACAATTGAGAAACAAATGCTACCTTGAGTTCCTAAACTAAGCTTTACAACAAGATTAAATGCATTCAAAAGAGATGAAAGATGCAACTCACCTTTCAATTCGACGTTTGTCCCACTTCTAGCTCTCTATCCTGAAGCTCCTGAATAGAACCTGTTAAGATCAAACAAAGGACAAGCATGCGATCTTCCAAACACCTTGAAATAAAGGTTAAGTTCAAATCTAAACTAGATACATTCCATGTCAAAGATTCACACACAATACACATGAAATGGGAAAACAAGACGAGTTATCTTATTAAGAAGCTTGAAAAGTACTTACAAAGGTTGCTTGATGCCCAAGCCAACTCCAACTCCAAGTATTCTCTCCTCTAGCTATCTCTGCAAATATTCTAAGAATATAGGTTGGATACCCCAAGTGGTTCCCCCTTGGCTCATGGAAAGCCTCTCTGTTATAGCACTTGGAGGAGTTAACCATAAGGAGAGGAAGGTGGATCTAGTGAGAGTTTAGTGTATCATCCAAACTAAACAGATAGGGAAGGTTGGGATCGAATCAGGGTTCCAATCCCAAAGTAATCTCTTGGAAGGTAGAGATCCAAAATCCAAGGAAAAGGGCTGATTAAGGATTTTAGCGCCCCAGACACTGAGCATAACGCGAAAATTTCAGGATTTTCGTGGGGCAGAGGCTGTGCAGAGCGTGAAAAATGGATATTTTCGCAGGCTAATAGATATGCAGAGCATGAAAATAAGGGTAAACAAGGGTCTAGAAGGTGACACGTGGATTGGTAAGTTGTTTCTCGGTCATCAAGAGGTGAATTTATCTCCAAGATGTCCAGATGAGACCTAGGAGAGTGTCGACAACACATAACATTCATTAGGGAGAAATGTCGCTAGGTCACATGGTACAAAGTTGCGACACTAGACTTTGAAGTGTAACTTTGAGGTATAACAATTACTCATGCATAATTACACTACATAGAGTTCTTCCTCATGTTGTTCACACCATTATTAATTATCAGATTGTGCATTACCCATAAATTCGAATTTGGAACCAAAGCTATAGATTTGAAGGGAAAAGGGATGGTTGTAAGTGAGCATAGAGGTTGGGAAATCTAGTAACCCTTACCCATTGAGTTTTGATACTTCTACATGCTTGAGAAGCCATGAATTAACACTATAGGAGGTTCTCCAATGACATACAATAGGTCAAAATCCTTCTATGCACACACTAGTAAGCACCTGGAAAGATGGACACCCAAGGGAACCATGGATTGGTGAAGGGGATGCCTAAACCTAGAAGGGTGTTGTGTGGGGAAGTTATTGTGGGAGTCAAGGCTATTATGGATGAGTGAGATTATTGTAAATCTCTAAATGAACATTTGGTTAAGCATTGAGAGAATAATGGGTTGTGGGTTGAGAGATGGAAGGCTGCAAGTGTTTTCTTCGCCTTGGTGGCCTCACAACCTAGCTTGGGGGTGTCCTCTTAGCAAAAAGAGTATATGTTGGACAAAGTGCCTATGGTTGGGTGGAAAATTGCTCTTACATAAATATTCTCCTTGTAATTGAATGTTGAACATTTGTATTTTATGCATGTGATAATTATGCTTGTAAATGCATGTTGTGTGTGTGTGTGGACATAGTTTATTTCCATTTTTTATTTATTTATGTATTTGCACATGAATTCGTAACATGATCATGGGGTGAAATTTTAAATCCCACAATTCGTTCATGTCCCCCTTTGTTTGTCGGAATGATGGATGAGGATGTTACACAATAGAAAAGTGGCCTACAAGCTAGCTCTTCCAACCCAATCCAATATTCATATGGTATTTCATGTGTCTTGTATGAATAAGGTAGTGGGATCAAATTGCAATGTGCAAACCAACTTACCAAATCTTGATTTAGAAGGATCGATTTGACTACAATTGGAAGTAGTGTTGGATACCAGAGATGAGCGTTAATTGTTCTAGTGCACAATTCAAGAAGTTCTAGTTATTTAATGTACAAGGGTCATATTTATTAATTAAAACCCACTAGGTAGCTAGTACTTATTAATAATGGACCACAAGTAGTCAACGTTTTTATAATGAGAAACTATTTTACGAGCTAGGAGAGTATGGATTATTTTATCAAGTATTGTTGTATTGGCAGCTTTGATAAGTGAAAGGTTGTTCCACATTAAGAGGAAAGTTAACATTGCTTTATTTCTTATGGTATATTAATACAAGGGGTTACTTCACATATTTCATCTTAACCATCTCTTGTATCTAGTTTTATGCATTTATAGTATTGTCATACTTGGTTTATGTTTCAAGTTTAAGGATTAAGAAACACTATAAAAATCTTACCGTCTTGTTGAGGATGACAACAAAGTTATTGTAATTTAGGACTTATTTACAAATTTGGTTTCATTATCATTAGTTTTTTTTGGTTATAATTATGAAAGTAAGTTTTCATAAAGTATTAAACCATGCAAGAAAAACATGTATGTCTGAATAAAATTTAATTACTTTGCTTTAGGTAAGTACTATGATTTTGGTAAGCATGGTTGTATATCACCATTTTGTAAGTTTCTTATCACCATGGGGTGATGCTTATTCAATCTTAATATTGTGCTCCAACTACGTGGTCCTACTATGATGACAATTTCTATTCCATCACAATCCCTTTGGACTTTTAGTTGACTTCATATACATCCACTTTGGGGGTTTTGAACCGAAATCTTAACATGATTAAAAATTCAATCACCTCACAAATTTTCACTAAACCACACACCCATGGGTTGCATTGTAATTATTTACCACCCTAAAAATGACTTATTAAAGTAATTTAAATTTGGTCCACCTAATATAATATAGCTATAATAATCAATAAGAAAATCACATTTAATATAGTGCTTCAACTATATGGATGCATAGAGATAGTAAATTACTCTAAAATAACATAACATTTTAAAAATACAAATAGTAGATTACTCTTAAATAACATAACAACATTTAAAGAATACAAATAGTAAATTACTCTTAAATAACATACCAACATTTAAAGAATAATTCAAGACTCTTATAGAATTGTGCCCATTCTCAATAATAGAAACACAAAAAATATAATAAACTTACATATATGATAGAATATTTCTCCCCAAAAAAATTAACTCCTAAACATATATCATACATAGGTGAAGGGATAATAAGACACGCCATAATTAGACACTACCCATCTTTATTAACTAATGAAGAATGATTGAATATTGGGAGACCAGTCACACTTGTATAACTAATGAAGAATGATTGAATATTGGGAGACCAGTCACACTTGTAGAAATTGAAGGAATTTTTTTTTGAATTTGCCAAGGAGAAGAGCCCATGCCTGGATGGATGGCTTGTGGAATTTTTTATTGCCTTCTTTGACATGTTGGGTAATGATTTGTTGGAATTTGTGGAACTTTCTAGATCATAGGGTTATGTTTCAGAAGTTTTAAATTCAATTTTTATCACCCTTACACCTAAATGTGATAATCCCCAATCCTTTATGGAATTTAGACCAATATCATTGTGCAATCTTGTTTACAAGATTATTACCAAAATCATCTCTAATAGAGTATGACCTATCCTAGAAAATGTGGTATCTAAAGAGCAACTTGGGTTTCTAGAAAATTGGAAAATTCTATTGTTGAAATTGATTTAATATTGAGGGGGTGTGAATCAATGTTAGCGTAGTTATGATAAGTTTTTAACTTCTTTAATATATTAGTATGAACTAAATATTGATCTTCAATTATGAATTCATCATGAGTAAAATATTCATCCACATATGCATCAATACACAGAACACACATAATTTTTACGTGGAAACCTAAACGAGAGAAAACCACAAAATTCTCTTTTATAATAAAATATTACATTCAAGGAAGCACTGACTTCCTGTGTTTACCAGCACGAACTGGAAGGAGGCATTGACCCCCTGGTTTTATAAGCATCAACCTGAAGGAAGCACCAACTACCGGTATTCTCCAGCACCAACTGAAAGGAGGCTATCACCCCCAAATCCTTGCCCCATCCTACTTCCCAGATATATAATAATAGGATGTTACTCTAGTGATCTTTTGATATGTACACACTTCTGATCTTCTGATGTAATTTCTACTGTGTGCACCTTCTGTATGTAGTAGAATTGGTGTCATTATGCTAGATACATCACTTCACTTCAACACCAACACTTCACTTCAACTTCAACACATCACTTCAACGTCAACACTTCACTTCAACTAATGTCACACTTCATATACTATGTGTTATTTCAACTGCAGCAGATTGCGCCAATAGTTAATATTCCATTATGCAACTGCGCATCTCCACTTTCAACTAATACTGTGCATCAACTGATAACTTGTTTTTCTAATGTTTTGCACTGGTATTAGATGGAAATGCGCACCTTCCAAAATGTGTCCATTTTGTTTAAGTGCTACAATATTTGGACAATCTATGACCTTTTGTGCATCCTATGATTCATCATTTCGGTTTAACGCAATTGTCTCAGATCATCCTCATCATGACACACATACTTGCTTCTACTGCAACTCTATCTTTGTGCATTTAATGGACTTCTTTAATTCGCACACATCAACTTAGTATTCATGCGTTAGTGAAACTTCTTCACATCACGCACTACAAGATATACTTCAGTTCTGTCTCTACGTGGATCTATCTTAGAACATATGTGACTGCCTGTGTGCTATCTTCAATATTGTCATTTGGTTTTCACGCACTTGCGCATCCTCTACATTCTTCCTTTCTGTTTTTGTGCAATCGTCACATATCTACAACATCATTCTGCGCACCATCAGCTATACCATTCCTCTGCTTGTGCGCATTCATCTCTCTGATAAATCATATTGTTCTAATTCCACGAGCCCTTGATGCCCCGATTATAAATCTTTATCTTCCACTTACAAGCTCTTCATACTTGCTATCAAGCTTACTTCAAATCTCCAACTTGCTTTCTTATTTATACATGTCCTGCATGGATTGTATGGCCACAATTTCATTGTGGCTTTCCTTCTTCTTTTCTTCACGGTTTATGCTTTTTCCGCATGTCATAGTATGCGCTACTAATGTGTCATCTTGTGTGGGTCTTGCACATACATGGTCCTTGAAATAGTGGGACTTTAACCCTTACAGTACCATCACTTGTGGGTTTTGCACACTTGATATATCATTTGACTATGGAATTTGCACATATTCCATCTTCAACTGCTACACCCTTCTTGGTACTTGTGCAAGCTCCAACAACTGAGAGATTTCTCCAATTGGTGAGACTTGCGTGCTTTCAGGAATTGCATCACCGTTCAACCATTTCATGTTCCATGCTGCTTGCGCACTCCCGATCCTTGTCCAATCAATGCTTGTGCTTTCTTACGCATATACTTCTTCAAGGTGGTGTTTCTATATATTTCTTCAAGCTAGCAAAAGAATATTGAATCCTCTTTGACATTAGGTGACATCAATGACATAAACTGAATCAGTTTACATCAATGACATAAAATGAATCGGTTTACATCAATGACAACCAAATTTCAACAATATCCCCCTTTGGCATTGATGTCAACACCTTATGAAGCTGTGCATAATCATCTCCTGAAGATTGTATGCTTCATATGTCCTTGTCATAGTACTCCCCCTGTGTTATTTTCTGGTTTGAGCCTTTGACATCTATGCATTTTGTTTTCAATGCTTCTTCTGATTTCTTTTACTTTTGTGCAGACTGCATGCTTCATTATCATTCTTATTGTGTTGTTGCATGCTTTATGATGTTCTTTCAGCTTCATGTTCTTTTTTCCTCTGATCAACTTCCAGCTTCATGCTCTGCTTCTCAGCTTTATTGTTATTTATCCCTCATCAGCTTCATGCTTTTTCTCCCCCTTTGACATCAACGGCAAAGAGGTGCCATTACTTGCACAATTTTAGGTTCTCCTTTCTTTTGTTTTGCGCTAGTATTTACAAGGATAACTCCCCCTATCTTCATGCTTCATATTTTTTCTTAATCATCTCTAATGCATTTCTTCTGTACATATGTTATCTTCTTTCTGTATCTTGATCTCATGTTCTTTTCATAATACTTCATTTTTCTTTATCTTCATGCAATCATCCTGTCGTGTCACCTGTGCAGTATAGAACTGGTTTTGCACTATATTTTCCAACAATTTCCTTTTGCGTCTAACTACTCCACTCGTCGCATTTATTGCAATGTCGCCAAGCCTTTTTGCATTTATTAACTTCACATCCCTTTCCATGACAATCAAATATTTGGCACATTTTTCCATTTGTCAGCTAGCTCGATAATAAAACGATATGACTCACCATTCGTGTGGCACTTTTTGACATGTCATGATCGTACTTGAGCTTTTGGGGAAACATTATTCGTCGCACGGAGTAATGAATTTGATTTCTGATTTTTTTACTCCTTCCTCAAACTCATTAACTCCATCATTTATGTTTGGCGACTCCATCACCTTCTTCTACTCACGTGGTATTGAATGCACATCTCTTCATATTAACTCCACATGCGCAAAACCATTCATTCAATTCTATATGAGCTTTGCGAAATGACTGGTTCATCACCTTTTTCTCTTTAGTCCTTTTTCTCTGAGTTGCATTCCCTCTTGATTTTTCATCTTTCTTGTCCATGGCTTCCTTCTATAGGAGAATGACTGTCTCCCTTTATAGTGTGCACCTTTTTTTCTAGTCACAACAGTCTGAGTTTATTCCTCGAAGAGTTGACATGGGAGTATGGCAGGGTCAAATGGAGGAAATCGAGTTCCAACACCAGTATGCTCAGTCACAGGTGAATTATGGGCATGCTCAACAATTGAATCATATGAGAAATCAAGTTGATGTCCTAGAGTGACAACAACAGATAATTATGGACGAACTATCTTCACTTTGGTCTCAACATTCTGAACAATCATTGTCTACAGCTCTACAACTTCTTCCCGTGCACCCAATCTCTGAGTGTGACATGCTAGTTCTAGTGGATTTGGAGCTTTGACTCACACATCAACTAGACGCAGAGCTGGACCTCGAATTGCGGCTTTAGATTATTATGCAATTCTCAATTTTTCCATCGTCTTGAGCTTCTTCCTTTTCGACCTCGACATGAAGTCTCTTATGATATTCTCTTTGTAAAAGACTCATGCATTTTTTAAAAACAAGGATTTTGAATATAATGCAATATGCAATTATGTATCTATATTTTCTCACACACAAATGATTTGCTTCAAAGTGCTATATGTTTGTATTTTTTCTTCAATTTCCATCGCATCTATATGGCTTTTGTGGGATACTTTGTCTTCATCATAACTCAGTAATTAACTGAATGTAAATATGCACACATCTTTACTTATATGAACTACATAAAATTCTTTCTTAACAAACCTAACCTTTTGCAACTTTAATAATTAATGCGACAAACACCTTCAAACCATAATCTTCACTAACATACTCCTTGAATTCCTAAGATGCATCGTCTTGGATTCAAGGGTCTCGACTAATATTCTTGAGATCAACAAGAGGGGAAGCAATTACTTGCTGCTTTAGATTTACTTGGATTGTTAGCTTCTTCTGCGCATTTTTGAGGAGATTTCCTTACCCAAGTTTTTATGTGTGCACTTCTATTATGATTCTGTGCTTGAATACCTTCACTATGAATCCTTGCATTGTGATCTCTTTTGTGCAACATGTCTTCATCAATCTAGTTTACTATTCTTCGACAGTACATAGCCTTATGTCCGAAACCATCACATGCATAACATCTCACAATTTGGCAATGTGACCAATGTGCTATCACCTTGTGTACTTCATTCTGTTAATCCTAGCCTGGTTAGTATAATGAAAATAGTTGTAGTTATTGAAGGAACTATCATAGCTGAAAGTCTTCATTTGATTTGGATGATGTTCACTGTCGGAGTCCTTCTTAGATGTTCTTTCATAACCAAGACATGAATTATCTTCATTTAATATTTGATTATTCAGGATTTTGTTCAAAATTGATGAACTTCCTTTGAACTTGCTCTTCACGTTATCTTCAATATTGGCCTTGTCACTTTCTAGATGTGCGTAGATCCGATTGTCACTTATGATTGGATCATGAAATTATTTCTTCCCATTTATCTCAATCAACTTGTATTCTAGGCGAGAGATATCTCTATCATTTAGATCAATTTGACTTGTTAGCATTTTTTTTTTGTGCCAATTCTTCCAATGAAACCTTTAATGCAAGTTTCTCTTCTTCAAGCACTTCGACATTGTCTTGTGTGCAAATCAATTGTTTCTCATAGTTGATCACCTTTTCACAAACTCGTATATCAAGGGACTCTTGAATTTCATACTTTGACAGTTGTTCCTGCAAGAGTTTGTTCTTATTTCTTGACTTCTTCAGTTCATCCAGGGCACTAATCAATTCTCCTTCCCAGTCAACTTCTACAACTTCTTCTTCTTTAGATTGACTGTTAGTTTTAACTTCTGTGACTATATTTGGAGGAGTATTAAAAGACCGATTAAATAAGTATTTATATATTGATCCTAGTTTTCTTTGCGCAACTGGAGTATTCTTCTTGACTGACGAAAAATTCTTCGTGTTTTCATCATTCCTTTCATCTTCCACAAAATCCATGAATAATACTTCTTTTGGCTTCTCATTGCAGTCACTTTCTTCAGATGCATTGTTGTCTTCCTCAATATACAAACTTTTCTTTTGTTTCAGAATGCTCCTTTTATTTTCATCTTGGTGATGAGTACGCATTGTTCTTCATTCATGGGAACTAGCTTCTTCGTTGCTGTCATTGTCTCCATCTTCCCTGTAAGGACACTTAGAATACAAATGGCCTATATCACCACATTTGAAAATTTTGAAAGGCATTTTGTTCTTGTACTTACCACATCCTCCTTTCAACTTCCTTATGAAGTTTGAATCCTCTTCATCTGATTCATTGCAAGAGTCCTGGTCATGATCATGTTTATCCTTTCCAGTAGCTATAAAAGCAGCTTCTTTTCTGATGGGAATATCTTTCTTGGTTCTCATCTCGTATGTTGTTAGGATTCCCTAAAGCTCGTCCTTTTTCAGGTTTTCAATATTTGCTCTGTCTTCCAACACAAATACTTTTGCATCAAATCTTGAGGGTAGAGTTCTTAGTATATTTTGTACTACAAATTCTTCTTCCAAAGTAACCCCTAAAATCTTGATAGCATTTACTATTTCATCAACTCTTAAGAAGTAACATGTAATGTTCTCTTCATATTTCATTTTCAAGGATTCAAATAACACAGAGTAATTCTACAGTTTTTGCTTCTTTACCTTTTCATCTCCTTCATAAAAACCCCTGAGCTTGTCCCAAACTTCCTTGGCTGATGCGCAATGCATAACTTTGACAAATCTAGTGTCTGCCAATCCACAAAGTAGTGTGTTTCTATCTCTTTCATAGCATTCATATGATCTCTTCTCAGTTGGGTCAACTTGTGCAATAGCTGGTACATTGTAGCCATCAACAATGGACTTCCAAACATCAGCTCCTACAGATTGAAAATATACTTCCATCCTGACTTTCCAGAAGGTGTAGTTGGTGCCATCAAACCTTGGTTCTCTATTGGTGGAGAGACATTCCTACTTATCCATAACCATGCACAAATCTATCTTATAGATGTTAAGTTGTTACTGAAGACACCCACTTTGATACCAATTATTGGAATCAATTTAATATTGAGGGGGGCTGAATCAGTATTACACAGAACACACATCATTTTTACATGGAATCCCAAACAGGAGAAAACCACAAAATTCTCTTTTATAATAAAATATTACATTCAAGGAAGCACCAAATTCCTATGTTTACCAACACCAATTGGAAGGAGGCACCGACCCCCTCGTTTGACAGGAATTGACCTGAAGGAAGCACCAACTCCCTGTGTTCTCTGGCACCAACTGGAAGGAGGCTATGACCCCCTGCTCCTTGTACCGTCCTGCCACCTAGATATATAATAATAGGATGTTACTCTGCTGATATTCTGATACGCACACACTTCTGATCTTCTGATGTAAGTTCAGTTGTGTGCACCTTCTGCATGTAGTAGAATTGTTGTCAATGTGTTGCATACAATAATTCACTTCAACACCAACAATTCACTTCAAGTTCAACACATCACTTCAACTGATTCCGCACTTCATATACTGTGTGCTACTTCAACTGCAGCAGACTATGCCAAGATTCAATCTTCCATTTTGCAACTGTGCATATGCATTTTCAACTGATATTGCACATCAATTGATAACTTATTGTTCTAATATTGCACACTAGTATCAGATGGAACTTTGCACCTTCCAAAATGTGTTCGATTTGTTTAAGTGCCACAATATTTAGAAAATTTGTGACCTTCTGTGCATCCTATGATTCGTCCTTTCATTTTAACGCACTTGTCTCAGATCATCCTCATCATGATGCGCATACTTGATTATGCTACAACTCTGTCTTTGTGCAACTGATGGACTTCTTTACTTCGCACACATCAACTTAGTCTTCATGTGTCAGTGAAAATTATTCGCATCACGCACTACAAGATATACTTCAATTCTATCTCTGCGTGGATCTATCTTAGAAAATATGTTACTGTCTATGTGTTTTCTGCGATATTGTCATTAGGTCCTCACACACTTGCACATCCTCTGGATTCTGCCTTTATGTTTTCGTGCAATCGTCACAGATCTATAACATCATTATGTGCACCATCAGCTATACCATTCCTCTACTTGTTCACATTCGACTCTCTGCTAGATCATACTGTTCAGATTCCATGAGCCCTTGATGCCCCAAATATAAATCCGTATCTTCCACTTACAAGATATTCATACGTTCTATCAAGCTTACTTCAAATCTCCAACTTGCTTTCTTATTTATACATATCCTGCATGGATTGTATATCCACAATTTGGTTGTGGATTTCTTTCTTCTTTCCTTCACATTTTATGCTTCTTCCACATGTCATATTATGTGCTATTGATGTGTCATCTCTTGTGGGTCTTGTGCATACATGGTCCTTGACATAGTGGGACTTTAACCCTTATGGTACCATCACTTTTGGGTCTTGCACACTTTATGTATCATTGACTATGGAATTTTTTCATATACTATATTCAACCGCTACACCCTTCTTGGTACTTGTGTGCGCTCCAACAACTGAGAGCTTTCTCTGATTGGCGAGACTCACGCTTTCAGGACTTGCATCACCGTTCAACCATTTCATGTTCCATGTTGCTTTCCCACTCCCAATCCTTGTTCAATGAATGCTTGTTATTACTTGTGCATATAATTATTCAAGTCGGCCTTTCTATATAATTCTTCAAACTAGCACATGAATATTGAATCCTCTTTGACATTAGTTGACATCAATGGCATAAAAAATGACATAAACTGAATCAATTGACATCAATGACAACCAAAGTTCAACATTCTATATGTTATTGGTGTTACCCAAGAATTCCTTCACTCTATAAAAGTAAAAAAATTAAATGATTTGATTTTGAACATGGATTTAGGAAAATATTATGACAAGATAAATTGGGGCTTCTTAAGGTTGACGTTGATCCAAATTAGCATCCCCTTGGAAGTCACAAACTGGATAATGTCTTGTGTGTCCTCAACATGTTTTCTTATTCTTGTAAATGGCTCTCCTACCACTTTCTTTAATAGATCCAGAGTTTTAAGGTAGGGTTCCCCTCTCTCACCTATCTTATTTCTATTGGTTATTGAAGGGATCAATGATTCAATAGGATGATTGATGACGCTAAAAGGAATGGAAAATTATCTAGAACAATTTTTTTTCTTCTCTTCAAATCACTCATTTACTCTTTGTTGTTGATGTGATCATTTATGGAAAGGGTACTATGGAGGAATGTGACACTTTTTATGAAAATATTTCTTTGTTCTGTGTTGCTTCAGGTATGGAGGTAAGTCAGGCTAAATCAAAATTTTACAAGAATGGTGTTGAAGATGACTTGTTATCTCAAATTACCGTTTCCTTTCCTTATAAAGTGGATTAGCTTGATTTTGGGTTCAAGTATATTGGATATTATCTGAAACCCAATAATCACAAGAGCGAATATTGGTTATGTCTAGTAAAGAAGATAGATAAAATAATTGGAGATTGGGCATATATGTATTTATCTCTTGGTAGCAGGATCACTTTAGTTTGCTCGGTTTTGGTGGGAATTCCCATTTATTGGTTTGCTTTGGTTAAAATTCCATACCCAATACTAAATATGGTTAGGAAGAAAATGTTTCAATTTTCATGGTTTGGAATTAGCAATGGTAATAAAATTTATCTAGTTAGATGAGAAAGGCTTGCTCATTCAAAATCTTTAGGTGGCTGGGACATTGAATATATATTTTTTTCAATATGGCACTTTATATGAAAAGCTTCTTGTGTGGTATTTTTGATGTTGGTTTATGGAGCAAAGTTCTAAAGGAAAAATAATTGAAGGGAAGATCTATACTCCAATGGTTTAGGAACTCTATGAAAGCAATTGTTGGAGATTCGTCCATTTGGAATGGGTTTCTAAGTGTGTTGTACTAGATAAACAAGTGGAATACTTGGAAAGTTGGAAATGGTGTTACTATTTTTGTGGGGATTGACCCCTTTATTGGGGAAGAAGAAAATTACCTGCTATCTCCTACTCTTTTGGAGAACTTGGAAGTGTTTGGTTTTTTACATTAGATCATATTAGAATACCAAAATGGTTAATTCATTCAGAATCCTACTGGATTTGGTTGAAGATCTAGGGCTTCATGGTCTATGGATTGTTGAATGGACTGCTTACATTAATGCCTTAAATAGAGCAGACATCGGTCTCAATGAAAATGATGATATGTTGGTTTGGAGTTGGAGTAAATCTACAGGTCAGGTATATGCCAAGGAAGCATATAATTCTATTATTTTGCATCACTCTTCTATTGGGATTAAATGGTGGTCTAGTAATATATGGAAATGACATATTCCTTTAAAACCAAAATGTTTCTTTTGGTTGTGTTTAGAAAATTGCTTACTTACCTGGGATAATTTGGTTAGAAGAGGTTATATTGACGGTCCGAGACAATGTGTTTTATGCAAAAAAGAAGCTGAAAGAGCTTCACATTTTTTTTTCTTTCCATTTTAGCAAAATGTTATGGAAGGAACTATGTGACTACTTGGTATTGTCAGAGATGGGGTACTCTCAATATTGAAGAAAACTTTATTAGGTGGAGATAGGTGGATTCAAATCATACGAAACTACCAATTTTTGTGTGTTGGGATTTATGGAATACGAAGAACATGACCTTGTTTGAAGACAATATTCCCAATGGTCATGTTTGTAGTAGGATTTCTTTGAGAATGTACAAGGAGTATAATTCTATGGAAATTTCTAAGAAGGTTAGAAAATTCCCTGTTCCCTCTTTTTCTTTTTGTTCCGCTATAGGATTTTTTGATGGTGCAACAAAATATGGCTCCTGTGGGTGTGGTATGATACTTAGAATCAATGAAGAACACTTCTTCAAATTGTGGATGGGATGTGGAGCAGGATCATATACAAAACCTGAACTGGTGGATCTATGGTGTCTGCTCCAATTTGCGATGATTAATGGTATCAATTATCTCCAGGTGTTTGGTGACTCTCAGGTTATAGTTCAATGGGAAAATGGAAAATTCATCCTTCATATTTTATGTATGGATTCTTGGTATCAAAGAATCAAACAACTACCTTTAACTTTCTCCAGCTTATCAATTTCTCATATATACAAGTCTTATAAATCTGAGGCAGATCAACTTTCAAAGATTGTTGTGGACTCTCTTGAAGGCACTTTATTTTATAAGAATTTGTTGAAGATTTTTTATTCTCAGATGGATTTGTTTTGTTTCTCTTATAACTGGTGTTTTGTTATGTCTAATGGATGTTGACCTAGGGATGGTTACAGATCTTCCCCTTTGGTTTTTAGTATGTTGGAGGATTGTTATGTTTTATGTTTATTGTTTCTGGTTTGAAGAATAACTTTTTTGCTAAAGTGGACTGAATGTAACATTTACATAACTATATTGTTTTGGAGACCAATATATTTTGTCATGAAAGAATCCTGCTTTAGCAGATGTGAAGGTTGTATTGACTATATTTCTTTGATTCTCTATGAAATAGTTTTTTTTCTCTCTATTGAAAAAGTTAAAGAGATAATAAATTTTCGATATTTAATTTTTTTAATAAAAAAATAAAATTTATTAAGATAGATTACTCATATAAGGTTTTCACTTTTCTTTAACTAGGTAATGGCACCTTATTTAGTGAACTACATTGGTTACAAATTTATGCTCCCAAGGGAATGGAGACATGGTGGCTAGCCGGACCCATTACCTAATGGCTAGTGGCGCTTTGTTGGGTGGCCTATCACACTACCATAGTCACCACCAACTACATAATCATTATTAAATGTTATAATATTATTCAAAACATAGTTTTAACACTCAATGTCACAACCCTTTAACAACAAGTTGTTAACTTAGTAATGAAGTTGAAATAGTATTAAAAGTTTTTTTTCCAAAAGAAAAAAAATCATACTATTGTTATTCAAAACTTAATCAAATAGTACATGATGATCCATGAGGTTCCTTGACTCACTAGAGAGCCGAAGTAAACTAGATATTGTCAAAAAGACTTCCTAGAATATTACAATAATTTTTCAAAGACAATCTAAGAATTTCTTCCTTCTACCAGAAAAAATAAAAACTTTCAGCTATTAGAAACTTATCCCTTCTAGATAAAAAAGCAGTCCAAAAAATGGCTTAGTCAAAGAACTTTACTGATCCCTTATCATAACATAAGCAATCAATAATTTCCTTCCAAAACAAATAACCAACTTCTTTTTTCATTGCATCTTTTGAAAGCTTATATGCATTGTTGTTATGCTGCCTATATATATGTTCAAAGGAAATGATTTTGACAAACTGGATTTATGAGCAAATCCTTTAACACCAATGCTCAAGTTCTAAGATTTTAAGCTCATTGAAAATATATCACTTTAAAATAGATGAGGTGAAATCTAAGTGACTTTGAATAAATACTAATAATTGACTTCTAAGCAAGGGAGGCTTTTTTTAAAACGTGAAGAAATACAATTGTGAGAGACCTACAAAAGTAAAAATAATAGTTGTTGCACATGAGTATTTACCTTACAAGTTCAAAGTTGAGCATGGATATTTTATTTTTTTACATATTCCCCAACCACTTTTGTAAAGAGTCAATTTGTTTTATAATATATTTAAAATATTTTGTGACAAAAATATTTCCAATGTATATAATGACTTTGAAAAATATACACCCTTGTAATATTGACTTTTAAGCAAAGAAGTCTATTTTTTGAAAATCGTGAAGGAACACGTTTAGAAAATGGTGAAAGACAGAAAATTAAAATTGATAGTGGCTGCACATGAAGAGTTGCCTTAGGGATCAAAGTTCTGGGTCCCATATCATAAATATATTTCAGCTAATTTTTTTTACATGTTTACCAACCACTTTATGTAAAAAGTCAATATTTATTTTCAATATATTTAAATTACATAATTTAGGAAAATACAGGACACATGGACTAGAGAGGTATGAGGCAGGGATCCTTTATTATAATATATGAGATGGTGACCAAAAGTGTAAAAATTAAATTTATTTCCCACAATGTAGAATTTACTATTTTGAATAGCATGGAGCTTGCACGAACTTGAGTCTGCAACCTTTAAATAATAAAAATGTCTACCCCATTGTCATGAAAGGAGTGAGAGTATCGTACTCGAAGCTACATGAAACTTCATCTCAAGGCTGGTCAATGAGGTAATATGATATCTTTAATATTCAAGATCTTGATTAGGTTATGATTTCAGAAAATTTGAAATTAAAAAAAAAATTGACAACTAAACTTCTAAAAAATTGATGCTCCAAATGATGTGGATGAAAGAGAAACTTTGTGGGAATAACTAGTTGAAGAGCTTCCTTAAGCTTATTATTGAAAAAGAAACTAGTTGAAGAGTTTCCTTAAGCTTATTGGTTTATACTTAACCTTATTGGTTTATATTTGGAGAATGAAATAATCTTAATATGCAAGAAGAATTTATATTTGGAGAATCAAATAATGTTGATATGCAAGAAGAAATGAAGTGAATGTTTCCTACCCACATTCCACCAAGAGAATATATGTACTGAAATGACCTCAAGGCTAAAATAAACATGTATGAATCCAAAAGTTTCAAGGCAAAGGTTCTCTTCACTTAATAAAAACTCTCAAAGGATAAAATATAGTTATTTTTATTTTTAAAAATACATTTTTTTTAACCATGAAGAGGGATGGTGTAGGCCTCAACTCTCAAGGTATATCTCCCTATGTGAGAACAATACCATAATATTTTCTATTTCTTAGGGCTTATAAAAATTCATGGTTTATAATTTAAACCAATTCAATTTTGTTTGTTGAATTTATTTTTTATGAAATAAACATTTTGTATTGGATCTATCAAAATAATTCAAAACTATTGTATCAACTTAGAGGGGATAAAAAGTGGATTTGTTGATAGGAATATATCATTCAATTAATTATGATTTCTCACCTGACTAACAAATAAAGTTAATTTCCTTTAGATTAAAAAGAAATAGGGTCATTATTGAGGATTTGGATTAGGCTATACTAAAATTACAATTTGCTCCTTTCAATCATAAGCTACAAATAAAAGTAGCCAAATTGAGATACATTCTTAGAGTTGAAGAAACATACAAATGTAGATAGACTAAAATATTATCTTCTATAAACTAAAAAAATACATGTGACATGACTAATAATTCTTTATTCAAGCTTGAATAGCCAACTCAGGTAATAAAATCTCTAAATATAGTTAATGGAAGAATCACAATCGAGATAGATACTCAAAAATTGTATTAGTCATTAAGAGAATCAAGGAATGACATATGAAATAAAGGTGACCATGAAAACTTGTATTGATGTAGTTCCCCCAAAATATTTCAATTGAATAATGGAAAGTGTCTATCGTTGGGATGAAGTTGGATGAGTTGATGACTTCCTTGAAGGAAATCATGGATGATAAGTTATCTAGCCTTAATTTCTACCCATATTAAATCTACAAATCCACATGAGAGTTTAATGGCCCATATTTTCTCCAAGTTCACAAATAATTTTTCCAGGGGTAGAATTTAGGTTAAAGTTTGAGAAGGCATGAAGTTAGTAAGGTCTAAAGGCTTAGTTACCCCTTTCATTTATGAGATCATTACATTTGAATAAAATATCTTCATGGGATATATTATCCTGACTAACATAATTATAGTTTGAGAAGGCATGAAGTTAGTAAGGTCTAAAGGCTTAGTTTCCCCTTTCATTTGATTTAAAAAAATTCTATGATAAGGTATAATGGACTTTATTGCAATTTAGGGGATTACACTAATTAGTTACCACTGATACACATTAAGAGAATATACATACATAAGTTGAACAAAGTATATATACTATTACAATAATATGTTATATTATTAGTAAAATGACATATTACAATCATAAATTGGTATCTTTTTATACATATGAATTGACATATAACTATACATGATTTGTCATCATGTCGGTTGACCTATTGGGTTAGTCGTCTAGTTGATTGTCGGTCGAATGAAATTCCTAGTTGATTAACCGATAATGCCCTTCCAAAATCTCCCCTCTCTCAATTTATTCACATCTCGAAGAAGGAAGATGTTGGAACCAAGAATCTCCGAGAAAAAAGAAAAAGCAGTTTTTTTTACAAAATTATATGGTACAACTCCTTCAAGGCTTGGCATTCTCTATACTCCCAGTTGGCTCTAGTTATGGATTTGAGTTAAAATATGAACTCAATTAGAAGAGTGATTAAATAATCACAGGAACTACTAGTTGTGGTCGTGGTTCTGAATGAATAGCCCAGGAATTGGTGAGTGTCCTATGAATGTGTGGTATTGAAACTTGAAGTTTTTTCTGCAACATTTTCCATTATTCAATGACTTATTCAAAATATAGATTTGTATTTATGAGATATGTTAATGTACTGACTATTTATACTAGAGGATCTTGTGCTTGGATGTCAACAGTTGGTTGCTATGCCCTTCTATCTAGGAAATGAATATGTTGGAGCATTTCTATTGACTTCATTGTGCATTATTTTTTCCTTCTTGTGGCCATTTTCCTTCCTCTTATTGTTTCCTTTACGTTTGTAAGATTAGTTCAATTGCTTGTATTTATCTGATTTATTATGCTTTATGTTGTCTACTGGTTAGGCCTGTGACTACAATTTGTTTTGTCCTGAGATTATGTAGACATGGGAAAAATGAAATGGCCAATTGTTGAACACTGTGTTGGATGTTTTTGCTTGTGATTCGGACTTGAGAAATTGCTCTCTCAAGTGATGTATTTTTTCATACTCGTATGCTACCGAGGCTCTTGGTTGTTCATTTATTGTCCTCTGGTGGCCCATGTGGGTATGATGTTGATTTATTATTTTGGCTACTAGGTATTTCATTTAATCATTGGCGTCTTTCATTTTCTCTTGTAGTTTGGTGCCCATGGAATTCTTTGCTTTTTCTTTACACTCCTCAACCTTAGCTTCTTGTTGACACTTATGCTCTCTATTTCTGGTGAGGTCCCTCCATATTCTATCATTTTCCTCCATCACCTCTTTAGTAATTTGTTTTAGTTCAACATCTATGGAAGTTTTTGTTTGAATATAATTGCCATGTGCCCATCTTCGTGTTCCTACATCCGAAATGGTCCATAAGCTAGTGATCCTTCTTTTGCTTCTTTTTGTTCCTCTATTGGTTTATTAGGGTGTGGTATTTTTGGTTTATATGTGTGGGTGGTCGATAGGGGTATTTGGGGTGATGGGTGACTCCGTTGGGGGTTCATTTGTGGTGGAGTGAATTGAGGTTGAGGAAACTATGTAGGTATCGATAACGTGGGTACTGATTGCAATGGAGTCGACCATGAAGATTGTGGTGGGGGTGATTGTGTATGAACTGATTGCGATGTGATTGAATGAGGTGGAACTAATGGTGGGGGTTCAGTATGCGTGGGAATTGACTGTGGTTCCTGGGTAATTGAATTTGGATATGAGGGGGCGATTCTTGAGTTAGTTTGACCTGCTATGTGGAAACCAATTTGATGACCATTGACTTAGCTTGTGTTCGAGGTTGAGTCGGTACTTTTGGAGGTTTGTTTTTTGGTATATTGGCACTCTTCTTGTTTACCCCCAATTTGCATATATGTATAAAACTACTATTCAATACTTATTTATTTTTCATCACGTTCATTATATTTTATTTTTCTTAGGCCATTTCCCGTAAATAATTGAGACCAATACTCAACTCAATTATTAGTTTTCATTTTTCCTCTTGTTTCTTGGTGAATTTGGCACCTTCTTCTACCGATAGGAATTTGACATATACCTATTCTATGTATTTATTCATTGTTAGGTGCTCTTAGTCGACAAGTACCAAATTAGGAACAACCATTTGTAGTTCTCCCTCAGTCTCTTCACTAGATTCCTCAATATCAACTGTTGTCTTTTTTGTTTTCTTATTTTTTGTATTATTTTTTATGAGAATTAGTGCAATTGACTCTTTGACACATGCAAATTTTGTTATATACATCTCATCATCCCTTTCCTCCTCTATCTCTCCATCTTGCAAGGGATTTATTATCTGTTTTACCTCCCCCCAGTTGAATATAACAACCCTTTTTTACCCTAGTATGTAAATATTGATGAAATGTGTAACACCCCTGGTTTGAAACCCCTAGCCTTATGATGTCAAGATGTTGATATTGACTATGAATGCTTGTAAGACTAAACAATTTGTACTTTGTAAATATTAATACTAAAAATCCACAACTGGCTGTGTTGAGGCAGTACGCTAAAAAGATTGGGGACTTGTGTATTCACTAGAGATAGTAAGGGGGTTAGGTATCTTAGGTGGGATACCATGGTACAAACCTGTTAAATATTTAAGTCCCGAAGTTTATCCTAAGTCTTTAACCCATTTAAATGATTTTATATTATTAAAATCATAATTAATATTTAATTATAATTAAGTGGGATTTTGGGTGGTTTATATATATATATATATAATAATAATAAAAAATGTGCTGAGAGGGAGAGCCCACGTGGTTCCAAGTTCCATGCATGGACTTATGCATGCAAGGGAAAATTAATTGGTGTCCATTATGTACGAAAGAAGAAGAAGATGGGAGTTCTGAGAAAATTTTACATGCTTGGGTATGTCGGAGAGAACACGGGAGATAATTATTATCCCAAAAAAAAAAAAAAAAAAAAACTAATATGAATCCCCAAACCTGTGAGCCAAACTGGTGATAAATTCATGCTACAATTTTGTCCATTTTGTCTCTGGGCTTTCCAATGAAGTGGAAAATGGTTTAGGCAGCAGACTTGTTTGATTTCTGAGCACAGGTGGCAGTGATTTGTTTCACTATTGTGAAATTAGAAGGAATCAAGGAGGTTAAGTGCATTGTCTGGCATGGAATTGATATTAAATCCAATTTTCCTTATTTCCATGTGTAAATTCTAAAAAAAGTATGGGGAATTGGTGAGAAGTCTATCTGGTGAATGCACAAGTCTCAACTCGGGGGTGGAGTTATGTTGAGAGAATAACGAGAAAAACTACCTATGGTTGGGTGGAGCGTGGCTGCCACGAAGCCAGTTGCCCATTTCAAGTATTTTGCAGATAAGTTTAATACTTGAAATTCTGTCTTAATTTCTAAGATGTTATTTAATTAATCACTCATTAAAATTTGCATGATTTCCTTTTTAAATTTCCTGAATATAAGTTAGGAATTCATATTTTACTTGGTTTAATTCATGGGAATGAAATAAGTGCAAGTTTAATTATGCGATATTGCTTGGAAATTTTATGTAACCAGTTCTTTATTTAAGTCGAAGTCAAAATTCATTTCCTATAGAATTTGTTAATTTTTGGGTTTGAAAATGTAATGTTTAATTAAACTGTGTGGAAGAGCACAAGGCTTGGAAGAATTAGAAGAATGGATAAATAAACTAGAATTTCATCCATTTCTATTATTTTTCATTAACTTAAAAACTTATTGTAAATATATATATTTATTGTTGTTAAAGCCTGTGTGAAAAGGCTAGCTTTACTGCATAGTTTAGTTTTGTTCTTACTGCGCAACTCCTAAGCAAAATGAAATGTTATGCAAATTATTTCAAAATGATTTATACTCTTATTTTTCCAATTAGTTGGAAGAAAATAGTTCCTTAAATAATGAATGATATGTTCGACATAATTGATCTAAGAAATTTGAAATTATATGTGGAAGGTATTTCATTTGGTTGGGAAAAGATAGCTCTAAGAGTTAAATAAAATGTTCAATATAATTATTTAATAAAGTTTAGATGTTTGTGTGGAAGGTGGGTTCAACCCATTATTCCTAGTAGGTAATTTGTTAAAACCACAAGCTCATTTGGTTACCACGGATTTGGTTTATTTGAAAAAGATTAAATGCTTATGTTGAAGCTTTTATGTCGAAGCTACAAACTAGAGTAAATGTTTAAGTCCTAATTTTGTTTATTAATTAATTTGTAAACAAAACCATGTGTTAAGGCATTGTTTTAGGTGCTTTGCTTTGAGTGGTATTTTTGTTTGAAAGTCATGGGCTGAAATTGCTAATTTAAAAGAGTTCGAATGTTTCCAACGAAGTCCAAGTACAACTTTGATTATTTTACAAATACCATGGGCAAATTAATGAGTGTTTTTTTGGTTTTAATTTACAAGTTTTGGAATTGTAGGGTTTGCATGTAAAATTCCGTGGGTTGAATTAGTAAATTATAATATGAAAATAATGAAAAATGTTTTCCCAATTATTTAATGTAAGTATATATATAAAAAGAATATAATGCAAAAGAATATAGTTATTTTCCTTGTTTTAATAATAAGGAAATTAAATATCTTGAGGAAATATTGATTTTCCTTGTATTAAGGAAATATTTGGCATAAGTTTTATATTCCTGTGGAAGCTCACTCTCAAATAGCTCACTCGTTGAATCTCACTCTATCATTGTTCACTTCCTCCCAGCTCATGACATAGTGTAGGAGTTCCTAAGAATGAATTTTTATAAGGAAAGATTTGGAAATATTATTTTCTAAGCTAAAAATATTTATGGTCTAGTAATCATATTTAGTCAAAATAATATATTATTGGTATTGATATGGGTGCATAATTATATGTCTTAATCTATTTATTTTAGGTGAAGTATACTCTCTAGATTCCTAGAGCAATTCTTACCGTGTAGTATGTTTTGAAAAGAAAGGGGTATGTTGAAGTATTGTCATCTTTTTCTTAATTAATTGGTAATCAAATAAATTTATGCATGTTATAATAAATATTTATAAATTTATTTGCTCTAATTTTATGGATTTTAATGTGTAATCCATAAGATAGAGTTCTATTGCGCATTTATTACATGAATATTATTAAATAAGCGTCTCATAAGTTATTCTAGGATTTCGATATTATAAATTTTATGCATTTGTTATAAGAAATTATGGGTCTTATGGATCAAGTTGAAGCTTCCGCTAATTACTTGTATATATTTTATGAATTCAAATGCAATTGTTATGTATTTGTTATAGGATTGCATATATGAAATATGCCTGTAGCTAATGAGCATTAATATATTTTATTATTTAAAAAAAAATTGTGTATTAATATAGTGTGACATTGGGTGTGTTACAAATTGGTATCAAAGCTAAGGCTACAGCTCTTGAACCTTAGGGTGATTTGTTTAATTTCCAAAAGAAAGTGTACGCATAAATGTATCTATTGTATTATCGAATGAGCTAATTAATAGTTCATGTAGATCAAAGAGTAGTTGAGGTTACATCTCTCATCTCATTGAGTTGCAAAGTAAAGGAAAACCATGTATGGTTGTCTTGCATGGGTAAGGATGGATTAACTTAGTTTCCATTTGGTTTATCTTTGTAAGTCAATATGTTTGAGTAATCTGGGAACTTCAAGCAAAACTTATGAGATTTTATGTTTAAGAAAAATTTGAAGTTTAAAATATTTTATGTATTATGTTTCTAGATAGAAATATAATTTATGAGTTGTTGAAATTATGAAAGAAGATTTTGTAGATAGATACCAAACATGATTTTGGCCCTTTGCTGGAATGTTATGTACATTCTCAACTTATCTATTTAATATATGTATATAGTTTTTAGTGGTTCATGTTTGTACATGTAACTGTACGATGGAATTTTTATTACAAATATAAGATTGTTTGTCTCCCGAAGAGTGTGAAGCTCTGGGACTATCTATAACTGGCAAGATGACTTTCTGAAGAGAGAAATTGTTGCTTGATGTTGTATGTTTCTGGTTAACTATATGGCAATGACTGTATACGGGATTTATCCTTAAAGCCTAAATTGTATGGGTCTTGGTTGTTGCATGGAGTCTCTAGGTGGACCCTTGTCCTAGGTTTTTCATGGTGAGGGAAATTTACCTTATTGTTCCTTGGTTAAATCCCATTGATTATTGTGTATGGTCACTATTTTGTAAGATGTCTCTGTTTTTCCTTGTAACTGAATTCTTGAAAGAATTAATTGTTTTCTGGTGGATGTTGGTTGTTGTTGTAAAAAACAGAGCTAATGGAAAATGGTGTATGCACCGACCCATATGGAATTCCTGAGCACTAGAAAAAGTGGTGTGTATCACTATTGTGTTGCTAGAAGGAAACCAGGGAAAGGAATTGCGCTATTTTGGCATGAATCTGGTTGTATCCAATCCCCTAACATGTTGGGTAACATGTCTCTCTTGCATTTATCTTCCTTCATAGCTAGATAGCTTAGACCAACATGGTATGCATAGGTTGCATAACCTGTGGGGTCATATTAATTGCTTGGTAATTACATTTAAATTTATAAAAAGGCTTATTGATTTGTTTGTTTGGGACAAGTTGGCCTAGTCTTAATTTTTATGAGCATTGTTTGTATTTCGTGTACCCCTACGTTCCCTCAAGTTTCCAAATGATAGTAGGGATGGGGACATGTCAAATGATTTTCAATGATTAGTTAAATTCTTGAATACTTGATATCCAGTTAGTGTGTATATTTGGTATTCTTAGAGCATGTTGACGCATGGGTATGTTAAGCATGTTGATACTTATTTCGATTATGTCATGTTGTAGCCAGATAAAACCTAAGTTGGATGATCATGAGTATTTATCCTAATAAATTTTGACTGAGGTGTATGAATATGCAGACCTGGTGATTGATTGCTTGCATTTGTTATTGGATTTTGAAATTTATTTCCTAGAGTGAATGATTCAATAGCTTAGTTACTCATGACTGGTTTATTCTTGTGCTCTATTTTAGCGTAATGTCATATTTGCGCAGTGGGTATGACATGCGTTGGAAAATGCATAAGTTGTATATGCATGCACTACATTACACTTTTAATTTCTTATTAAAGAATCATTTTTATGGTATTATGATCAGCTAGAATAGTCCTTCTTGTTGAGTATGAGTGCAGATTAGTATATACGTTTAGAGTGGTATCTCTAGCTAAACTTTCTGATTTTGCTATGTATGGATTACCAAATAGTATGTTAAATGTTAATGATGTATGTCTATCTGAAAAGGTGTTTCTTGTCATGTTGAGTCTTTGGTGACTGTTTGTGGCTTGTGCGTGGCCTGTGTCTCAGTCTTTGATGATAGTATGTGACTTGTGTTTGGATTATGTTAGAGTCCTCAGTGACTAATTGAGGCTTATGCTTGGTTTGTGTTTAAGTCTGATGGTAGATGCCCATATTGGACAACTAGCTAAAGCATGGGCGCACAAAGTTTCTCCCCAAAAGTATTGCAACGAGGCCATGCTAGTGGGGATAAAACGAAGTCGCGCATGCACCTAAGGAAGCGCGCACATGACATTAGGTTAGGTACTGAAACCGAGGCACATGCGTGCTGCTGCGCATGCGTGTTTTTAGCGCGTACGTGCTCAAAAGCGCGCACGCGCACCTGTTAAGCTAATTAAAAAACAAAACAGGGTAGAGTTGTTCTATTTCCTTCTAGTTGGCCGAGCCTCACTCACCCATCATGCACGCGGAGCAAGAGACCACCATTTTCACCTATTGCAATAAAAAAATCCCTCAATACATCCACCAAGTGATCATCAAGTGCATTGGATAGGTAAGATCCATGTTTTTTGTCATTTTATTGATTTTTTTGTAATTTTATTGATTTTTGTTTGTTTATTAAATTTTTAATAATTCCCAAATTAGTAAAATAATAGAGAATTTTTCAATTGCAGAGTCTAAACCTATACAATGGATGAACAAAATGTTAACATGGAGTCCAGTGGAACACAAGAAAATACAAAATGAAAACCCTCAACAAAATCAAAATGCCCAAGAAAATCAAAACCCCCCACAAAATTTCGACCAAGATGACTTGAACCATTATGTAAATGAAATGAGAGTGCACACTCGAGAACTAAGAAACATAGGGGAACCATCTTGAGTGTCCCTTTCCACCTCAATTGAGAGCTCAATTGACTCCCTCATCCATGCACATCGCCAATTGATTGACATGACTGAATATAGAGTTAGGATGCGGGAGTATTATTCCACAGGCATTTCCAAGGAGGAAATAAAAGAATTGAATATTACAAAGGCCAATTATACAGTATGTTCACCTATCCAAGAACAAAAAAATCATCGGACAATAGAAAGCCACGTGTCTGCATGGATTGGTGTCATTTCCAACCATGGAGGGACAATTGGATGCATAGGTGGTTCATGGTTTACAATAAACCTCCCTGCAATAATAGGGAGGTTCAATAGCACTTCTTTCAGCAACTGTGGATTGAGTTTGTGCTCGGTTTACATGTCAACTATTTTGACATAATCGAGTTCCAAGGTGTTGGGTGTGGCTCTGCCCAATATCGACCTACTTCCTGGAGGAACCCACTGAGAGGGCCACCATATCCTAGGCGCGAGCCCAATCCATCTCCCTAGCCACCTCAGTTACACCACAAACTTGATTAGATCGAGGGGGAGATGAGGAGTGTTGCATGTGGACTCCTTAGACACACCGCCTTTGTAGTAGCGACTATGGTGGAGAGACAGGTTGACCCTGATAGAGACTCAGGTGCAGGGCCTTCACAACAGAGTCAGGATAGACCTATGATTGGTGGTAGCCATGTTGGGCCTTCTAGTTCGACGGGGACAATGACACATCTTTGTACCCATTGTGGGCACACTTGACCTGTCCCGATCGAGGGCTGCTATGTGGAGAAGGTTAGCACTTTTTTTAATGTGTTTTCAATCATCACTTGATAATTTGTAAAGTAATTTTAAATTATTTGTGTTTGACTTAAACTATTATTTCAATGTACATCTATTTAGAGTTGAGACGTCGTCATGGGAGAACGTAGGATCTCCCAACCTGGATGCAGCAATGGCAGTTGAAACTGAAATTGTGGCACCTCACATGGAGGTATTTTCAGTACCTCACACAATATTGTTATTACTTATGGCATTTCTATTATTTATGTATTTATAGTTATGACATACACAATGATAGTTCATACAATATTTTTGAATATTTTGATTGCCTAAATAATTACTTGTTTAATATCTTCATAACATGCATCCATTTTGGTGTCCACAGGTATGCCTAGACTACGATGATCAACCATTTCCTCCAGGGATCGGAAGATCACCATATACACAGGTACAATGTGTAGTTAAAAGCATGCTTTTAATTTGAATTGTTACGACTTACTATGATTTAATTTGATTTTTTTTACTAAACTATGATATTACAAATGTGTATGCAGGGGTCACCAATAGCTGCAGGTGGCACAGTTCCCCGTCTCCACTTTAGTCCCATGTTTCCACCCTCTCCCATGAGTTTCCCCCATTGATTCCATCTAGAACCCTCCCTCCGTCCACCCCCTCCCTTCCATCCATCATCCCCCCTCCGTCCATCCTCCGACCTCCATCCATCCTCCCCCATTTATCCATGCCCCCCATGTATACATCCTCCCCCATTCATCCATGCCCCCCATCTATCCATACTCCTCCATTCATCCATGCCCCCCATTCCATCCAGATTCTACCCTTCGTCCACAACCTCCCTTCTATCCATCCTCCTCCCTCTATCCAGGGCCGCCCTCCCATTCACCATCCCTCAACATCCCCCATATCCCTTTTGGGTTGATACCCCCTATCGTACATTTCGCAGGGGTTCATCGTCCACGACGTTCTCCTCCACCCCATACCACCATGTCCTCTTCTACCATATCTTCTCCACTTCCCGCCACTATTGTGGCAACTAATCTTCCAGTATCCGCCCATGTATCTACAGTGGTTGCACCCATAGTTTCCGCAACTACATCTGCGCCCCCCCACCCCCCCATGACCACATTGGAGTAGGTTGTCTAGCCAATTGCTCCACTTGCTAGCCCTGAAGCCCAATCATGTCCATTGTCGAAGGTGTTCACTGTGAGAATCAAGTTAATTTACTAAAATATTTTGATGCATTGACAAAAAATAATTTAAGTAATTATTATTTTTCAATGAAATGATTGTCGTAAATGTTGTAGGTTGGAATTTTTTAGAGGCTCAACAGATCCAGGACACCTGCCTCACGTATCCCACTCGCATCAGTGATGAGTTATTTAAAATTTGAATTCTACATTCATTTTATAAATGTGGTAAATGTTACAAATGCTTGAAAATGATGGTATCTTATATCATTTGTTTTAGAGCCTGGAGAGACGGTCTACTCCTCGATGGAAGAAGACCCGAGATACCAGCAGCTCCAAGAAGAGGAAGATCGATTTTGGAGATACGCCTGGGAGTGACGGGGGTGGTCACAATGCTTGACACACCATGTTATGTACATTAGCCATGATGTGGCACTTTTGGGCACCAATTGCCATGTACTTGGTATCTACGGAATGAGTTTCCATGTATTTTGGATCTACGACACGAGTTGCTAGATTTTGTATAGGGCACGAGTTGCCATGTATTTTGGATCTACACCACGAGTTGCTGGATTTTGTATAGGGAACAATTTTCCATCGTATGTACATTGGGAACCATGTTCCACTATTTGCCAAAACAATTATATGTTTGTTCGAGTTTTGTAGCCTTGATGTACATGGATTTTCAGTTATATGATTTATATCGATGTTGTCTATATTTGTATCTTGTTGTCTCATGTTGTGTGTAGTTTCCTAATAAACAACATCATGCTTTTAAAACTAATTGTTGAGTTTGAATGGCTTTTGATATGATTTCCTTCGTTTAGGTTTAAGTGTGACTTTAGATTTATAATTGAATGTAAAAATAAATGGATTGAGAGAATGTACTATGATTTATCTCATGGATTTGGCAATATGGTAGAATGTACATGTTGGCTTAAGATTTACTAATGTTATGATCATATTGGGTTTTCCATCCATTGAGAAGGTTGTCACAAGTGTACATATCCATCATATAAAAAAATTTATGCTACAATCAATTTCAAACCATTGAGGGGATGAACATACACCATGCACCCTAAATCTCATGAGGCAGCCCAAACATGTTGTAAACACTTTCAAAATAACCAAAAATTCTACGCTCCCCTTTACAAGGGAAGTTTTTACACCAACACTTATCAAATCCCTTTACAACTCGACCAAATCAATTACATGCAATAAATACTAGTTATGGTCCTAGAATCAACCACGATCATTTGCAACAAAATTGTCAACCATGCCATAACAATATTTCAATCATCTAATAAATAATTAGGTTTATGGTGCTAGTTACAATGTTTTTCTAGTTGTATGCACCCTTGCTATATAGATGAGAAACTATGCATATATGTTTATATAATGATTTGGATTCAAATGTATGCACATGAATATATATGTACAATGAAAATGATTTAATTTTTATATGTATTACAAGTTATGCAAGGGATTAGGCTACATAATAGGGTTTCATTGTGATTAGACTACAAACTAGGGCTTATGCCACTAACTAGGGTTTTTAGGCTAGGCTCCAAGCTCTAGGGTTACCAGCTTAATGTTGAACTCCACTATCATGACATCATTGTCACCAACACCATGCCCACTACCACAATCACCTTCAAGCCTCGTCATCCTCTTGCTCGTGGTGCCATCATCCTTGTCCCCATCAATCATCCGCCATCCACCATCAACCTAATTCACTTTGTCTCATTGTCACCGTCACCATCCCTATCCTCACGCCCATTATCACCATCGTCATCATTGTGCTCATTGTCACCATGGTCTCCATCATGCTTATTGGAGTCTAGGCCATTTAGCCTCTTCGTTTATGTATTTTGGGTCATATATGGATTGCACTTGATTTTTTTTTAGTTGTATGCACCCTTGCTATATACATGTCAGAAACTTTGCATATAAGTGTATAATTCTTTGGATTCAAAACTAGGGTTTTTAGGCTAGGCTCTAGGGTTTCTAGGCTAGGATCTAGGCTCTAGGTTTACGGGATTAATGTTGAACTCCTTTATCATGACCATAACAAAAATGTAACCCTCACTAAAGCAAAACCACTTATTAGGCATGGGAAGCTTTTTATACTTTATTTTAACACTTTCATTAGGAAGTTTCATCAAATCTAATTAGAGGAATGACTAATGTCCTCAGAGGAACACCTTTGATATTCAAGGTAGAGGCAGGGGATAAATCCTAGAGGAGGGGGAACATGGTTCTATTTATAAATAGGATCCCAATATAGGAAAGGATTTTGATATGTAATTATTTGTTGTAGCTTGGAATTTTCTACACTCTATAGGACATTTAGGTCATTTTCACCATAACACCATCCCCATTCTCATTGCACCATGACCATCATGATTCATCAACACCATGCCCATTGCCACCATCATTATCACCACCATCCTCGTTCCCATGTTGTCACCATCAACACCATGCCCATTGCTACCATTAAATTAACCTTCATCCTCATCATGCCCATGTTGTCACCATCGCCATTGAGAGGCATTGGAATTTTTTCACAAAGCAATGCAATTTCATAATCTTGGATATTCTTGGAGAGATTGCTCTTGTGTGATGCTATGGATTTCACCATCCATATATGTTTCCTTTTGCATGATCGTTCAAGATTCTAGATATCATCTTGTGATATGCATAATTTGCTTAGATATGTGCTCATATATGACAATCCAAAGAGACAAATAGAGTCCAGCTGGTGCGTATTCAATCCAAATTGTCAAAGAAACACCAAAAGGTGTGTGAATTCAATCCAAAATTCCCATGATTGTCGAACTGTTCATGAAAAGAGAGAAAAATATGTGATACATGAGAGAAAAAATGCAGGAGAAGAGCGCAGGTTATTTTCTAAATTTTATGTTCAACAGAGGCGCGCACGTGCTAGGAGCACACACATGCTAGAAGCTTGTGCGCGTTCCTAGTGCGTGCGCGCCTCTGCTGAATGTTGCTTTGTTCGGTGGGTAACGTTTAGTTCATTTATTTCCCAATAAATATCTATATGTCGGTTTAATCCTAGAGCCCCTCCCCCATAAAGACCTTTTGGCCCTCTTCTAAACTGTAATCCCTAAGTGCATAAGTGCTTCTAGGTGTTTAGGGGTTTTGGGGTTAGGGTTATAAGGATTGTAGGTTAAGAGTTCAAGGTTATAGGGATTGTAGGTAAGTTATGGGGTTAAAGGTTATATAAAAATAAAAATCTACCAATATTAAAATGTGAATTATGATTGGTTAAAATTATATGAGCTATGCAAAATTGAATTTACAAATTATCATGGAAATTGAACACATAAATAAACCAAGATAACTTGAAATACATATTCAAAAGTTGATTTTCTATAAACCCCACAACCACACAACCTCACCAATATGAATCTTTATACCCACATATCTTAGGGTCTTTGCTTCTACTACACAACCCCTATTCTTCCAATTACTTGTTAATTCTAATGTACCATGCCTTAAGTGCCTTCTTTAGGCCATATATAACCTTCTTCAGTGTGCAGACAAGATGCTCCTACCTTGGAACTTGAAAAAATTGTGGTTGATATGTGTACACTTGTTCCTCCAAATCTACATTTAGGAAGGCATTTTCCATATCCATTTGATCGACATTCCAACTAAATTGTGCTACCGTGGATATAATTAATCGAATTATGCTCATCTTTTACATAGGAGAAAAGGTCTCTTCGTAGTTGATTCCCTCTCACTTAAAGAACCCTTTTGCAACCAATTGTGCCTTATGCTTTTCAAGTGTGCCATTTGCTTTATTCTTCACTTTGTACACCCATTTGCAACCAATGGGTCTCTTCCCTAGTGGAAGCTCTATGAGATTTCAAGTTTGATTTTTCATTTGAATCTCATGTTTGGTTTCCATGGCCTTCCATTCAATTTTCCCTATTCCCTCCTCAAACACCTATGGCTCATTAAATCCCTGAACATTGGCCATGAAAATTTGTTTTATGTTTTCTCTTACCCCTTGATGATATTATCTTAATCATTTCTCCCACCTGAATATCCGTAATGACTTGTTGAGCCACCACTATGGCCTCTTCTTGGGGCCTTCCTCATCGAAGTCAGTATTGTCACCATGACTTGTCTTACCTCTACCTGTTTCATACGAATGCTAATTTTCATTGTCTGCATAAAAAATTATCGTAGACTTCACATCCTCAAAATATTTCCCCATTTTCGGCGAAGCTTCTTGAATCTTGACACTTGTATCCTTCACCACAACTGGTTTCTCCATGGTAATTTTGAAATCTAAAGAAGCTTTGAAAGGTTGAACTTCTTCATCAAATATGACATATCTATTGAATATCAATTGATTGGTGTTAACATAAACCATCCTATAATATTTATATATGCCATTGTACCCTATGATCATCAATTTCTCTCTCTTAGGGTCTAACTTGGTTCTTTTCTCATCTAGAATCTAGGCATGGAAAATATAACTAAATACCCTAGGATGAATGACTTTAGGATTCCTCCTAGACCATGCTTCCTTTGCGGTGTTCTGCTTCACCACCATCATTAGAGATCTATTTAATAGATATAATATTGCAAACAATTCCTCATCCCAAAACCTATTTGGAACAGACATGTTCTCCATCTTACACATGGTCATCTATTTAATAGCATGGTTCCACCTCTCAACCACACCATTCTATTATGGAGTGTAGGGTGTAGTGAACTATATTTTTGTTTGATGCTTATTGCAAATGTTATTGAATTATTTGGAACAAAATTCTTTGTTATCATCAGATACGAGTGCTAAGGTGACATCCTAACTCTTTTTTCTTGAAACTTTTGAAATTCATTAAACACTTTATCTTTCAATTTCATAAAATACACCCACATTTTCCTATTGTAGTTCTCAACAAAAATAAGGAAATACATGCACATTTTCCTACTATAGTCGTCAATAGAAAGAAAGAAATACCGAACACTAGTGTTGGATTCCATGTTCATTGGTCCACAAATGTTAAATGAACCAATTAAATGACTATGTTTTCTTCCCAGACTTGTACTTCTTCAAATGGTGCTCTATGCTTCTTTCTCGTCTAACAAGATCCAAAAACACCCTATATTTGTGCTTGGATATCAATAAGTCCTTCTACCATATTACCTCAAGCCATATAAGAAAGGTAGGTTAACATTAGGTTCCATATAATTGATGTCAAAGAGTACTTATTTGTGCTTACCATTGCATGATCCATGACCTTTCCAATGTTGAATAGTCTAAACAATCCATGATTGTCCACACCAAGAGCTATATTCTTGTTGGTCTCCTTGTCAACTAAGAATCATTTATGTTTCCTAAATTTAGCATCTAGATTGGATTAACACCTTATAGTCTGACTTATCAAGGGTAGAATAATCTACATGCCTAACAAATAATACACATTGAGGAAAATCAAGTTCCTCGTGACCCATCCTTAGTGCTCATAACCTTCTAATAGTGAGATATCACCACTCATAGGACAAATGTCCTACATAGAGTTCATGTGTGGTAGTTAAAGGGAGTATTGGTTTCCCTTGAGCTTCAAAAGTTATAGTTTAGGCCTAAGTTCAATGTCGCATTCCTTTACATTGGTTTATAGCTCAAGACCTATACATAGTTCTCAAGCAAATATGATCATTTGAAGGTGAAGTATATGCTTGCAATGCCATATGTGTTTATTGCAATGAGAGTATCGAGGTGGTTACAACTTAGTATGGGGGAGATGTGTGATGTAATGTAGCGTAATGACGTCATGTTATGTACCCAATAGAAAAAAGTAGTTAAAAAAAGTTATGTCGGCTCATAAAATAAAAAGTGAAAACCAATTAAAAAATCCATATCCGCTCATAAAACAAAATTTTAAAACCAAATAAAAACTCATTAAAAAAATAATACCTCGAGAAATAGGATGCCTCTCAGTGCTTGATAGATACGAATTCAGGACGGATCTATGCTAGTTCAAGGAAACAATCATACGCTAATGATACCATGATGGCACAATCATCATCAATAGGCCAATGATACCCTCAAAATGGTATATGTTCTTGGTGAGTAAACCTTGTTATCCCTAAATGTATGTAACATTCCTTTCAGTCTCGAGCTTCAAGTCTCCTCCCATGACCATGTCCAAACCCCCAATTCCAAAGACTTGGATACATAGTGCCATGGAATCATGGATATCCCTGCAAAGTCATACATGGTGCTTTGAGACATTTTTCATGGCTTTGGATGCCTCAATGGTTTCTTTAGGGACAAATGCATGGTCTTTTTCCCTCAAATGTCATTCCCAAGACCTTGAGACACATAAATATTTCTCCAAGTCACCTAATTGCACCAACAACCCTAATCATAATCCATTGGCACACTCAAGAAGCCATGTGTGGTTGGTTGAGGAACCTTCTTAGTCTTTGATGGCTAGAAGACTTCTTCAAGGCCCAAGGTTTTGGTATCCTCCACTAAGCATGTCCAGGCCCCCAAGGCCCCAAGACATAAATATAGAGCATCATGAATACCATTGACAAATTCATGTGTTGTGCCTTGAAGCATTTTTCATGGGTCTAGATGCCTCAATGCTTTCTTTAAGGATAAATTCAAAGTATTCTTCCCTATAGCATCATCCAAAAGGCCCCGAGACATGTACACACTACTTAAAATTACTGAATGGCACTAATATCCTCAATCATAGAGTAATGATACCCTCAATATGTCACGCGTGGTTGGTGGATGAAATATTCTTATCCTTGGATGGCTAGAAGATTCATTTAGGTCCATAGGATCAACTCTCCTCCCTTGACTATGTCCAAGGTCCTAAGGCCCTAAGACATAGATACATATTTCCACATATATCCCTATGAGGTAATGCATGGTTCCTCAAGGAATTTCTCATGGATTTGGATTCCTCAATGGTTTATTAGGGCCAAATGCATGGTATTCTTCCCTGGAAAACCATTTCCAAGGCCCTAAGACATGTAGATACTAAGTTCAAAATGATATAATGACACTTCCATCCTCAATCACAGGACAATGATACCTCAAGAGGCCATGTGTAGTTGGTGGAGGTAACCTTCTTAGCCCTAGATTGATATAAGATTCCTTTAAGGCCCAAGTATTAGGTCTCCTCCCTTAACCATGTCCAATGCCCTAAGTCCCCAAGACTTGGATACATAGCACAATGGATACCCTTGTAAAGTCTTGTTTGGCGCTTTTAGACATTGTTCATGGCCTTGGATGTCTAAATGGTTTCTTTATGGCCAAAGGCACGATATTGTTCCATAAAACATCATTCCAAAATCCTTGATAAGGAACATAAATATTGCTCAAAACCACTTGATGGTATCGACATCCTTAATCATAGGCCAATGATACCATTAAGAGGTCATGTGTGGTTAGTGGAGGAAATTAGCATAGCTCTTTCTGGATAGAATATTCCTTTGGGGCCCAAGGTTCAGGTATCTCTCTCTCTCACTATCTCTCTAAACTGGCTATGGGTTATAGGTTTTAAGGTTTGGGTGTTTGATGATAGAGTTTAGGGTTGATGAGAATTAGAGGTTATAAGGGTTAGGGGTTAATTTTTATTTGAAGACACTTTAGAGGCTAGAATTACGTGGTTAGGATTAGAGGGGTAAAGGGATATATATCATTATGTGTTAGTATTTAGTATTTTTAAGGGCTATACTAGTTTAGGATTATAGTGGGCCAAGAGTTATGGTGGCTAGTTGTACTAGGGACTAGGGATTCCAGTGGCTAGGGACTAATGGTCAAGGGTTTGGGGATTGAGATATAGGGGTCATGGATTTATGGTTACAAGGATGAATATTTATATGTAGATGAGGATAATGCGAGTTAGTGATTTTTTGTGATAATATATCTCCTAACCCTTGTGGTGAAGGAGAGAAGAGAGGGGTGAGGGAGGGAGGATGGATTGGGTAGAGTGGAAAAGAGTGGGGGGGATTGGGTGGATAGGAAGAGAGATAGATAAAAATCAAGGTGTGACAAAGAATGCGTGCGTACTACAATGCGTGTGTGCATCCACATGTGCGTGCACAAAAAAACGTGCGCGCCTTTATGCGTGTGTGCCTCTAAGCGTGCATGCATCTACGTGTGCGTGCATCTACGCGTGTTTGGATTAAAAAAAAATTGGTGCCCTTGCAAGTTTGGTATTAGCTTAAGATTTCCAAACCTTGAGGCTTGGTTTGAGTTATGAAAGAACACACCAATTTCTGTAACTTCATGTTTTTCACGCTTAGTTCTGCATATGCTCCAATTGTGCACTACTGATGAAATTGCACACACTTGTCGAGCTCTATGTGCAGATTCTAACTATATATTTTATGAATAGATCTGTTATTGTTTTCTATTTTTAATTCATTTTTAACTACACTCATGTCAAATTTGTAAAGAACATAGGTCGTTTATTTGGACTATAACTTTTGATTGGCTTACATATTTCGAGAACGGAAAAGAACCCGCACAAGAGTACAAGAATACCTACAAGCTAAAAAAAAATGATTATGTTCAGACCATGATATGGTGGACCAACACTCAACCATGTCGTTTTAAGGCTTCACTGAATTTCGTAATTTAAAATAAAAAATTTGAAAAAATAGCCCTGCACAAGATTCGTCTGTTTCCTACACCTCTACATATTTGTTTCCTCATAATATGACAATTTACATAACAAACTGGTGGACCAACACAAACATATGCATTATGTTTTAGAGAAAAAATAATGTACCAATCTTAAAATAATGACATTTTGGGGTAGTTATACCACTTTTCCATAAATAAAAGTTATATATTCCGGAAGGTGATCTGTTTTTCTACGTTTCATATTTTTACACCTAATTCTAAAAAAATTGTAGGTACCTCCAATAATTCATTTTAATGATAAGATTTTTGTTTTTACAGCATGCCATTGCAACTAACGTGTCATAAGTGGGTAGCATTACCTTGCACCATCTCTAAATTCTTTGGATGGGCCTATGCCTAAGTCTATCTATGCAAGAATGGTTTATGTTGATACAATAGTAGAATGTTGTTATTTAATGGAAATTAGTGTGATTGCATAATTATATATTTGAATGCAATATTAAATATGCAAGAGATTATGAAACCACAGTAAGTGTTTGAATTCTGTTGAAGGTTTTCTTAATAAGAATGGTGCACTCACATGTTTTAGTGCAGGTCTGAATGCTTGAATTCTTGTTCACCAAGTTGTGTGAGTTGTAAATGAATTGCTAATAATTTTATGCTTATGCCAACTTATGAAAAGTTAAAACTAGGAATATGTTTCTAACTGAGATAAGTTGTTAGCTGATTATAACTGTTAACTGATGTTATCTGGTAAAGTTGTTAGTTGGTTATAACTTGTTACTCATTGTTAATAGCAGGGAAATTTTTAGGGGCGAACTTTAGCCAATTGGCTATTTTTTGGGCTCTTTTTCAAAAAATAAATTCGCTATTTGGTCATTTTTTGTCTCTAATATTGCCTATATTTACATAAAATAAGTTTTTTTATCATAATGGTTTCCAAATTTTACAAGTTTCAGTAGTAAATTGTATATTTTATATTTTATATTCGCCTACCAATCTATATATATATTTTTTCAATCTAAAATAATCGCCTAGAATACTATACTTAAGTATATTTTTGTAATCCTTAAAATTTACCTTGGTTAACTGAAGTTATATGATATGATTTATTTGTATGTATCTAATGCTATTACCTGTAAGTGATGCAGACAATGAAATTGCAAAACTAAGACTTTGGATGCAGAGAAAGAGATTGCAATATTAGAGTTCTCTGGGGTCATCCAAGAGATTCTACATCATGTTTGATTGAAGAATGTGGAATAAATAAAGAAATTAAAATGTGCTCAAGCCTTGAGGAAGAAGGAAAATATCTTTACCCTAACCTCAATTTAATATTGAAAGAATTCTTATAGGGAATAATATTCATAATTTTTTTTTACTTTGAAAAGATACTTAAGCTACAAGTTCAACTAACATGGCACACACTTGAAAGGAATGGACACATTCTTGGTGTTGTGTGTTGATGTATATGTAACTTCGGAATGTATTTCATCCATGTATTTCATTTATATATTATTGTACTCCTATAGAGATCTGTCATTCCTCTATATGGAAGTGTCGTCATATGTATTGACAAGTGTCGCAAGTGTGTGAAATTGCCGATGGGTTATTAGACCACCATGTGTGGGGTCGGACCTGATTTATATATTATATGGTTGATGTACCTAGCTAGACAAGTCGTCCCCATAAGGATATTAGGAAAACATTTTAAGTACAAATAGAGATCAGGAGATATCTATTTGCATCATTCGGAAACTCATTCTTCCTTCACTCAGAAAGTGGCGCACTAGTGAGAAGGAGGATCATCTGCTACTAGGAGACTATCTCTGTGTATTTTGGTTGTACTTTGGTTGAGCCATTTCTCTCTCTATCTCTGAGGAAGTTGTGGGGTTTTTCACCCTAGGGTTTTCCCCACGGAAACTCTATGTCTCTTGTCTCTCATTCTTTTGCTTCTTGTGATGATTGACATAATTGTTGTGATTGATATGCATTGATATACTGTACATGTTGTTCTCTTAGTAAAGATCCTAGAGTATTGTGAATTAATGCTCAAAATTTAACATTGTGTTGTTTCGTGGTTGCCGACATTGATTACACCCCAAAGGAATGGACACATTCTTGGTGTTTCAATGTCAAAAGATAAATTTAACATAATGATATATTTTTAGTTTTATGATAATACATTTTGATAAATGCATGATATTGATGAGCTTGGCTAGCCATTTTGTGTTTATCAAGTTTGTATGCAAGTTGGTGCTTGCATATTAAAGAAGAGAAGTGAAGTGAAGAAAGGAGCAAAGCTAAAGAAGAAGAAGACTATGCAAGAAAAGGATGAGTTTCCTTTGGTTTATTGCATTGAGAATATGATTCCTCTTATTAAGGTTATGCAAGTTAAGGATGGGTTTTCCCCAGCCGATTGCATTGAGCATGTATTTTCCTCTAATTAAAACTATGCAAAGCTGAGGATGGGTTTTCCTCAGCCGATTGCATTAAGGATGTGACTTCTCTAAAAGAGCAGAAGACTTTGCAAGTTGGTGTTGTAGTAAAGATTGAAGCAATATAATAAATTAATAAAAACCCTCACCTACTAACAAAATTTGGAGGGGGGGGGGAGGCACCCGGTCTAACGAATGAACCTAATAATAATAATAATAAAAGTGATTAATGATGTGGTATTTATGATGATCATGTTATCTAAGAATCCTTTGAGAAAACCACAGTGAGCAACCCGGCCCTTGTAAGTCCTATGGATACATTTCAAATATGAAGTATATTAATTGGATTATGAACAAGGTTTGGGTAATACTTTTACGCACACATGTAATAGCACTAGAGGAAGGAATATGTTCATAGTGCTGTGTGGGATAGATAATGTGGATCCCAACCTTAATGAAGACTAAGCAAATAGAGCATCTGCATTTCAAAGAGAAATAGACGAAGGAGTAGGGAAGCCACAATTGTGGAGCTCCATATTAGGAAAAGACTAAGAGGGGGAACTCTTACTCTTTACTCTTTAATTATGTTTATTTACTTTCTAGAAAGAGAAAGTTGTTGAAATGCATCTTACAACTAAAATTGTTGTATTTATTTTGTTTAAATAAACAATTAATACTGAAATTGTTAAATTTATGTAAAAAGAAATAAAGATGATTGGAATATTCTATATACATATGTTGAGATAAGCATGACATGCATGAAAGCATTTTAAGTAAATCTTGAAAAATGTTGGTCATTTAAGTAAATGGGATGGCTAATTTTTATTATGATGGCCTAATCAATGTTTGGTAATTGATTTCAGAGGAGAAAGTTATGTTGGAAGTTGGTTGCGGATTTTTTAGAATCTAAAGAGGAGTGGGAAAAACTCATGTTATCATCAGCAGAAACAACATGATGAAGTATGTCATAGTTTGGTGAACCTGACTCATCTTTGAAGAAACAACTTGAAAGCAAAAGTACAAGGACAACCTTGCAGATTTCTGAAAATTTTATGTATGTAAGCATTGTATTAATATCTATAAGCATTAAACACCAAGGACAGTGTAGACTATAAGGGGGAGGGGAATGTAACACCCCTGGTTTGAAACACCTAGTTTGATGATGTCAAGATGTAAATATTGACTTTGAATGCTTGTAAGACTAAACAATTTGTACTTTGTAAATATTAATACTAAAAATCCACAATTGGTCATGTTGACGCAGTACACTTAAAATATTGGGGACTTGTGTATACACCAGAGACAGTAAGGGGGTTATGTGTCTTAGGTGGGAGACCATGGTACAACCTTGTTAAATATTAATTCCCTAAGTTTATCCTAAATCTTTAACCCATTGAAATGAATTTATACTATTAAAATCACAATTATTATTTAATTATGATTAAGTGGGATTTTGGGTGGTTTATATATATATATATATAATAAAAAAATGTGCTGAGAGGGAGCCCATGTGGTTCCAAGTTGCATGCATGGACTTATGCGTGCAGGGGAAAAGTAATTGGTGTCCATTCTATACAAAAGAAGAAGAAGATGGGAGTTATGAGAAATTTTTCCATGCCTGGCTATGTCAGAGAGAACATGGGCGATAGTTATTATCCATGAATGAAAACCGATATGAATCCCTGAACCTGTGAGCCAAATTGGTGATACATTTCTACTGCAATTCTGTCCATTTTGTCTCTGGTCTTTCCAGTGAAGCGGTAAATGGTTTATGCAGCTAAATTGGTGGATTTATGAGCACAGATGGTAGTGATTTGTTTCACTATTGTGCAATCATAAGGAAATCAAGGAGGTTAAGTGCGTTGTTTGGCATGGAATTGGTATTCAATCCAATTTTCCTTATTGCCAAGTGTAAATTTTGAAAAAGTGTGGGGAATTGGTGAGAAGTCCATTTGGTGAATGGACAAGTATCAGCTCGGGGGTGGAGTTATGCTAAGAGAATAATGAGCATAACTACCTCCATTTGGGTGGAGCGTGGCTGCGACGAAGCCAGTTTTCCATTTCAAGTATTTTGCAGATAAGTTTAATACTTGAAAATTTCATCTTAATTTCTGAGATGTTATTTAATTAATCACTGGTTAAATATTTGCATGATTTCCTTCTTAAATTTCCTGATTTTGAATACAAGGTAGGAATTCATATTTCACTTGGCTTATTCATGGGCATGGAATAAGTGTAAGTTTAATTATGCAACATTGCTTGGAAATTTTATGCAATCCAGTTCTTTATTTAAGTCAAAGTCAAAATTCATTTCTTGTAGAAATTGTTAATTTCTGGGTTTGAAAATGTAATGTTTAATTAAACTATGTGGAAGAACACGAGGCTTGGAAAAATCAGAAAAATGGATAAATAAACTGGAATTTTATCCATTTCTAGTATTTTTCATTAACTTAAAAACTTATTGTAAAAATATATATTTATTGTTGTAAAAGCCTATGTGAAAATGCTAGCTTTACTACATAGTTCAGTTCTTACTGTGCAACTTGTAAGCTAAATGAAATGTTATGCAAATTATTTCGAAATGATTTAAACTCTTATTTTTCCAATTAGTTGGAAAAGCATAGTTCCATAAATAATGAATGATATGTTTGACATAATTGTTCTCAGAAATTTGAAATTATATGTCAAAGATATTTCATTTGGGAAAAGATAGCTCCTAAGAGTTAAATAAAATGTTCAATATAATTATTTAATAAAGTTTAGATGTTTGTGTGGAAGGTGGGTTCGACCCATTTTGCCTAATAGGTATTTTGTTAAAACCACAGGATGATTTGGTTTATTAAAACCACAGTGTGATTTGGTTTATTTGAAAAAGATTAAATTTTTATGTTGAATATTTTATGTCGAAGCTCCAAAGTACAGTAAATGTTTAAGTCCTAATTTTGTTTATTAATTAATCTGTAAGCAAAACCATGTGTTAAGGCACGTTTTTAGGTGCTTTGGCTGGAGTGGTATTGTTGTTTGAAAACCACGGGCTTAAAATTGTTAATTTAAAAGAGTTTGAATGTTTATGTTGAAGTCCAAATACAACTTTGATTATTTTACAAATATCATGGGCCAATTAATGAGTGTTTTTTTTTTTTTTTAATTTACAATTTTTGGAATTGTAGGGTTTGCATGTAAAATTCCATGGGTTGAATAAGTAAATTATGTCTCTTCTATCTTTAACGAATATGAAAATAACGAAAAAATGTTTTCTCAATTATTTAATGGAAACCCGACAGGTTTTTGGAAATATGGCTAATTAAGTTTAAAAAGGAATATGTTGAATTCATATTCTCCTTTGAATTAATAAAATGAAAAAATGGCATATATTGAGAAATGTTTAAGTATAAAATTATATTTCCTAAGTTATGGCTACCAAATTCATATTGGACAATTCCTACAAAGTACTTACCGTTATGTTTTTACTGCGCAGTAAGTATATATATATAAATAATATAATGCAAAAGAATATAGTTCTTTTCCTTGTTTTAATAATAAGGAAATTAAATATCTTGAGGAAATATTGATTTTCCTTGTCTTAAGGAAATATTTGGCATAATGTTTATATGCTTGTGTCGAAGCTCACTCTCAAATCTCACTTTGTCATAGCTCACTGGTGGAATATCACTATGTCATAGCTCACTCTATCATCGTTCACTTCGTACCAACTCGTGACATAGTGTCAGAGTTCCTAAGAATGAATTTTTATAAGGAAAGATTTGTAAATATTATTTTCGAAGCCAAAAAAATTTATGGTCCAATAATCATATTTAGTAAAAATAATATATGATTGGTATTGATATGGGTGCATAATTATATGTCTTAATCTATTTATTTTACGTGAGTAGATTCCTAGAGCAATTCTTACTGCGCAACAACTTTTGAAAAGAAAGGGGTATGTTGAAATAATGTTATCTTTGTCTTAATTAATTGGTAATCAAATAAGTTGAGGCATGTTAAAATAAATATTTATAAATGTTTTTGCTCTAATTTTATGGAGTTTAATGTGTAATCCATAAGATAGAGTTTTACTGCACAACATGAATATTATTAAATAAACATCTCATAAGTTATTATATGCTTTCAATATTATGAATTTTATGCATTTGTTACAAGAAATTATGGGTCTTATGGATCAAGTTGAAGCTTCCACTAATTACTTGTATATATTTTATGCATTCAAATGCAATTGTTATGCATTTTTTATAGGATTGCATATATGAAATATGCATGTAGCTAATGAGCATTAATATATTTTATTATATAAAAACAATTGTGTATTAAGTCTAGTGTGACACTAGGTGTGTTACAAAATGTATAGAAGCCAAATCAGAATGGTTTAGTATGAACTGATTATGTAATTATGTACATTTTCACTTTTTAATATAAAATCCATGATTATTGTAGACTAAAGGATAAATGATAGATGGGGGACTATAATTCCACAAGAGGCAGAGTGAGAAGGGGGTTAAAAGGGAGATGATCCTAGTGACTTATGAGTTAAGTCATTATCCTTAATATTAGTTTTTATCCAATGTTTTAGTAACCCCCATTTATAAAATTTCATTAGACATAATTGTTGGCAGGTGGTTTCGACAGGTTAGCATCGCAGATGCTGTGCAAGGCCGAAGATACCGCAGAAGGTGGAAAGTTGAGTGCAAATGATAATATTTTATGTAATTTTGGGTCAGTTGAACCGTGGTAGGTGGGTTTTTGAGTCATTTGGACCACAATCGATAGATTTTGGGTCATTTGCTTTAAAGTGTCGGTTAGGAAGTAGTTAGTAAGTGGACAAGCAATGTAAAGGTGCAAGCCTATAAATAGATGTAGTTTTGTAAGTGTTGAATTATCTTTGATATTTCGTATCTTGGATCTGGAGATATCTTTTGGATCTGTCTTTTGCAGAGTTAATATGATACGACAGAGTTATTTAGCAGAATCCCTGTGTTTCCCTGTTTCTCTGTGGTAATGCATTTCGCGATATGAATATATGAATGATGCGATGTTTCCTTGCTGCGATTAATGATTTACTGTTATATTTGTTGCAATTATGATTTTCTCTGTTGAATGATGCATGAGTTAAATGTTTAAATCTATTTCGGAAATGTTGCAATAAGTTGAGTAATTGAGCCACAAACATCCTCCTTCATTCGGCGGAAACATGGTTCCATCAACTCTCCCTTGAACATCTTGGGTGAGACCTCATCTACTCTGCAGGTGTTACTAGGTGGGGTAAAACCTATCTGGGCCGGTGCTCAGGGAGATCGCGGTGGTTTGGGTGTCGACGCTGCTGGGAACCCCTGTCGACTAGGTTTGTGTCAACAAATGGTTCCGTTGTCGGGACCTAGCGCGAAGTGAAAGGAGGATATGTTGTGGCATCCAACGCAACCGAAAATCCAGAACTGGTTTGACCAGAAGTTGCGAGAGTTTGCTAAAAAAGAAAACTAGAACCCTCGACTGACGGTAGATCAGTGGGTGGAAAGGTACATTCATGACGGTCCGTACAAATACTTTTTCTATGAATTCCCAATCATTTTGTTTGAGTGGTTAGCAAATTTGACCTTTCAGAAGAGGAACTTCCAAGGTGGTGAACTGACGACCTGGACCCCAGAACTGATCCAGGAGCTGCAGGAAGTCGACAATAAGGCATCGCGGGCTGTCGAAGTTTGGATTGACATCATAATGGAAGGCTACATCACTGAATTTGTGGTTGATACGAACAAATCCTATAGTGAAGCTAAAAGATATTTCTTCCGTGGACTACGTGGAAGGTTCCTATTGTCGCTACAGCTGTCTATTAAGATGCTCATTTGCGAGAAGGGCATATTGAAGATGCATCTTGATCAGTAGAAATCCTGGTGGGCGAAGGCCGTGGGTACCGCGACAGCACAGGGGAGGTACATGGAATGGTAAGGGGTAGATGGGTGGAGGTCATGACAAGACTGTGAGGGAAGCCAAGGAAGAGAGTGGTCTTATAAGGGGAGGAGCAATGTTTTGACAGGAAAAGAGGCAGAGGATAGGAGAAGGTCCTGCTGCGATCGAAACGCAAGGCTACAAAGGAAGACCAAATGAGACAAAGCGACCTCATAGTCATGACAAGGAAAACCAATCTATGCCCAGGATAGAGGCAGGACCAAACCCCAGCAGCAATGTGCCCACACCTACACCCACTATCTCTCAACCAGTAAGAAATACAACTTTGACACCACCATGTTCATCAAGTCAACAGAAGTTACTTACTAGTAGTTTAGCGACTGGAGGAAGGAAGCCCAGGATGGCGGGTGAGGATACCAAGTTACCGCTGTTCCACGTAAATGGAACAAATAATCCTGAGTAGTACTGGTTTTTATGTGAAGCAGTCTGGACTGTAAAACAGATTACTGATAATAATGATAATAAAGGACAATTAGAAACAACTCTTCAGGGTCGCGAATTAGACTGGTTCATGAATTTTGTGCAGGTTCCTGTAGGCGCTCTAGAGAAGACACTAGATGGATTTCGGGTTGGATTGATCACAGAGTTTAAAAAACCCAAATCTGAAGCGCAGTATATTATAGAGCTAAAAGAGATTAAGCAGTACCCCAATGAAACGGTATGGGATTTTGACTAGCGATTCAAAACGTTGATGGAAAGGGTCAGTTTCAACGTGAGCACGGTTTAGCAAAAAGAATGGTTCATCACGGCATTTCTCCCACACATTCAATTACCACTGATGCAACATAACATTACAACACCGAGTGAAGCTCTTGAGATTGCAATGCGGTTGGAAGCTTCACCGATTGGTGAGAGCGCAGCTGGCATGTCGTAAATTCAAATGCAGCTGGCCAACCTAACTTTACAGCTACAAGACCTTAAGAAGGGAAACGAACAACGCAAGGAAGTATGGTGTACGTGGTGTCGAGGAGAGGGGCACACCAAGGACAATTTCCCTGACTTTCGCAATTATCTAGTACCAGGACCACCGAATCCATTGAGTGGAGGTGGTATGTCGTGGTGTCACATCTGTCAGGTATATGGACACTGCCATGAGGAATGTCAATACATGCAAAAGATGGTCACAAAACCGATGAATTTGTATTGCACATTTTGCAAATCAGTGGGATATGAAGACAAAGATTGTCGTGCATATGGGTTGATTCAGGAGAGAACGTACGATGCATTCTATGTGAAGGACAACCAACGTGCCATGCAACAATCGCAACCGTAGCCACAAGTATCCCAGCCGCTACCTCAACCGCAGGTGCAGTTTGTACCGCAGTAGCAACCACAACAGTTTATGCCGCAATATACTCTGATGCAAATGGATCCATAGAAGCCATAGTACATTTAACAACCCCAGTATTTGCATCAAGGGTAGGGCATGCAACTGAATCCTATGCAGCAACAATTCAATCAACCGCAGTACCAACAGCAGGGAGGATTCCATGGAAGATTCTAGGGCGGACTTGGTGGAAGATTTGGTCGTGGATGAGGACAAGGAGGTCGTGGACCTATTCAGTGCTATCATTGTGGGGTATGGGGACACTATCAGCAAGATTGTCCACAATTGCAGACGCAGTGTACGTTTTGTTTTGTTACATATCACACTGTTTAAAACTGCCCCCAGTTGATTTCACGATGGCAAGTGGGGAATGTTCTACAACTACAGAACCAGAATCAAGTACAACAACCAGGGCAGAATCAAGTGCAACAACCAACGCAAAATCAGAACCAACGTCCGAATCAAAATGCTAACCAAAATGTGAACTTTCCCAGGAATCTGTCACTGAACCAGACTCAGGGAGCGACTATTGCGACAATTTTTGTGGAGCTGAGGACACAAGATGATGTTGTTGTTGTTATCACCCGTGGAGGTGCGATGACATGAGAGGATAGCCCACATCCACTCATCCGGTTAGTAGGATAGAAGAAGGTTCCATTTGACATTGATTTCAAGCGCGATGCATTCTTTCAGGTGCGACGTGCGATGGAAAAAGATCGTGGTAAGGCTATTATTTGAGACATGCCTCCTTTTTTTTATGACACTTCAAAGGTCGGTCCATCGTGACAGTCCGAAACCTTGCAAAAATTCTTTGAGAGTTGTTTATCGCTAGCAAGGGATCCTGATGCTCTTGCCGAGATCGAGGGACTATTGCAGCGACCATCCATGGGACGGAAAGAGTCTGCAGTAAACTCATTACAACGGTGGAAGATAGGTAAGGATATGCGTATGAACATTCAAATTGGAGATTATGAAGTTGATTCAGTTATTCTGTATCTTGGTTCGGATGTCAACATCTTAACCAAGCAGGCCTGGCAGAAAATGGGGATTCCCACATTAAGCTGGTCTCCTGTATAGCTTCGGCTGGCTAATCAGGCCAAGGTGATACCGATTGGGAGAGTTCCACATCTGGTGGTGGACATCGAGGGAATGAAGATATATGCCGACTTCGATGTCATCGAAGTAGTTGAGGGAAGAAGCTCCTATCCCGTGTTGTTTGGTATTTGATGGGCTAACGACAGTGCAGCAGTTATTAACTTTAAGAAGCAGATGATGACTTTTGAAAACCGCGATCTCAGAGTCATTGCCCCATTGGATCCGGCTGAGGGACGTAGGTATATTGAATCGTTAAAAGATGAAGATCCCAGTGGATGGGACCATGCAGTCAATATTTCAGAAGATTATATTCATCCAGCTATTGACGGTGATCTTCGGTGGTGTAGCTTCAACTCTATGTCTTCCAAGTCTCATGACGCGTTAGAGAACTGGCAGAACCAGTTTCATGAGGTATCGCTCCACAAATGTGGGTTGGTCACAAAGTCACTATGCCACGTTGCAACAGAGACTGTTGCACTGCTTGTATACAAAGGGTTACCCGTCTTGTCCGAGTTTCTTGTGGCGTTCGAAGAAAAGGTGTCAGAACCACATCGACTGCTAGCATTAGAGGAAGCATTGAAGTCTGATCCAGCACACTGGTGGGAGACACATAAGAAATCAATCAACGGATGGTCGAAGTGCTGGAGATTGATGGTGGTTCGCTTTGGTGACACCGAAGTTTACCATACAGGAAAATATGACGGACAATATGAACCTGGAAATCATTTGATGGAATTTCAGATGTTGTGGGCATCGCGACCCAAGGACGAGTGGGTCCATGCCTTCGTCCATACACTAGATGAGATGCCGTGATCATGGTATACTGCAGCTAAATTGCAAGGATAAATTACCGTTGGAGTTGACAGTTTGTTTTACTCATACTTTCAGCTTCACGAATGCCAACCCGGATGTCCACAACGCTTTGCAGCTCATCTGCGACGTAGTTTTGAAGGTTGTTCCGGTGGCATATCCCGCGGATCCGCATGCGCACTGCAAGATGCAGTTCATGATGGAATGTTATAATATCACTGGTGGACCTGAGGATGGTGATGATCCATGGAATGTCAATATTTATCTGGAATCCGAAGGAATTCACGACGTTGTAGCACCTGATGCGCTAAGTGATTTGATCAGTCAGCCGCTGAAGCTCCGTAAATTCAACATTGGGACAGAGGACAGTCCAAAGTTTGTGAACATTGGGGACTATTGGGATGATGAGATGATGGGAAAGGTCACAAACTTGCTACATGAATTCCAAGACTTGTTCCCTACGAATTTTTCTGAAATGAAGGGAATCTTGGGCAATCTGGGGGAGATGAAAGTCCCGTTGAAGCTAGATGACAAACCAATCAAGCAACGACCATATCGACTGAATCCGCGTCATAAGGAGAGGGTCTAGGTAGAACTTGATCGCATGTTGGATGCTGGAATTATTGAACCAGTTGAGGAATCAGATTGGATCAGTCCTATGGTGGTGCAGGATAAGAAGATCGGCGAAGTGCGCATTTGTGTCAATTTGTGAAAGTTGAATGAGGCCTGCTTGCATGATCCCTTTCCGACCCCATTTACTAATGAGGTGCTCGAAGAAGTGGGTGGCCAAGAGATGTATTCTTTTACGGATGGATTCTCTGGATATCATCAGATCCACATCACAAAAGAAGACCACCAATGGACCACTTTCGTGACAGAATGGGGTTGTTTTCAATACACAGTGATGCCATTCGGACTGAAGAATGCACCTGCAATATTTTTGCGGGTTGTCGTTGCTGCTTTCCAGGATTTCATCCAGAATGTTTTGCAGGTGTACATGGATGACTGGACCATCTACAGCTTGATCAACGATCATTTGGAAAATATATGGTTGATGTTGGAACGCTATCGACAGAATCAGATATCGTTGAATTTGAAGAAGTGCATTTTATGTGCACCATTTGGAATATTGCTAGGTCACATTGTGTGCAAACATGGATTGTTAGTCGACCAACGTCAAGCAACTGAGAGCAACATTGGGACACACTGGGTATTATCGCAAGTTGATCAGGGGTTATGCAGCCATCACGACCCTTATGGAGAAGTTGCTGAAGAAAGATGCAGTATTTCAGTGGAGTCCCGAATCTCAAGTTAGTTTTGACACTTTGAAGGCTAAGATGGCTTCAACACCAATACTGGTATTACCAGACTGGAGTAAGGAATTCCATGTCCACGTCGATGGCTCATCGATCGCACTGGGAGTGGTTCTTGCACAACCTAGGGAAGGGGACCTGGATCACCCCATTGCGTTTTCCAGTCGGAAGTTGTCGTCTACAGAAAGGAACTATACAATGACTGAGAGGGAAGGTATAGCGATGGCCTATGCACTGCATAATTTTCGACACTACTTGTTGGGAGGACACTTTAAAATGTTCACTGATCACTCTGCAATAAAATATCTGGTCAATAAGCCTGTGTTGGGGGGAAGATACGTTGCTGGCTCCTTATGTTTCATGAGTTCGATTTTGAAGTGATTGTGAAGCCAGGACATTTGAATGTAGGCCCAGATCATCTATCGCGGATCGAGACAGGAGAGGATTCAACCAACATTGAAGATGGGTTTCCTGATGCACAACTGTTTAAGGTTGAAATAGCTGATGACTATTATGAAGATATCCTTCAGTTTCTAGCGACAGGTACTGCACCGGAGGGCTTTACAAACAGTTAGAAGAAATAGTTGGTGGTCAAGGCCCCAGATTTCCAGCTGATTGTAGGCAAGTTATACAAACCGGGATCGAACGAGATATTGAGGCGCTGCATCTTGCCTCATGAGAAAGGGAAGATATTGTCAGAAGCACATGCAGGGGTGGCTGGTGGCCGCACGACTGCCAGGAAGGTGCTTCACGCAGGGCTTTGGCGGCCCATGCTTCACAATTATGCAACATATTATGCGCGGACTTGCGATGTTTGTTAGAGGACTGGGAAACCCTCTAGGAGGGATGAGATGCCCCTGAAACCTCAAGTGACACTGCAGCCATTTGATAAATGGGCAGTGGATTTCATGGGCCCTATCAACCCACTTGGGAAACATACTGGTGCAAGATACATCATTACGGCAGCAGACTATTTGACAAGATGGGAGGAGGCTACACCAGTCATAGATTGCACCGCTGCGACAGCAGCGTGCTTCATATTTGAAAACATTGTCACTCGGTTTGGCTGCCCAAAGGTGTTGATGAGTGATCAGGGCAGTCACTTCATCAATTGCACCGTCAGCGCATTGACACAAAACGATAGATACAACATAAGAAGAGCATGCCCTATCATCCGCAAGCAAATGAGACAGTCAAAGCATTCAACAAGGTTCTGGAACATGCGCTGACGAAGGTGTGCAATGCAAACCACGAAGACTGGAATCTGAAGATCCCAACAGTTTTGTGGGCGTATCGCACCACGTGTAAAAGGTTGATGGGAGAGACACCTTTCAAGCTGGTGTATGGGCAAGAAGTGATTATGCCTATGGAGTACATCATTTTGAGTTTGCGCATCGCGGTACCAACAGGTATGGATGATGAAGAGGCATTAGGAGAATGTCTAACGCAGTTAGTCCAACTTGAAGAAGATCGCTTTGTTGCAGGATTCCACCAAAGCGTGGAGAAGGATCGACATAAGGCTTAGCATGATCGTCATATTAAAATTAAATAGTTTCAGCAGGGTGACTTGGTGCTGTTGTATGACAGCAAGTTTATGAAGCATCCAAGAAAGTTGCAGATGCATTGGCTTGGCCCATGTTACGTCAATAGCATCACTTCAGGAGGAGCAGTACGGTTGCAACAGTTAGACGGAGTGATTATCCCAAAGTTGATCAATGGTAGCAGGTTGAAGCCCTATAGGTCGGGCTCAGAGCAGCGTGATGCCTGAGTCACATCGGAAAAAAAAGAGAGAAAGAGAGCAAATGGTTCGGTGATAGGATGGTGCACCAGCAGGAATAGAATGTGTAAATAGAAGTGCTTTCATTGCAGTTTTGGAGAAGGGTCACCACAACGGTGGGGTCACGACCGATTCAAATCAGTAATTAATGCATAAATTTCATGACAGTTAATTACCGGCGCTTGTTCGAATGATGAGCATTAATGGCCTATCTAGCCAATCGGATGACAGGATCGATGGCATATTTGGGTCATTAAGACAGGATTTGGTCTGAATTAATGCATGATTTGGTCATGATTATGAAGGATCGAGTTGGGAACTATAAGAACCGGCCGAGGCTGGTCGGAAGGCACATGTTTGTAACGAGTGAGTTCAGTTCTCCATTGTTGAATTGTGTAAGGTTGGGTCATGTTGCAGAGGGCAGTTCGGGTGTGTCGAGCAAGTTCTTGGTGGAGTAAGAGTGAGCCATTTGTTGGCATTGCGGGAATTAAGTGCGGCATGCTAGGTGAGTCGGATATGGTGGAGATTTCAAGTGAAGCCGAATCACCCATCATCCCCATCAGTATTGCAGAGGAGTTCAATCTCAAGGATGAAGTTGCTAGCATGCTGGTGGGATCGTCCTCCATTGTGCGCCAGATGAGGGGGGGACACAGCCTAGCTCCCTGTGTCCAGAGAAATGATAGACCAGTTCCACTGCCCAAATGCCGGGAGGGGTCCCTGAGGAGAGCCCATCGAGCTCTGGTGTTGTGGAATCCGCAATCCGAGGAGGCGTGTTTTCTACAGATATCCGGGGCTATCGAATTCCATGTCGACCTGGTATGCAGCCAAGGAATCCCACTAAGAACCAGCGGTATCAAATCAAAATGCCTGCGATTCCACCTGGTATGAGCCGCACCACCGACATTGTGCGTATGTTGATGCAGCCGCGGTATGATGATCATGATTTGTTGGCGCTGGAAGATGTTATGACGGAGCCCTTTAAGCCATGAGCAGTGGGGCAGACTGGACCGACGCCACACATTCCACATGACTGGGCACGCGGTTTGGAGAAGGCTGGGTTGTGGGGTTAGATCAATATGCCACACTTTGGGCAGTTGGCGAAAGCGAATGCCTGTGTGAAACAGCTGTTGGCCTATTTTCATGGAGGCATTCTATGGTTGGATAGGCAAGTCACCGTCATGGTAGAATTGATTTCAAAAATCACAGGTTTTCCAAAGGTCGAGGTAGACCCATCGCAATATTTTCAGGGGAAGAACAACGACAAGAAGCTCGCGGCAATGTAATACCCCCAATTCGACCCTTAGGATATATTAGCCTTAAATGTAAATAATGTGTACATGTGACGTATGTTTTCCTAGCGTGGAGCTCAAGGCCAAGGCCCCGCTAGTGAAAGCCTAAATTTTGATTAAAGGGCAAGTATTTTATATTTTGATACCATGTGCTCTTAAGCCATGGAAATTGTAATAGGATGTAAATAAACATCAGGCAATATAAAATTCCAAGACTGGCTATGGAGGCAACGAATGAGAAGGGGCCACGTGTATCCACTAGGGAGTAGTGAGGGGGCTATGGGAGTGAACCATAGGTTGCCATATGTCTTTATGAGAACCCATTTGACCTTTCTAGATGACATTTATTCATGTTGTAAGAGAGGGGTTGAAGAATTAAGTCAATGACTTTGATGGAGCATGGGCAGCCCTGAAATTCGTATGGGTAGGTATGGGCTCTGTTTACTTGTCCCATAAGTCACTCTACCTCATGGGAGGTGGCTTCATTCTCATCCCCATTCCATGGGGAAGGGGGCCATCATCATTCTCCACCCAAAAACGAGCTCCCAGCAGTAAAAGAAAAAAACCAGAAATCGCGACTGTGAAAGAACCCACGTTTTGGGAAGCCAAAAACGTCCCGATTTGGTATTGGATAGTGAAATCCAATGGGGGATCCATTGGTAGGAACCTTGGGGCGAGTTTGGGAGCAATAGCTACCCCAAAATCCATGGGAAAACCCAGTTTTAATTGCCCAGAAAATCAGTGACGGATTTGGGTTAGTTGTTGAACAAAGCTGTGAGAAATCCAAGTGTGGATGTTCGAATGGAGGCTGGGATCGTTTGAGTCTAGCTTGATGTGTACCTAGCTCTGGGATTGAGCTCAGTGGACTAGCATTCCTCTCCATTTCCCATTGCATGCTTGAAAAACCCAACTGTGTGTTGGTTTAGCATGGTTGTCTGAGTGAAACCCTGACTGTGAGTGAGCCATCTAGTTCCTCCTTCGTGGATACACAGCCCAGCTCGGGGGTGATCTCTCAGCTGAAAGAATACAGGCTAGACAGAGATCTATGGTTGGGTGGAACGTTGCTCTCACGTAGCCAGTCGTTTGGTCCATTACAATTCGAGATAAGTATTCTTGCAATTGAATTATGTTAATTCTATGCTCTGCAAATATTTTAATTAATGACTGTTGTTTATATGATTGAACGCATGATGAATCTGTGTGCATATGTTGTGTTTAAATCCGCTTTGTTTTATTGAAGATTACATCTGTATAGAGAAGTTTTAATTATTACAGATTTATGAGTGAAAATATTGGGGCTAAGTTTACAAAAGCCCGGTATGTTGTTATTCTTTCCTTCCCTGCATTTAATAAGGAGAAGGGGACATTACAGTTTGGTATCAGAGCCCTAGGTTCAACACTACGGCTGTTGGGCCCTTCACAGAGATATAAGTCATTGTGTGTGTACATGCATTTTATATTTGGAACTAAAATGCATTAAAGAAACCTCAAGATCGCATGGCTTTTATTTGTTGGAATGGGAAATCATTTCCATTACTGTTTGGGGATTTTTGCAAGCAGTTTTGCATTGATTGCATTGATGGCATTCTATGAAATAGAGATGGAGCATGGGCAACCTCTGCCATCTTATGTTGTTTTGATTTGTTGTTTCATGCTTAAAGACGTGCAATTTTCTTTTCTTGGAATACTGTGTTGTTGCAAATATGATTTCTGTTTGTTAAAATTTCCTAAGTGTTTTCGAAAATTCGTTTAAGACTGTTTAGGGAAGAATTCCCGAATGACTTCCGCAACTGCGGAAGCATTCGGCGAATTGCCCCGAAACTGCGGAAGCATTCTGCGAGTTTTGCCGCAACGCGTAAGAGTTCGGGAATTCGCCCCGAAATTTGCGGAAGGAATTCCCTTCCGAAATTTGCGGAAGGAATTCTCTTCCGAAATTTGCGGAAGGATTCCACGAGTTGTCCCGCAACGCGGAAAAATTCGACGAAATGCTCCGAAAAAGCAGAAAATTTTCTAAGTGTCGGCGTCGAAAGGAATTTTCGGAAGGAATTCTCTTCCGAAATTGCGGAAGGATTCCGCGAATCGTTCCGAAACGCGGGAGAGTATGGCGAGTCGTTTCGAAGTTGCGAAAGACTTCGGCGAATCGTTCCGCACCTACGGAAGACTTCGCCGAATCGTTCCGCAATTGCGGAAGACTTCGGCGAATCGTTCCGCAATTGCGGAAGGCTTCCACGAACCTCTCCAAAATTTTGGAAGTGTCCGGCTAACCGCCCCGCAACTGAGGCGAGCCGAGAATCACCTCGAAATTGCGGAAGGCTTCCGCCAAGCGCCCCGCAATTGCGGAAGGCTTCGGCCAAGTGCCCCGCAATTGCAGAAGGCTTCAGCCAAGTGCCCCGCAATTGCGGAAGGCCACAGCCAATCACCCCGCTATTGCGGAAGCGTTCGGCGAACTGCTCCGTAATTGCGGAAGCGTTCGACGAACTGCTCCGCAATTGCGGAAGCCGTTGCCGAACCGCCCCGCAGCTGCGGAGTGACTAAAACTTGATTTTTGGATAGCAGGAGCATCCGAACTCAGAATGGAATGATTCCTGTGGGGCTTGGAGGCCATTGACGAAGGCCATGAAAGAACCAGTGAAGACCCCTAGCCCATTACACTCCGATTTGACAGAAAATGGATAATAGTGACTTTTGAAGGACAGAGTCCCGAGGATTGACGGAAGGTCGATTTGAGCTGAAATTGATCAGGCGCGGCCATGAAGCAAGCACGATGTTAAGTTTAGAATCTTGGAGCCAAAATCCAAAGGATGTGGAGTTGGGGTGAGTAAGAAGGCCAAAAAGCACTGTTCCGGGCCACTTTTTCGGGATTTTGAAAAGCTTGTGGGCAGTAAAAGTGACCCTAGATGTGGGAATCAGAAATTTTACTGAACTAGAAATTTCATATTCTCATTAAGATGGACAGTTTTCGTTAGACGAATATTTTCCAAAAATGCACCGTTTGGGAGATAGCCGTTTTTGGCCCAAAATTTAGAATTTTGGGAAAATGTGAAAAGTGAGAAGTAGTGAAATCCATAAATTCATAGAAGATGAATGGTGCATCGGAATTGAAATCCGTGAATTGCTGAATGTTCCTTGTTATATGGACTAACTTCGCCCGATAGATAAGTTTTTGTGATTCCTCATATATTTTCTTCCATAGGTGGCTGAAGTTGGCATTCGGGACCAAAATGCAACTGTGTAGAATGTGCAGAACTGGAGTGAAAGTTGTCATTTTTGAAGAGATGCAGTTTCTGCACCTGATGTCAGAATGGAGCATGAAGACAGGCAATGGAAAGCTTGTCCAGCAGGGAACAATTAGGCATGACCAGAGTTTGAATGAGGTCTACATATATCACAGATATTTAGTGCAGAAGAGTGCCAGCGGCTGTTTTGACAAACAAAATTTGTTGTCAATGTGGGCAATTTCTACAATTGCATGATATGGAAGAGGAATTCCATGTTGCAATGAGGGATCGAAAAGGGAAGAATTCCTTAAACCCCTGTTTGTTATCATACTCATAATTATGAAATTATCATATGGCATAAAAATGTTAAAAATGTAAGGGATTACATAGATGTATATGCACTAGAGGGCATCTTAACAAACATTGCATAGTGCATATGGAAATGCTTGTGCATAAATGGGATATTGCATATTGGTAGAATAATGGATTTTGCATATGCAATGAACCACTAATGGAGAATATTGTGGTTGATAATCACTATTGATGTTGGTATTGGTTGTAGGACCAGAGATAACAAAGAGCATGGCTAAATGTGCTGAGGATGTTGTTGCATGAAGCCAACAACCTTATGCAGAAAGGATGGTGCAACAAATCTATGATTATAAAGTTGGAAAAAGGACTGAGCAGCCTTGGTAAGAAGCCAACTGATCAGGTAACATCAGGCGATGTTAATGGTAACCATGCAGGTAATGATTATTGGTGCCAAATTGCATGAACGTTGAAAGAGGATTTGGTAAGATCTCTTCCACTATGTTTGATCTATGTTGAGTTAGTTGCATGTGATATTGAATACCGATTGGGATTGTTAACCTACCAAGCTTGGTGAGGTGTGGGTAAGTGAAGGAAATGATCCTTACACCCTATGACCGTTTAGAAATCTCAATGCATTCATATGAATTTATATCATGCCATGTGTATGTTGGTTATGTGCTTAGTAACCAAAGCAAGTGAGGACTGGTGGTCCTGATTATGATAATGCAAGTTATATGAGATAGTCATGTTTCGATCATAATATGCTTGAAGGAATAGTACTCATGAAACAATGCAAGGTAGCATTGAGTAGATGTGCATTAAGAGATTTTATAAATCTTGTGATGCATTGTATGAATGCATAGGGATGATGCATATATTATTGCAAAGTAAATAATGAATGAAATGATGAATTGATGATAATTCTAGGATCATTTCATGAGATGTTAAGAATGCAGAATAGTAAGCACATGAAGAGCCCAATCATGATCGATGGGCTGCTAGAATGCTCTGTGGAAGGACCGAGTTGTATGAATGATATGACTGTGAAATAATGAGTATTTACGATTTATTTAAGTTGCATGGATAGTGTGACTATGTCTTGAAATTCTATTATGATAATGACGCATATATAGAAGTGTATATATATTTTGTTGCATTTCAAATGTTAACAGCTGAAGGTGTTTGAATTATTGAGTGTTATAATTCTGAGATCACTTCAGTGACTATTATGGTAATGAATGATTATGTGCGTAGATACTCACAACGTGTTTGGTTGATTGAAGTTTCAGTTTCTGGTAGGAAGGTATTACATATGGCAATGAGGATAAGTCCATAGTAGAGACCGGGATCTACCACATGTAGAAGCCAAAGGTTATGAGAAGGTTCTCATTGTTGAGAGCTCTAAGTTCTGAGGACATGCTGTAAGTGGATGCTCATGTATGGCAGCAGGCATAAGACCATAACGGGTAGAGTGGTGTCACTTACAGGAGCCAAACAATATGAGGATAGCCTCATGGATAAGAAAACCAATTTCTGTAGTAGACAGAGTTGCAAATGCATACTGAATTTAATTATTAGTGCCATGGATTGGTTATGGAACAATCGGATTTGAATTGTAGTGTTAAATATTCCTAACTGTTTGGCTGTTCAATAAGTGTGCCAGGAAGACACATTGCAGTAAGACCATGAGAGTGGGCCCGCAGAAGCCAAACTTCATGGGAAGGGATTCCATGATTTGAAAATGGGTTTCAGGTGAAATGCCATAAGACATTATTAATGTCTCATCTGCACTACATGATTGGTAAACAATATGAGTGGGATGGTGAAGATTATGTCAGTAAGACATATGAAGGTTATGTAACATCAAAAGGAATTGGGATGGCAAACCGAGGGACTGTCAACTCAGAGAAGGAGCCTCCATTCCTCATTAAAGAAGAGAAATAACATCTGGAAAATGGATAAGTGTTCCATAAACCCTGAATGATATATATATATATATATACATACATGCATGTCTATTTATTAGAGTTAATATGCAGAGCATGTTTTGATTTTATTTCCATTATGGCAGACTGCTTGAAGTATGATTAGGACCTTCATATTTCACATCAGTAAGGAGTGCACGCCTTTCTGGTGCTGAGTTATGTTAGGGATGCCAATATTGACTACGCCTTAAGGGAATGGACGCATTCCTGGTGTTTCAAGGTTGGATAGTGAATGTTATGAAATATGTTTACAGTTTTAGAGCAGCAATACTAATGAACTTGCTTATCCATCTTGTGTTGACATCCTAGACAGATTGTAATTGATATTACACACTAAAAAATCTAAATAAAAGGATGTTGTGAGGGGTTGTGGTGGAAGGGTTAATATAAATAAAAGGATGTTGTGGAGGTTGTGGGGATTTCGATGAAGGGTTGTGAAGTATTGATGAAAGAGCTATTATATGCCTATGTCTCCATAGTAGAGCCTTGACCTGTAATGGTCGGTGGCGCAGTTGCCTTCCATTGGCCGATGACCCAGACGTATGTGCTGGCTCGGCAATGGAGAGGGCCAACCAGGTATGGGACTAGTTGGGCACCACCAAATGCTTGGTAAACCCAGTCGGCGTGAAGGTGTACTGGTAGGGCATTAATTATTTGATGATTTGGAGCAGCCCGCGTGCTGGCCAAACATCCTAGTCCGCAGGAGGATCCCAAGGCTTATAAAGTAAAAGCAGGACCCTATGGACCAGAGAAGAAATGCACAATACAGATAAGTATTCAATTTCATTTATTTCTTGTTTGGAATAATGAAGATTACAAGTATAAGTCTTGTAACAGTTAAGCTGATGCACTATTGTTTCTTTGTTGGAAACCTTGGTCATACAGGAAGCAAGGACCCTGAAAGAACTATAAATTGCTTGGTAAATCTAGAGAGTGGCTGGTTGGGAAAGATTATTGATGATTTGAAGCAGCCTGCGTGCTGGCCAAACATGCAAGATTGTTGATGATTTGGAGCAGCCTGCGTGCTGGCCAAACATACAAGGTTATTTGATGTTGTGGAGCAGCCTGCGTGCTGGACAAACATACAAGACTATTAGATGTTGAGGGGCAGCCTGCGCGCTGGCCAAACACCCAAATCCATAGGCAATTCCAAGGCTTGTAAAGCAAAAAAGGACCCTATGGAATACAGTGAAGACATCTAATGCAGATATGTATTTATTTATCTTGTAATTTCTTGCTTATGAATATACATGTGTATATGATTTGGTTATGATTTCCTATGAAAATAAAGTAAACATGTGAATTAATTCAATGTTTGAGTGTAGGTATTGCTGGAAGCAATGACTATGAAGGCATCTCAAGGATGCGAGTGGACATGTAACCACCCTAAAGAGCTCAGCATGAGCGGTAATGAAAGATGAGGCTAGTGGAACTGTGTGAGTCCTAGCAGCCAAGAGTTAGGCCAACCAAGTGGAAGAACTCCATGGTTGAGAGGTCTGGAATAGACCATAGACACTACATGTCATAGCCAAGAAGGGCAAGTCGAGCATTCACGTTGAAGTGAAAGAGGACAGGAGCATGAAAAAACCACAGTGGTGGTGTGGGTTCCAGAATGGAACAAGACTAAGAGGAGAAACTCTTACTGCTCTCTCTCTCTTTCCTTTTATTGATGCATTTATAGAATTAGAAAAATTGCTGAATGCATGCATGACTGAAAGTAACAGTGTGTTTATTTGATTAAAGTGAGTTTTGAATGCTAATTTAATGAATTTCTTGTGAATGGATGAACATGAAGGAATTCATGTGTATGTTGGGCAAGCATAAAAAGTGTGGAAGTCTCATGAGTAAAGCATGGACTATCCATGTCAACTAAGGAAAAATCATTGACTGATTTTTAACTGTTTGGGTTATGCTTGGCCTAACGAGAATTGTAATGATGAATTTCACAGGTGAAAAATTGAATCAATTGGTTGCAGCCGGTGCAGGCAAGTGTTGCTAGTGAGCAAAGTGTGGTCAGTTGTTCCCATTGACCATGGCGGCAGACCAAAGGCTATTAGGATTGGTTGTAAGTCTTCTTCAAACAATTGCCAAGACCCAAGAAAATCTTGGAGAGATGCTCAAGATGCAAAAGCAGCAGAACGAGATAAACCACAAGGTCTTGAAGGACACTCTTCGTCTGCAAAAAGAGGTAAAAAGCATTATGAAAGCAATCAACAAGGGAGAGAAATGTGGATCAATGAAGAAGCATTCATCCAATCGTCCGGTTAAGAAACGCTCCAGGTGGAAAGACTCAAAGGAAATTGAGCAGGCAAATATGAAGCAACCAGTGAAGTGTTGGAAGTGTGGAGGGGATCATTGCCTCCGTAACTGCCCAACAAGAGAACCTCAAGAGGATAAAAGCCATAAAGTTTTCAGAATTATGGATGAGCTAGAAGATCCGAATCAGCAGGAGCAGCTCGTGAAGATCAAAGGACTTGGTCCTGAAAGTTCAAAGTAAATGATAGAATGCAGGGCAGATCTGTAAATTTTTTGAAGTCTTGGATATGTGTAAATTGTATATGTATGCCTAAGTTTTGGAACACCGAGGATGGTGTTGTTCTAAGGGGAAGGGGAATGTAATACCCCCAATTCGACCCTTAGGATATATTAGCCTTAAATATAAATAATGTGTACATGTGACGTATGTTTTCCTAGCGTGGAGCTCAAGGCCAAGGCCCCGCTAGTGAAAGCCTGAATTTTGATTAAAGGGCAAGTATTTGATATTTTGATACCATGTGCTCTTAAGCCATGGAAATTGTAATAGGATGTAAATAAACATCAAGCAATATAAAATTCCAAGACTGGCTATGGAGGCAACGAATGAGAAGGGGCCACGTGTATCCACTAGGGAGTGGTGAGGGGGCTATGGGAGTGAACCATAGGTTGCCATATGTCTTTATGAGAACCCATTTGACCTTTCTAGATGACATTTATGCCTGTTGTAAGAGAGGGGTTGAAGAATTAAGTCAATGACTTTGATGGAGCATGGGCAGCCCTGAAATTCGTATGGGTAGGTATGGGCTCTGTTTACTTGTCCCATAAGTCACTCTACCGCATGGGAGGTGGCTTCATTCTCATCCCCATTCCATGGGGAAGGGGGCCATCATCATTCTCCACCCAAAAACGAGCTCCCAGCAGTAAAAAAAAAACCAGAAATCGCGACTTTGAGAGAACCCACGTTTTGGGAAGCCAAAAACGCCCCGATTTGGTATTGGACAGTGAAATCCAATGGGGGATCCATTGGTAGGAACCTTGGGGCGAGTTTGGGAGCAATAGCTACCCCAAAATCCATGGAAAAACCCAGTTTTAATTGCCCAGAAAATCAGTGACGGATTTGGGTTAGTTGCTGAACAAAGCTGTGAGAAATCCAAGTGTGGATGTTCGAATGGAGGTTGGGATCGTTTGAGTCTATCTTGATGTGTACCTAGCTCTAGGATTGAGCTCAGTGGACTAGCATTCCTCTCCATTTCCCATTGCATGCTTGAAAAACCCAACTGTGTGTTGGTTTAGCATGGTTGTCTGAGTGAAACCCTGACTGTGAGTGAGCCATCTAGTTCCTCCTTAGTGGATACACAGCCCAGCTCGGGGGTGATCTCTCAGCTGAAAGAATACAGGCTGGACAAAGATCTATGGTTGGGTGGAACGCTGCTCTCATGTAGCCAGTCGTTTGGGCCATTACAATTCGAGATAAGTATTCTTGCAATTGAATTATGTTAATTCTATGCTCTGCAAATATTTTAATTAATGACTGTTGTTTATATGATTGAACGCATGATGAATCTGTGTGCATATGTTGTGTTTAAATCCGCTGTGTTTTATTGAAGTTTACATCTGTATAGAGAAGTTTTAATTATTACAGATTTATGAGTGAAAATATTGGGGCTAAGTTTACAAAAGCCCGGTATGTTGTTATTCTTTCCTTCCCTGCATTTAATAAGGAGAAGGGGACATTACAGGCAAGGTTGAGGAAGCAATACAAAATGTAGTGTGACAGACGGTCCTACCTCCTAGACACCATCAAAGAGGTTGCAATTAAAATTGGTGCACAGATCCTGGCTACCAAAATCGTTCGGAACAATCGGTCTAACCAAGGCAACTCAAGGGTTGTCGCATGCGGGGAGCTCTGTGTGGAAGTCGTGCAAGTGAATTGGTCCCTGTTTCTGCTCTGTAAAATTAGTCACAGCAGATATATTGAACAAGAATATCAATCACAAAGATGTAAAACAATTTGGAGTAAAAACTGTGCAAGAGAGATGCATCAGTGCTCTATAATCCAGAATGGTAGAATTACAATACAATACTGTCACAATGAGTGATAAATTTGAATTAGCCAAGGAGTTCATTTGAATATACTACATGGTGTAGCTTTGCTCCAACTAGGAGTCCTCATCATCAATCGGTGGTGGTCATCAATGCACAAGTAACTGTCATCCAGGTGTCAAACTGAGTCTAACTGAGTGTAACTGATGCTAATGCCACTAATGTAGGGAAGGAGGCTCAGTGGAGGGCGCATGAGGAGTTAACTGCACTCAAAATAGGTATTCAAGTCTCATCGGAGGTCAATCGGAGTGATAACAATAGTTAGGAGTCAGTCTAGCCTCAAATCAAGGAAAGACAAGTAGCAAACTGAAGTGAACTAGACTAGTAGGTGAGAAAAGGTGCCCTTCTCAAGTGGTAGGTGAGAAGTGGGAGCCTCCTTGACTAGGAGGGATAAAAATAAATGGAAAGTGTCTCCACCATGATGGAACTCACCCCCAACAGTGAATGGAGGTAAGAGAACTTCTTCTCAGTGAAGCTCTTGGTGAAGATGTCTGCAATTTGCTCATCAGTAGGGCAATATTGCAGAATGATGGTGCGATCATGCACCAACTCTCGGATGTAATGCATATGAATATCAATGTGCTTGGTCCTCTATCACTGAACTGGATCTGTGGATATCTTAATAGCACTTTGATTTTCACAAAATATGATAGTCGAAGTAGTGCTACCAAAATTAAACTCAAAAAGAATACCCTGCAACCAAACTGCCTGAATGCAGGCATTGACTGCCCCTCGATACTCTGCCTATGCTGAAGAAAGTGCAATGGCTGCCTGATTTTTGCTTGACCAGCAAATAGGGCCATGTCCAGTCATGAAAACATAACCGGAAGTGGACTTCCGATCAATGCTATCACCTGCCCAATCTGAATTAGTAAAACCAATGAAATCTAGCTCAAAATCTGCAGCATAATGTATGCCAAAATGTCTCGTACCTTGCACATACTACAAGATCCGCTTGGATGCCTACCAATGAAGCTCATGGGGCTGTTGCATATACCTTGATATAGCCCTCACGACATATGAAATATCAGGCCTTGATTGTGTCAATTAGAGTAGTGAACCAATCAACTGTCGATACATAGTGCAATCTGTAAGCGGTGTGGAATTTCCTTCCTCAAGACTGATTCCTGAGAGGAATGGAAATGGAGAAGCCTTACATTATGCCATATTAAACTTTAATAGCAGGTATTTATCATACTTTTGTTGAGATAATGTGATCCCATCAAATTTTTGAGCTATCTCTAAGCCCAAAAATTGCTTAAGCAAGCCCAAATCGCTCATGTCAAAAGCTAGATTTAAAGTGGTTTTTAGCTTGTTGATTGTAAGGAGAGTGCTACCAGTAATGAGAAGATCATCAATATAAATAAAAAAAATCAGAAAATTACCTTTAACTTGGTGTAGGTACACATTCGGATCATATTTGCATCTTTTGAAATTCTGAGAAAGAAGGAAGGAGTCCATCTTTGCGTACCAAGCTCTTGGGGCCTATTTCAGTCCATACAAAGATTTCTTCAATCTGCAAATTAATGATGGATCTGATATGTATCCTTCTGGATGCTTCATATATACTTCTTCATCAAGGTATCCATGTAGAAAAGCACTCTTCACATCCATATGGCGCACTTCCGAGTACTTGGATGCGAAAATGGCCAAAACTAGGTGGATGGAATCCATCTTTGCAACCGGTGCAAAAGTCTTAGTGTAGTCCACTCCTTGGACTTGGGAGAAACCTTTTGCCACCATCCTAGATTTGTATTTGCTAATAGAGCCATCACCAGCAACCTTCATGCGGTAGATCCACTTACATTGGACCAATTTTCTTCCAGGTGGAAAAGAAACTAGCTCCCATGTATTGTTCTTTTGAAGAGAACTGTACTCTTCATCCACGGCAGTTTGCCATCGTGGATCTCGGTGGGCATGATAGTATGATTTGGGATATGCACCAATAATCAAATAAAATTTCTTAGATAATAATGAATCAGAAAATGAAAGAGCCATACCTGCTCTTTGAAAGTCTGCTCTTGTTCTCCTTGGATCAGCAGGATTTCCAATGTTTGGAGCAACAGATTGTAGAGTGTTTTGGGCCCACTTTGGTAACTAAGGAGGATCATTATTGTTGGATGCTTTTGGACAGACCTGGGTTTTCAGGAGGCGCAGCAACAAACACCCACTGGCGCACTGGCCCTTTCGGCAAAGGGCTGTGCAACAGCCCGAGGTCTCACCCGAAGTGGCTATGGGGGGATAAGGAATCAGGTTTCCTTAACCAGGGTGGTATGGAATCCACAGTCTTCTCTCTTCCCTTCTTACGCAGTAACTTCTGAATAGAGCATCTGATCCTTTCACAAGTCATACAACGCAACAGCGCTGGAGCTTACTCGCTTTAGCCTAGCTGCGCGGTATCTCCGCACCTGCGCATGAGGCGTTTTCCCACTACGTCCGATACACTATGTATCATCTCTGCACTTGCACCACAACGCGGCAACACACTCCTTAAGCACTACGACAATAGTGCTCTTACAGACTCCTCCGACAGTGCATGAGTATAACGTCTAAGGAAGCTTCAAGGACTTACTTTACATACTCATTCATAAAGATAACGAAACTTCAAGGACTTACTTTACATACTCATTCATAAAGATAACAAAACATTCATGTAAACATGGATAGCAACACAAAGACATGCATTCACGTAAAACATTACCATAACAACAAGAATCATGTGGTTCGCCTCCACGGGAAAATTGCATCCATGGAAATTGTATCTTATATTATCTTGAGATGGGGATTACACAGTTCCGCTGCGCACACAGCTGCAGCCTTAGATCTTTCTGGGAAACTCCACGCACACAACTGGGAGCCCTTCTCTTAGATCTACTTTCTTCTTCTATAGAGATTACAATGACTCAAACATCAACTGAGACTGTCTGCAAACTCAGACATCAACTTACAATGACCTTCTAACCAATCTATCTCTGACCCATCTAACATCTAACCCTTTTCTCTTTACAATTACACATATATATAGGTGTCCCTGAGGGTCGCACCTTTACAAAACTATGGGCCTTTCCCAACAGTGATCCCCAAAAAACCTAACCACTGACGGCTAGGTGTACTTTAGACGCCTCTTTCAGTCGCATCGCAGCTTCCTGCAGGTTCCGTGATTTCCGGCGCAGATCGCGGGTATGGGTGTCGCTTCATCGTTCTCTGCTCCTTGTCCTTCGCCTTCAATGCTTCGGCCCGTTGCTCTTCCTTGATCCAAGCAACCATAACTTATGTACTCTGCCTTAAATGAGGGTAGCTGAGCCCTCTATTCCGTCGCTTCCTTCATTTACTGTGGTGGTTGAGCTTTCTACTCGGCCACCTTGTTTACTCTTTCCCTTGACGTGCACACGAGCTCCGCGATTTCCAGTCTGCACTCTGCGGTGAGCTTGTCCATCTGGCACCGTACCGCGCACCTTTCACTTCCGTCCAAAAATGGTGCTTTTCCTCAAAATTAACACTTCTTCAAAACTTAGTGCTTTTTCCCCAAAATTGGAAGCTTTGCCATAGCTGCGGCCTATGCTCCAACAGGACCCTAACACTTACTTATGGCTCGTCCTCGAGCCACCCGCACTAGCTTGCGGTCCTTTTAGTTGTGCATCTGACTTGGCTTGGGTCGCAGCGAAGTCTTGCTTCCACTGCGCAATAGCGGAGTCCATGTCTTCGACGCACTTCACAGCTGTCTGCACCATATCTGCAGTAGCTTCTTCTCCTTCTATGCCGTCGACCAACTCTTGAGACTCAGCAAATGCTTTGACCTTGGCCTCTGCTTGGGCAGCAAGTTCAGCATACTCATCCATAAATGGCTGAATGATGTTGGCGAGAGTAGCATCTTTGTTTCTGAGCCTGTGCAGTTTTTGCTGGACTTTACAGACTTCGCTCATCTTCCTCATTTTGGCTAAGCCTTCCAAGGACTTAGCTTCTTCACTTAGAACAGTTAGGGACTGTTCTGCTGCTTCGACCTGTTCTACAAGAGAAACTTTAGAGGGGATCTTCTCAAGCTCTGTCCAAGCTTCCATAGCTTGCGCCATTAGCTGCTGAGCTTCATCAATTTTGTGTTGCATCTGGATAGAAGCTATGCGCAGTGCTTCCAGTCGTTCTTGCGTCTCATCCACGAGGGGCACTGCGACACGAGCTTCCAACTCGGTGAGATTCTTTCTATGGTCCTCAGCCATAGCAACTACTTGTTGTTCTAGGGCTTGCGCCCTTTTACCAATGCGTTTCACTTTCTCAACTAACGGGAGGTCTGGTTGAATCTGGCAGGCTGGCAGCTCCTGGGCGATTTCATCAACAACATTTCGCAACCTAGTATCTTGCGCTTCATGAAGTTCAAGCTGCACAGATATCTCCTTGTAGTCTTCCCTTAGCTCTACTTCCTGCATCTGCAATCTTTGATTGGCGTGGAATGTGGAGAGCTCCCTAGCTCTCAGCTCAGTAGAAACCTGCTCCTGAACCAAATGGAGAGTTTCCAATGGAATAAGTGACAAATTTATTTCAACAGCGCCAACCGCGCTTACCTGTAGTGCAGCTAAAGGATCCAGGAGTGTCATGCTTGCAGGAGGGATATGTACAACAGTGTGCCTGTCAGCAGGTACTTCAACTCGTTCGGTGCTTGTAGATGCTTGCGGCGCCTGCGAGCTGGATGCTGGCGCATGGGTATGTGCAACTCGTCCTACGAGACCTTTCAAATCTATGAGCTGCAGGTCGAGAGCACTTTTGATCTTGGCCTGAGAGGTCCGCAGCTCATGAAATTGCTCCTTCAAGTACTGGTCGAACCCCGCGGCAAGGGTCTCAGAGGGATCTCCAGTCGCTTCTACGGGGTGCGACAGCTTCTGCTTCTTTGGAGGTGGTCCTAACGGACCTTCATCATTCTTCCACGCGGCCTTTTCCTTTCCCTTATCTTTTTCTGGCACCGCAGGGGATGGCATCGCGGCAACGATGTCAGCGGCCTGCTTCCATTCATCTGGCCAAGATTTCATAGTGTCCTCCACATCCTGGGTAGTCATTCGGTACAGCCCTACGGCCCATTCTTTCGAGTGAATTCCACGATGGAGGAAATAGATTTCATGCAAGTTGGCAGAAAAGACCAACTTCGCTCCATAAATTTCTGCCATCTCCTCAGTAAGCCTTGGCATCTGCAGGATAGTATTCCTGAGGAGATTGTAGTACTCAAAGAATACGGCGTGGTTCATCTTGCGCTTCACGGGATTATTAGAATCCCAGAGATTAACATAATGCATCCATGTAACCTATCCTGAACGACGCGGAAGAAACTGAGTGTTGGGCGGTTCCTTCCACCCGACAAAAGCACACAAGATCAGGAGCCAAGAAAAATGGAACAGCTGATTGGCGGTGTCCTGAACGTTGCGGCAGTCATCCAAGAATGTATTCAGAAGGAAGAGAGACCATTTATACTGCTCTCCTTCCGCAGCTGCGACTGCAAGCTCTACAACAGCTCCAGGGACTTCTTTAAGTCGGCACTTCGTTAAAAGTATACCTGCAAGCAGACTGCCTGTGAATCTGAGTGCTTCATCTTCAACTATAGTGAGGACATAGGCCCGACCTCCTCGCGACAAGTTGTATTTCTGCACCACCTGTGCAGCAAGCTTCCGATCCCTGTCTTTACCAACGAAGTGGACATCGGGGTCCTTACCAACCTTAGATAGGCCGGTAATCCGATGAATCAGATCCACATTCAAATCAATTGGCCTCCCTAGCCAAAGATAACCACCATGAACACAAGATAACAAGACCTTGACAACCGCATTCACTTCATTGCTACACCCGAAGTGCGGTAGCTTCAACAGGTTCAATAGGCTAGGCCTCTCCAGATTTACTGCAAATTGCTGTGGGACGAATTCGTCAACTTTCTTAACAGGGTTATAGACCACTGTTAGATAGTGATCCAGCGCGAACTGTGGATACGTTCTATAATCTCCCAAATTATAGTCGGAAAACTTAACAAGCGGAAGATGTCCGAGCAGGGATCCTTCTTCGTGCACGATTTCCGCCATTGGTGGCAACGGAATCGGATACTTGGCATTCTTGGGAATACACACCTCTGGTGCATCATCCGGCCGCGGAGGAATGTAGTTAACCATAGTGTCTAAGGGCTCTAGAACGGGTTCCTCCAGCTGGTGTGGTTGAGACGCCCTTGTGCCCGGAGACTATCTGGGATCAAGAAGCTCGACAATCTTGATCGGGGTACCCATATCGAAATCTAAACCTCTGCGTCTAAACTGTCGGACGAATTCTTCAGTTGACAGGTTCTCCGTCATGAACTTATAGACACGACTTGACACTGATCAGAGAGGGGCGGAATAGCATAGGATACGAACTCTGAAAGCAAAGGGGGTAGTCTACATGACATGGCTCTGAAAACAATGACTTAGACTCAAACAAGACAACTATACAACTCGAGGAAAGTAACCCAAACATATACGAATGAGGGGTATTTATAGCTAAAGGCGGTAGTAGATTCAGACAAGTGGGGCTAATAACCGTAGGTTCCTATGCATATGATTTGACAACCCCCCTACCCCCACACCTCTGTGGTGCATTAAATGTGATGGACGGGTTCTGATAGCCTTTCAAGAGATAAGCTAAGATGTTCGGCTCGTTAATTAAATGTGGATCTTCGGGAAATCAAGCCAAATCTGTCAGACCAAATACAAATAAATGACGGTCTCATCCTTCATTAAGACTCAGACGCGGCTATTTCGTAATTCAAATTTCAAATTTTCGGTGGGTTACTTCAGCATGGGTAACTGTGCATATGGAGGGGTCCACAGCGGGGAATTCGTAAGAGAAAACAAAATTAGACAACAGGGAGCTCCGCAAGACCGAAGGTTCGACAACCTGGGGGGAACTCCGTAAGAGCAAAAATAGGCTCGCTCAGAAAAGACTTTATTACTTGCGCGGATGGTTCGAGGAACTGCGTGGGAAGCCAGAGACTGAAAATGTCTCATGCCTTCCGTGTAGACTGATAAGTGCGATGCCTCTTTCAACTACATTGGACATCTGCACTACTTTAGCAGCTGATTAGGTCGACGGGGCGGACTGTCCATCGCGGTAAAGCTTGAGCCGACTCCCGTTGATCATTGTGGGAAGCAATTCTCCATTAAGCTTCGCAAGTTGAACTGCTCCTCCCTCAGTTATCTTCATTACTTGAAAAGGGCCTAACCAATGTACACGAAACTTGCCTGGAAACTTGATGAATTTACTGTCGTAGAGGAGTACAAAGTCTCCTTCTTGAAAGACTTTATTCTTAATATGCCTGTCATGCCAAGCCTTCTGTCTTTCCTTCTGCACTTGTTGATGGAATCCAGCTAAAAGCTTGTCTTCTTCTAAGGCAACCAATTGTGACAGCCTTTCACTCATAGTATCAGTATCTTCCATTTCTGTAATTTGAGCAATTCTGAGACTGGGAACAATGTATTCCATGGGCATAACTGCTTCTTTTCCATATACCAAACTGAAAGGTGTGTGACCTGTTAGTTTCTTGCATGTAGTTCTGTAAGCCCATAACACAGTTGTGACTCTAAGGTCCCAATCATCTCTTTGTTGGTTACAGATCTTGGTCAGGGCATTCTCCAAAATCTTATTGAATGCCTCCACCGTACCATTAGCTTGAGGGTGGTAGGGTGTACTCTTGTGGTGACTGATGTGGAATTCTTCAGTAAGGGCCTCTATGGTCTTGTTCAGGAAATGTGTGCCCTGATCACTCATTAGAATGAGTGGACATCCAAATCTAGTGACAATACTCTCAAAAATGAACTGCACGGCAGTGACAGCATCGCAATTCTTGACTGGCTTCGCCTCAGCCCATCTGGTGAGGTATTCAGTAGCTCTGATGATGTATCTTGCGTCGGTTCTCTTTCCTGGTGGGTTGATAGGTCCCATGAAATCAATGGCCCACTTATTAAAAGCACGCACTGTTATCTGGGGTCTGAGCGGCATTTCATCTCTTCTTGAAGGTTTTCCTGTTCACTGGCACACATCGCAACACTTGCAGAATTCCTTAGTATCCTTGTGCAATGTTGGCCACCAAAGACCTGCGGCTAAGATTTTCTACGCAATTGGCTTTCCTGCAAAATGGCCTCCTGCAGTTCCTGAGTGCGCTTCTGCGATTATGGAGTTCTTCTCATGCAGTAAAATGCATCTACGCAACACTTCATCAGGGCCCAACTTATAAAGTTGGCCTGCTATCAAAGTGAAGTCTGCGGCTTTGACAACAAGTTGTTTCTTCTGCTATATTGTGAACTCAACTGGTGCTTTCCCTGTAGTGAGGAACTCAAGAATATCGGAATAATATTCGTCTACTGCTTGAATAGAGAACAGCTGCACATCAGGCAGATTGTCCTCCAAATTTGTAGGTTCCTCCCCTGACTCTATCCTAGATAAATGGTCAGGTCCTGCATTCAACCTTCCTGGCTTCACAATAATCTCAAAATCATACTCCTGGAAGAGGAGTAGCCATCTGCAAATTCTTCCCCCTAACACTGACTTATTGACCAAGTACTTCAAAGCAGAATGGTCAGTATACATTTTAAAATGAGCACCCAATAGATAGTGTCTGAAATTCTGTAAGGCATACACCATAGCTAGTCCTTCTCTTTCTGTAGTGGTGTAGTTCTTCTCAGCTGTGGACAGCTTTCTGCTAGAGTAAGCAATGGGGTGGTCGAAACCTCCTTCTCCCGGTTGTGTAAGTACAACCCCCAATGCTATGGAAGAAGCATCTACATGAACATGAAAGGGTTTTGTCCAGTCTGGGAAAACTAGAATAGGCGCTGTGATCATCTTTTCTTTAAGTGTGTCCAAGCTCTGTTGGCATTCTTTTGTCCATTGGAATTTCGAATCCTTTTTCAGTAGTCTTTCCATAGGTGCAGTAATCTTTGCATAACCCTTGATAAATTTCTTGTAGTATCCTGTATGTCCCAATGTAGTGTGCAATTGTTTGACTGAGTTGGGCACAGGCAAGTTAGCAATGATGGCAACCTTCGCAGGATCCATCATGAGTCCTTGTCTGCATACAATGTGACCCAACAAAATACCAAAAGGAGCACAGAAGATACATTTTTTCAAGTTTAGGGAAATCTGATACTGTCTACATTTGTCTAACATCATCCTTAGATTCCCTATATGGTTCTTTAGTAAACCAAACACAGTCTAGTCATCAAAATAGACTTCTAGAAACTTATGAATGAATTATTTAAAAATAGAAACAACGACTCTAGAGAAGATAGCAAGAGCGTTTTTAAGACCAAAGGGAATTACCGTATACTGGAATGAGCCCCATTCAGTCGCAAAAGTGGTCTTATGGCGGTCCTCTGGATGGATTATGATCTGATGGTATCCTGAAAAGCCATCAGTGAAGGAGTAAGCCTCCTGTCCTCCAACATTATCAAGCACTTCATCTGTAAAGGGCGTAGGAAATGGATCATGTGCTGAGGCATCGTTGAGCTTGCATAGGTCCACGCAGATTCTTATTTCACCTTTTGACTTTTTCTCTTGTACCACCATAGGACTAATCCAATCACTTTCCTCTACTGGTTCAATGATACCAGCTGCGAGCATCTTATCAATTTCTTCTCTGACTTTTTCTTTATATCGCGGGTTCAACCTGTACGGGCGTTGTTTTACTGGCTTAGCATCCGCTTTCAAAGGTATGCGCATAACTCCTAAATCTCCTAGGATGCCTTTCATTTCTTTAAACTTGGTAGGAAATATGTCCTGGTACTCATGTAGTAAATCTGCAATATGGTCAACAGTTTCATCATCCCAATAATCTCCTGTAGAGGCAACCTTGGGTTCGGCTTCTGTACCAATGTTAATTTTCTTGAGCTTGATGTGTTCTGTAATGGCAGGGATATCAAGCTGAGGGCCTTCGACTTTGCGCGTCCCTTCTGACTCTGGAATATTGATGTTGCGAGGATCATCATCCTCTTCTCCAGCGGCAAAATTATAGCATTCCAAGGCATGTTCCATCTGGACAGCCCAGTCTGGTTGAGAATACTCTGGTAACGGACATGGTTCAAATACCTTCTTTTTAATACACTTTAAAGCCTGATCGATGCTTGGATGTTCTGAGTCAAAGCTAAAAGTGAGTTGAAAACTTTTGATCATGAGAGTCCAAGTGATAGTGCCTCTGCACAATTCTGTTTCAGTGTACCAGTTCCTTGGAACTACATCCAACATGTGGATGAATAGGTGAGCCCACTCATCCTCTGGAATATCTGACCATTGCTGAATACATGCTTTCACGTGTGTCCTAGGGTCACTTTGTCCATCATATTTGCGCAAAACTCTTGCTGTAGTCTCTTGAAATCTGCACAGTATCAACCTGTGACAGTCTTGCCATGTGTCAATATTTTCTTTATGTGCACCCGACCATCTCGCGGGTGTACCGCGAAGTGCTACATCCAATACTTGTATGTGCTGTTCATCTGGGATTTCTTGTTCATATGCATGTATGAATTCACTTACTCCAGTTAAACCATCAAAGATTGGGGTGTTATTCAATTCTGTGCCAATCCATCGAATGGATTTAGTCATCCTGGCGCAACGCCTTGCAGAAACTTCATGTAAGCGATTCTGCTAGTTTTCCAATCCTGCTTCCGAATTTGATGCGCACGAGCTATCGCATCGCCAGCTGATATGGTCGTCTGCTGTGGGATTGACATAATAATTATGACTAGCAGTCATTTGGTACAAACTTTCCATGTGGTGTGCTTCTTATTCTGCTTGAATGGGTTCAATATACCGTGGTCCTTGAAGGGGATCAAGCAGTGCAATGACCCTGATCTGCTCATCCTCAAAGGTCATCTGTCTTTTCTTCAAATTAATGACAGCCAAATTATCACATGCCAAGTCTATGCCTAAAAGTGCTGGGTAAGGTCTATTGTCATCTAGAATTTTGATTACTTCGAAGTCTGCACAACTTCTAACTCCCTCAATGTCAATGGGTACATTGGGTAATCTGCCCAATGGGGAAACTCGTTGCTGATTTGCAAGTCTTAGCTGGATAGGAGATCTGGTAAGCTGAAGGCTACCCATCTGTTCCCATGTCTTCATGGTGAGAACATTAACTTCTGAGCCTAAATCCAAAATGACTTCGTCCATCTCAAATTCTTCAATCTGCGCTGTGAGTCTCATCTCTCTTCCAGTTCTAGTATGACTCCCAATCTGATGAACAGCACGCTATGGTGTATTCATCAAAGCAGATTGCTAACACTAATCCAACAGGTGTTAGAGTTCCATAGTTGCTTTCTCATTGCGCAACAACTTTAAGCAGTTTCTCAAGAAAGCATGAACACTTCCTAGTGCATCCTCCTCATCAGGCCTTCCAGATGTAGTGGCTTGGTATTGTACCCAGTTCTCTTGATGCGGCACATACGGTCTGATATCGTTATGTGGAATTGTGATAGAACTTGAAGCTCACGGATCTGAGAAATACTCTTGAGCTTGCTTGAATGCTTCTTTTTGCTTCTGTAGGTCAAGCGGGGATGGTTTAATATTAGCGCGGCGCACCCATTGCGTCGCTGGTTTTCCAGTTCCCGACTCTGGTGCACTAGTGGTTGCTCCACTATGCGTCACTATATTAACTGTAGGATCTGGTTCTCTTTTTTCTGCTCCAATCATCTGGATATTCTGGTTAACCTGTGGCTTCTTTTCTTGCATCTTGGCCATCAACTGAGGGAATTCTTCAATGACATGATCATAATATTTATAGTATCTGCAGATGGTTGTAGGATTTTGGCAATCCCTTGCATAATGGCCTTGAGCTCCGCAGTTATAACAAGTGATCTGTCCTCTTCCTCGACCAAAACCTACTGTGCGTCCAAGGCCCCTGTAATTTCCTCCTCTACCTTCGTGAGCTTGGTCATACTGCGGACCTGCTGAGGGTCCCTATGGTTCTGACTGTACTCTATAAACATCATGTTTTCTTTCTATCATAAGCTCATATGCTCTACAATTGTTCTCATCATGTCCTACTGATTTACAGAAATTGTAATATAGATTCTTTGGAGTTTGTACATATTTCTGTAACAAGTGACACTCTTGTGGTCTGTGACCTCTAGTTCTACAGATTTCACACCAAGGCCCCTGTGCCTGTGGTAAAGGGTTAGGTGCTCCAATTGCAATATAATCTATGAAAACAGGACAATGGTCCTTTGAATGTCCTTGTGCTCTACACTTTGTACACCAAATTTCTTCTTTGACATCCTTTCCTTTCTTAATGTCATGCACTTGCAAGGTTAGGCTTGCTATTTGGTTCTGCAACTGCGCAACAATCTGCAACTGCGCAACATCGTTGCTTGTTACAGCAATTGGTGAAGCTTCTAGTTTCATAGCCATCTCTAGAGCTTGTTCTTGTGTAGTGAGATTCTGTTGCATAAGAGGAAGTCTAATGTGAGGAAGCAGTGCAACAATGAACCATTCCTTATGTTGCTGCGGTGCAAACTCAAAGCTTACTTGATCTATCAAGGCTTTGAACTTCTGGTCAAAGTCCCATACTGACTCTGTAGGTAACTATTTTATGTCTTTGAGTTATGTTATACACTGTGACTCTGATTTAGGTTTCTTGAATTCTTTAAGCATAGCACTTCTTACATCGGCAAGCGTCCTATTCTGTGCTACTGAGTATTTCATAAACCAGGTTAAGGCTCTCTCTCTTAGTGTGGTTGCTAACTGAACCAGCTTAACATCATCATCATTAATTTGCTTAATCGTCCAAATGGCTTCACATAGAAACCAGTGCTGCTCAGGGTCTTCTAACCCTGTTCCTCTAAAGGTTGGTAGCTTCATGTCATCACCCATCCTTCTTGCGCTAGGTTGACGTGGAGGTGCTGTGGCACTGCCTCCAGGATGGTTAAACAAAGGTGGAGCTGAGGTACTAGAAGTACCATGCTGGCTACTAGAGGGAGTTACTGCGGGGTTATGCTGAGCCCCGTCTGGCTTTTGCAGTGTAAAAGGGTGATAAGGGATATGAACACTCCCTTGTCTCTCTATATGGCTCTCTCTACGAGCTCGACTATCTTCTGGATAGACTCAAAAGAATGCTGGTCGAGGCCTACTTTATACCGTTTTCCACTACGAGTGAAACCAATAGCTTCAAAATCACTATCAGAATCTGCGGACATTACTTGTCTATGCTATTCATCGGAAACTATGCATAGTTTTTCTTTTTCATATAAGAGCATTTTAATCGACAGGTTCGGAGAATTTAAGAACTTACCCCTGTATGATTTGAAGAAGCTCCTCTCAGCCTCGCTGAAGCTCTTTCTCGTATCTACTGCAAACTCGGTGATGAAGCCTTCCAGCAGACTGTTCAACCAAAAGTCTACTGCGCGGAACACAGGATTATCTACCCGCTTCACAGTGCTAACGAGCTCAGGCGTCCAAACGATAGGTCGATCAACATTCACAGTGGGTTGAGTATCTGCTAGCTTGGATACCCACTCATGCAACTCGATTGCAAATGTTACAAAGAAGATTTCGTGAAGGTCAGTATAAATATGCTTCTACAACCAGTCTTCTGTCTGAATCCTAGGGCTTCTATTTTCACGTTCAACGAACTCTCTTGCCTTTGAATCAAACCACTCTTGAATTTCTTTAGCTGTAGGATTCCAGCACCACATTGCCTTCAAAATAGTAGGGTTAAAGCCAACGACGGAACCATTTTTTGGCTTAACAAGTCTCAAGGCAATAGAACCATTTGTTGGCTTAACAAGTCTCAAGCCAACGGAACCATTTGTTGGCTTAATAAGTCTCAAGGAAATGGAACCATTTGTTGGCTGCTTTTGGTCAGACCCGGGTTTTCAGGAGGTGCAGCAACAAACACCCATTGGCGCACTGGCCCTTTCGGCAATGGGCTGCATAGCAGCCCGAGGTCTCACCTGAAGTGGCTATGGAGGGCTAAGGAATCAAGTTTCCTTAACCAGGGTGGTATGGAATCCACAGTCTTCTCTCTTCCCTTCTTACGCAGTAACTTCTGAACAGAGCGTCTGATCCTTTCACAAGTCATACAACGCAACAGCACTGGAGCTTACTCGCTTTAGCCTAGCTACACGGTATCTCCGCACCTGTGCACGAGGCGTTTTCCCACTACATTCGATACACTATGTATCTTCTCTGCGCTTGTGTCACAATGCGGCAACACACTCCTTAAGCGCTGCGACGATAGTGCTCTTACAGACTCCTCCGACAGTGCATGAGTATAACGTCTAAGGAAGCTTCAAGGACTTACTTTACATACTCATTCATAAAGATAACGAAACTTCAAGGACTTACTTTACATACTCATTCATAAAGATAACAAAACATTCATGTAAACATGGATAGCAACACACAGACATGCATTCACGTAAAAAATTACCATAACAACAAGAATCATGTGGTTCGCCTCCACGGGGAAATCACGTCCATGGAAATTGTATCTTATATTATCTTGAGATGGGGATTACACAATTCCGCTGCACACACAGCTGCAGCCTTAGATCTTTCTGGGAAACTCCACGCACACAGCTAGGATCCCTTCTCTTAGATCTACTTTATTCTTCTACAGAGATTACAATGACTCGGACATCAACTGAGACTGTCTGCGAACTCAGACATCAACTTACAATGACCTTCTAACCAATCTATCTCTGACCCATCTAACATCTAACCCTTTTCTCTTTACAATTACACATATATATAGGTGTCCCTGAGGGTCTCACCTTTACAAAACTGTGGGCCTTTCCCAACAGTGATCCCCAAAAACCCTAACCACTGACGGCTAGGTGTACTTTAGACGCCTCTTTCAGTCGTGTCGCAGCTTCCTGCAGGTTCCGTGATTTTTGGCGCAGATCGTGGGTATGGGCGCCGCTTCATCGTTCTCTGCTCCTCGTCCTTCACCTTCAATGCTTCGGCCCATTGCTCTTCCTTGATCCGAGCAACCATAAATTCTGTACTCTGCCTTAAATGAGTGTAGCTGAGCCCTCTATTCCTTCACTTCCTTCATTTACTATGGTGGTTGAGCTTTCTACTTGGCTACCTTGTTTACTCTTTCCCTTGACGTGCACACGAGCTCCACGATTTCCGGTCCGCACTCTGCGGTGAGCTCATACATCTGGCACCGTACCGTGCACTGTTCACTTCCGTCCAAAAATGGTGCTTTTCCTCAAAATTAGCACTTCTTCAAAACTTAGTGCTTTTTCCCCAAAATTGGCAGCTTTGCCATAGTTGCGGCCTATGCTCCAACAATTATGGTTGGATTTTGAACCTGATATGTCATGGCCATCAAATTTTGATAAAATATCAGAAATATCAGATCCAATGCTTTCTTCATCTTCTCTCGAAACTTCTTCTTGTAGAGACTGTGGATCGGCTGTGTTTTCCTCGACTAGTTTCAGATCTGGAAGCAGTTCTTCAAACTTCACACTTTGCTCTATGAATATATTTTTGGATCTGATATTCATGACTTTATATGATTTTGATTCTTCTCCATATCCTATTAGGATTCATTCAATACTTTGTGGGTCCAAATCTTTTCTCTTATCAGAAGGAATTCTAGCCCATGCAGTGGAGACAAAAAGCCTCAAATTGGACACATCCGGTTTGTGACCAGTGAATGCTTCGAAAGGAGTTTTACCTTTCACGGATGAATGTGGAACATGGTTCTGAATGTATGCAGAAACATTCATGGCTTCAGCCCAAATATTTTCAGCCAAACCTTTTGACTCAAGCATACAAGTAGCCATCTCTTTCAGTGACCGATTCTTCCTTTCCGCTACACCGTTCTGTTGGGGTATGTAGGGAACTATATGTTGGATCTGAATTCTGCTTTCAGCACAAAGTTGTGGAAACTCAGTATTGATATATTCTTCGCCATTATCAGATCTAAGAGCTTTGATCTTGCTCTCAGTGGCGGTCTCAACAGAAGCCTTAAAATCCTTGAATTTTCCAAGCACTTCTAACTTGTTTTTGAGAAAAAATACCCAAGTAAAGTGGGAGAAATCATCGATGAATGTCAAAACATACCTTGAAACATTCATGGACATATTTGACAGCAGACCACTGATATCATAATGTATGAGACCCAAAATAGTAGAAGCTCTACTAGCTTTTCCGCGATCGAACGTGTGCTCGGGGTGCTTCCCAATGATGCAACCTTGTTGTAGATATTTCTCCCTACGGATAGGTAGAAACTCTCTTAGGTTAAAGTAGACTTAAATGAATCTAAACTAAGACAAAAAGATAACAAATGCTAAATTGAATTCCTAGATCCAAACATATATTTCAATACCATAATGCTGGAAGAAATGGAAGAGATCTGACTAACCTTTGATTTAATCGCTCGTCCTAGTTGTTGCTCCAATCTTCAAGTCCTCGCGAATGAACCTGTTAGAATGAACCAAGGTACAAGCACATACAATATTCTATCAATCTGAAATATATGTAAGAATCTAAATCTATAGCAGAAACAAATCATATGATTGAAACAAGATCAACATACATGATTTGGGAAACAAGACAAGTTATGTTTTATTACAAACTTGAAGTCACTTACAATGGTTGCTTGATGTCCAATCCAACTCCCAACTCCAAGTGCTTTCTCCTCTAGCTATCTCCACAAAGACCTAAGACCATAGGTTTGATATCTCAAAGAGTCCTCCTCTTTGCTCATGGAAGGCTTCTCTCGTATACTGTGTAGAAGGATTAACCAACAAGAGAGAATAATGGATCTTGGGAGTATTTAGTGGATCAGACCCACTAATCTGAGAAGGTGAGTTAGGATCGAATCAGGGATACCAATCCTCATAAATATCTCGAAGGTCAAGATCACACAAGCCATGGAAAAAGGGATAAAAAAGGACTACCGCGCCCCTGAAACTAAGCAAAACTCGGTAGTAGCGCACAGAAGGGACAGAGCATAGCGCGATAGTGGGGACTACCGCGCCCCTAAGCTTGAGCAAGGAGCGGTAGTGTAGGTATATGAAGTCTCAGTTGGGTTGATTCATGACAGGACAGGTTTGTCTTCATGGGTCATCATCATTTTTTCCCTTCTAGGTGTTTTAGGTAGTTTGGGGAAGTGTCGTCAAAGGTGAAGGTGCGACACTGTGAAATATAGAGGTATAACAAATGCTCCCTAAAGTGTGAGGTCAGAAGAGACTGATGGCCGAAAGACTTTACAAATACTATGCGGAGATAGAATCGAGGGGAGCAATGAGGAGCTGAAACATAAACAAAATGTCAGATATATACCACCGAGGTGGGCATCCCCATGCTCGGAAACAATTGACTCAAAGCATGGCTGCCGACCAATACATTGCAGATCCATGAGTACTGAGATGATATAGACTATAGACAAATCATGGCTACTATGAACAAGCGTAGATCCATGATACAGTGATGGCACAGCCACAACCAATACAAAAGTGGATCTGTGTGACAATACAGAGGACATATCTATCGCAACCTGGACGTAATCAAAGTACAAAGGTGCATCTAGGGTCTTCTACTCGATCGCAAATGATACGAATCTATCCATGTGATTACAAGGTGTTGAAGTCGAACATGGTAGAAACCATTTGATTACCGGTCAATGATGTGAACTGTTTGTTGATGTATATGTAACTTCGGAATGTATTTCAACCATGTATTTCATATATGTATTTTATACTCCAATAGAGATGGTATTATTCCTCTATACGGAAGTGTTTGTATTCCTATAGAGATGTTATTATTCCTCTATATGGAAGTGTCGTCATTTATATTGTAAGTGTCGTAACTTATACTCGATGGGTTATTAGACCACCCTATTGGGGGTCGGACATGTGGGTCAAAGGGTTATTATACCACCAAGTGTGGGGTCAGCCCGGATTAAGTTAACCATGGGTTAAGCTAGACATGTAAGCCCCATTAGTTTATTGGGCAGGACATGACAAGTATAAATAGAGATCGGGAGATCTCTATTTTATCTTTCATTCATACACTTCTCTCATTCGGAAAGTGGTGCACTTGTGAGGAGGAGGCTCTGCTGCTAGGAGAAGACTATCTCTTGTATTCTGGTTGTATCATTGCTCTATCTATCTCTGAGGAAGTTATTGGGGTTTTTCACCTTTATGGTTTTCCCCAAGTAAACTGTGTGTCTCTTGTGTGCTTGCATTATTGTGTCCATGATTGATATGATGTAGATTTTTTGTACATGTTGTTCTCTCAGTTAAGATCCTAGATCATATTGAAGTAAATTCTCAAAATTTAACATGGTATAAGAGCTAGCCTGAAAGAAGGCATGATATGGCATGTATGACACTTGTTGCACTTACGATGTTAGGGCTTGATAAAGAAAAAACCAGTCATCGTAGCACTTTCGCTATAAATCCATTTTGGTGATATTTTGGGATCTGAAACTTTTACAGGTCGAAGCTAAGATCCCCATGTACCTTGTGTCCAAAGGAAAACCTCTAATTCGTTATACTTTGTGATTTATGATCTGTACAATATAGGGTTTCTGCCTCTTCTAGATCTGAGTCAAAAATAGGTGACCTTGGAAAAAAGGTCATAACTTGGGCTAGGAAGCTCCAAATGAAATTTCGTAAAAAGTGACAGGTAGTACATAGACTGTACTATCTCAAGAAATGTTTTTAGAGGCCTAAGTGGAACCAGTGACACGTGGAACGCCGTACACGTTCGCTCTCCTGTTTTATCCCATAAACAGGTCACGTTGCGACGCTTGGCATAACTCTCTCTCAAAGAATCCAATTGAGGTCAGACCTATCGGGATGGAAAGATGACAGGTCAGGATACCACAGAAAACGTTTTTAGACCCTATGGATTGAAAAGTACGGAGTTACGCCAGAAACAATCAGGTACATATTTATGTCAAAACATAATTATTTTTTAGCACCTTCATTCATGGGTTCCGGAATTTAGGGTTTCGGAGAAAGTTGGAATTTTTGTAATCGAAGAATACGGATGAATGCTACTCATAAAAATAGAAATTTAGAGACCAATATCAGAATTTTTGGTTGGGCAGAAGACCGGGCTTGATCAGACCCTAGTTCGGGACTTTGATTGGAAAAGTGGAAAATTAGGGCTTTTGCAAAAATGGGAATTTTTGAAATCTGTGACCACGGCTGGAAGCTCCTCAGAAAAATAGAAGCTTAGAGCTTTGGATCAAAAATTTTGATTGGGTAGAAGAGTGGGATTCATCAAACCCCAGTTCGGGGTCACGTCCAGTGAATTCGAAAGTTTCAAAGGCAAAATTGAAGAGTGAAACTTTGCAGTTTTCAAATTCTGAATATACCAGCTTGATCAGCTCATCAAGGCGCATATTTTTATCCTTTTGGAAGTTTGAAATTCAAACTTTGAATTTTTGGGGTTTCTCTGACTAACCCTATTACAGCGCCATATCCAGTTCCTGCAAATCAAGTGGATTGGTTTAATCCTAGAAGAGGATGGATTGGTCACCTACATAAGTGAATAAGTTTATGTTTTAGAGGGAGATGAGGCTAAGGCCTTACATAAGAAGATTACAAGAAATCTCGACAGGTATGACTTATCCAAGTATGTTTCAAGATTTGCACATGATTAATTCTATGGTATGTTTATCTTCATATTATTACGGTTAGTACAATCTTGTTTAAATTTAGACTTGTCGTATCACCTTAATAAAATTATGAATGCATGATAGAAGATATTCATTGGTTAGGGTTTTGACACTTATGATTGTACTAATGCATTGTGATGTTGTATGAGGTTTATGTTGTTCGCTAACATAAAAGGTACACCAAGAAAGACAAATCATGTTCTACTTCAAGAACATATGATCATGGTGACATGAAGACAAAGATTCATCCACTGTCATGGATCACATAGAATATCTACTTACTAGGTATGTATAACTTAGTTCTACAATGGTTAACTTATGAGACATGCAGGTTACTAGCACAAGTCACTGAAGAGAACCAGAATACATTATGCGGGTATGTTAGACATAACTAGCTAGCATGCTAATCCAGGTATGTTTTTCCTATATCAAGCTAGAATCCTACCTTGTGTTAGGATCTTATACTGTTGTGTTGTTGATAATGATTATTCATGAAGTCATAGGTTTGAATAGTCATGGTTGTATGCATATTATGTTTCTTACCATAATTGATGATATGACTAACCAAAAGAATCATTAAGGTATAGGTTTGAGTAATCATGGGTGTATGCATTGGTGATTTAACTAATCAGAAGAGTCTTATGATAAAATAAGAATATGCATGAGTAAAAGAAGACTTCCCTGAAACCTTGAATACTAATGTTTATTATCTGTGAATGATCATGACTATACATGTTTAAGATTATTGTGTATTGATAGTATTAAGATTATACTAATAAATGTGTGATTATGTATGAGACCTCAAGGATAACACAATGATGATACTAATAAGCATGCATAGTGATTAAGGATGGATATAAGTTCAAGAACAGGTAATCCAAGAAGCAAAGATCAAGAGGGAGCACACTCCAGTTGTTCCTGCAAGAAAGCAAAGGAGCACACTTCAGTAGTTTCTGCAAGGATGCAGATATTCAGAGGGAGTTGACCACTTCTCACAATCCACATCAAAATGGAGTTGCAAAGATTCAAAGGGAGTCCACCTAGCAACCAAACAAAGATAAGTATTTGAATTGTCATTTCTTACATAATGTTATTCAATGATGTATATGCTTATGTTCCTAGAATTAGGTTGTGTATTATGCATATTAGAATAGTTGCATTGATGAACAGTATACTACTAATATACATGGGTAAGTGGCCTATGGCACTGTACAACATTCCATTGCTACTTATCTAGAATGAAACCTCTTTGTTGACATGTTAGGAGTTGTACACACTCTTAACAATGTTCTGGTAGAGATTGGAAGGCATCTAGAAAGTTACGGAATATGGATAAATGTTGTATTGAAGCATTGGCTAAGATAATTGCATGACTGTATGACATATTTCTTTATGTGTAAGAGTTTGTTCTGAAAACTATAAGATGTTTTCTAATCATGCAATATAACTTGTTGTGTAGGAAATATCGTATACCATCACCTACAAAAGAAGGACTACAACATTTGTTCAACAACAAAGTTATCTATTAAAATTATTGAAGATATTGAAGTTCCCAGGATCTGGGAAGAATGCCATGATCGAGGAGTACCAGTCGATCATGAATATGTTTGGGATATAGTCCCAAGACCTGAAGGGGAGTCTGCAGTGACTTCCAAGAGAATCTACAAGATCAAGCTACTACAGGTGGTAGCATATAGACTTTTGCTCCTGTAGCCAGATACACTTCCAATAGATCAGTACTTGCTCCGGCTACAGTGATGAAGTGGAAGATACACCAGATGGATTTCAAGACAGCCTTCTTGAATGGTGTAGTTGAAGAAGAAGTGTATGTGGAGAAGCCACTTGGTTCTGAGACACATGACAGGGAGTCATATATGTGCAGAACTTGGTATGGTAGGATAGACAACCTTCTATCCAGTTTGGGCTTTACCAATAGTAAAGCTGATTCCAACCTTTACTACAAGGTTGAGGAAGGCAATCCAGTGATACTACTTTTGTATATAGATGACTTGTTTATTGCAGGTGAAGATAGATTGATTGTCGACACGCAACGGAAGCTTGCTGCAAGGTTCGAGATGAATAACTTGGGGATGATACACTATTTTTTTTTTTGGCATGGAGGTGTGGCAGAGTGCAGATGGAATCTTCCTTGGACAAGGGAAGTATGCAGTAGAGATCCTAAAGAGGTTCGGGATGATGGACTGCAAGGCTATGGCCACACCTATGGAATCAAACTTGAAGCTTCTGTGTGATGCTTCATCTTATCCGGTCGATGTCACGATGTATCGTTAGATGATTGGGTCCTCTATGTACCTGACGAACATGAGACCAGATATTTGCTTTGCAGTGAACACATTGAGCTAGTTCCTAACGGATCCAAGAGATGTTCACCTGGTTGCTGTAAAGCATATTCTGAGGTACCTGAAGGGTACAATTGATTATGGGCTCAAGTATGATGCGAATCAAAAGTTTAACTTGCAGGGTTATGTTGATTCAGATTGGGTAGGTAGTGCTGCAGATAGGAAGAGCACTTCTGGGTGCTGCTTCAGTATGGGATCAGGTGTGATCTCTTGGTTTAGCAGGAAGCAGTCCTGCGTAGCACTGAGTATAGACGAAGTAGAGCATGTTGCGACGGATGAGTAGGTTGCAGATGTATTGACCAAGCCGTTGGCCAGAGTGGAGTTTGAGTACTTGGTGCAATTCAAATCGAGGTTCCTTCCAAAGGGAAGTGATGAGTCCGGAAGATGTAGATGTACATGATCGTTTCTGACATGGTTGATGTGTTCTCCCTTGGTCATGATGTAATTGCTGAGCCATTTTTCACATGGTGGTAGATGTGTTCTCCCATGGTGAAAAAGTAAGGGCTGGAGCCTTCCCCGAATGGTGGTAGATGTGTTCTTTCATGTCGGTGGTGTAAGTGCTGGATGATGTGCATCTGGGTTATGCTTCGTGGACGATGAGATGATCTAAAGAGGACGATGCTATGATGATCAGGAGGATCATAGATGATGAGCATCAGGACAATGCTCCAGTTACTGATCTGTATATGTATGCATCATGTTGGATGCTAGATATGATCAGTTGGATCATTAATGTATGTATGCATCATGTTGGATGCTGGATATGATCAGTTGGATCATTAATGTATGTTTGCATCATGTTGGATGCTGGATATGATCAGTTGGATCATTAATGTATGTATGCATCATGTTGGATGCTGGATATGATCAGTTGGATCATTTGTATGTATTTCTATATGCATCATGTTGGATGCTTGGATCATGTATCTATATATGTATCAGGTGGATACTGTGTATGATCAGGTAGATCATGTATGTTGATATATATCAGGTGGATACATTGTGTGGATCATGTATCTATGTATGTATCAGGTGGATACATTGTATGATCAGGTGGATCATGTATGGTGATATGTATCAGGTAGATACTTGGTATGCATCAAGTGGATGCATTGTATGATCAGGATGATCATGATGATGAGCTTCAGGATGTTGCTCCAGATGATATGTACTAGGACGATACAGTGATGATGATCAGTATGATCATGAGCATCAGGATGATGCTTCGTGCGATGATGATCCATTGGATCATGAGTATCCGGTTGATACTTGGAGGTCAGAGATGATATGTGGCAGGTTGTGAAAATAACATGTAATCAGTCCTCAGATATCCAATAGCTTGAGCTATGTGCTTGTAATCAGTCCTGGGATGAGGTATTTCTATGTAGTATGTAATCAGTCCTCAGATATCTGATAGGTTGAGCTGTGTGCTCGTAATCAGTCTTGGGATGAGGTATTACTACGGAGACATGTAATCAGTTCTGGAGATCCGATAGGTTGAGCTGTGTGCTCGTAATAAGTCCTGGGATGCTCTTTAGACATCTTGTCGGTCGTGCTGCGGAACATAAATGTTCCTGGGATGCTCTTTAAAGGTATTGTCTATTCACATGTAATCATTCCTGGAGATCTGAGAGGTTGAGCTGTGTGCTCGTAATAAGTCCTGGGATGCTCTTTAGAGATCTTGTCGATCGTGCTGTGGCACATAAATGTTCCTGGGATGCTCTTTAAAGGTATTGTGAAGGAGATGCATGTAATCAGTCCTGGGAGATCTTGCCAGTTGTGCTTAGGCACATAAATGTTCCTAGGATGCTCTTTCTGGTATTACATCCGCACATAAAATTAGTCATGAAAGACCACCTCTATCAGACCGTTCGCATAGATGATGAAGACCTGCAGGTGGTGGGCCTACATCCAGTATGAAAAAGGACTGGCTTTGTAGAACTTCCTATGATGAGTAGATTCATAGATTGATTGAGATAGCAACATCAGTGATGATGACGATGATTTGAGAATGATGATTCGCTGATGATGATCCAGAGAAGAAGACTTGTACTAGAAGACCTGTGTCAAGAAATACCTTCCTAGTTAAGAGGGAATGTTGATGTATATGTAACTTCAGAATGCATTTCACCGATGTATTTCATATATGTATTTTGTACACCTATAGAGATGGTATTATTCCTCTATACGGAAGTGTTTGTATTCCTATAGAGATGTTATTATTCCTCTATACGGAAGTGTCATCATTTATATTGTAAGTTTCGTAACTTATACTTGATGGGTTATTAGACCACCCTATTGGGGGTCGGCCATGTGGGTCAAAGGGTTATTAGACCACCAAGTGTGGGGTCGGCCCGAATTAAGTTAACCATGGGTTAAGCTAGACATGTAGACCCCATTAGTTTATTGGGCAGGACAAGACAAGTATAAATAGAGATCGGGAGATCTCTATTTTATCATTCATTCATACATTTCTCTCATTCAGAAAGTGGTGCACTTGTGAGGAGGAGGCTCTTCTTCTAGGAGAAGACTATCTCTTGTATTCTGGTTGTATCATTGCTCTATCTATCTCTGAGGAAGTTATTGGTGTTATGTAGAATTTTGTCCTACGGATAAGCCAAAACTCTCTTAACTTTAAAGTAGACTTTAAACTAACTCTAAAGCAAGAAACAAGTCAAAACAAATGCTACCTTGAATCCCTAGATCTAACAAACATCTCAGGATTAAAATGCTGAAGAGAATAGGAGGAGTTTGACTCACCTTCTATCCAAACGCTTGTTTTTGGTATTTGCTCCAAGCTCCAAGCCCTCACAAGTGAACCTGTTAAAATGGAACCAAAACACAAGAATGCACTATTCTCTAGCAACCTGAAACATGAGTTAGGATCTAAATCTATGAAAGATACAAATCATATCATTAAAACAAAATTAACACATATGATTTGGGAAAACAAGACAAGTTATTCCATTACAACTTGAAGAATACTTACAAAAGGTGCTTGATGTCCAAGCCAATCTTCCAACTCCAAGTGTCTTCTCCTCTAGCTATCTCCACAATGCTGTAAGACCATAAGTTTGGTGCTCTCAAGAGTCCCCCTTTTTTCCAATGGCATGCCTCTCTTTTATAGTGAATGGTGAGGTTAACCAACAAGAGAGATGGGTGGATCTAAGGAGAGATAGGTGGATCAGGGTTTCTAATCGAAGGAGATGAGTTGAGATTGAATCAAGGACCCCAATCTTCCATTATCTTCGAAAATCCAAAATCCCACGAGCCAAGGGAAAAAAGATATTAAAAGAGTACCGCGTTTTGCAAAGACTGCAGAACGCGGCACTGCCGCGCTTTGGGAAAATAGCAGAACGCGGTAGTGTCTAGTACCGCGTTTTGTCAAGCTGGCAATGCGCGGTAGTGTATGTGAGTAAAGCCTAAGGTGGGTCAAAAACTTGCCAGGGTGGATTCACCTTCAAGGTTGACTCATCATCTGTCTCTTCTGGATGGTTTAAAACAGTAGGGGAAGTGTCGTCAACTTGTTTTGAGATGGGGATGCGACACTGTGAAATATAGAGGTATAACAGATGCCCCCTAAAGTGTGAGGTCAGAAGGGAGTGATGGCCGAAAGACTTTACGAATATAATGTGCAGAGATAGAATCGAGGAGAGCGACACGGAGCTGAAATAGAAACAAAGTGTTAGATATACCACCGAGGCGGGCATTCCCATGCTCGGAAATAGATGACTCAAAGCATGGCTGCCGACCAATACATTGCAGATCCATGAGTACTGAGATAATGTAAACTGTGGACAGATCATGGCTACTATGAACAATCGTAGATCCATGAGACAATAATGACACAGCCACGACCAATACAATAAGTGGACCTGTGTGACAATACAAGAGACATCTCCATCGCAGCCTGGACGTAGTCGAGATACAGTGATGCGCCCAGGGTCTTCTACCCGATCGCATAAAGATACGAATCTAACCATGTGATTACAAGGTGTTGAAGTCGAACATGGAAGAAACCATTTGATTACCGGTCAATGACGTGGACCGTTAACAAATGCGAGGGAGATCACCAATAATGACAATGATTCCCAAGGTATCAGTAGTACATCTCAACGAAATGCGAATGAATGAGTTGATGTCGAGCATCCGAGAGATCGCTTGATCACAGGTCAATGATGTGAACCTACTGTCAAACGCGAGGAAACCTGCCATTGAGGCATGCAGGTACCAAGGTACTAATGGTTGATCTCTAAGTCTAATTCCCGGATAGTGATTTGGTGTCGACAGGAATAGACTCGTCGAAGGTGGGCCATGATGATTCCCACATCATCGACACGAAATCGGCACATATAATAGGATGATGAAGCAATGGAGTATGTACTGACACAGCGGAGGCCTGACACAATGAATGACTCGATACAATGCAACCCTTTGAACATATAACGGCATGTAACAAGACTTGGCAGCAGGGATTATTGATAAATAGAGGATAGACACCGGATGAGCGGACTCGTGGCCAGGGAGACGACCCATGATGATGACTATAACTTAATGAAAGACGGATACCCAAATATAGACAAGAGATGGACACATGCCATGTTCAAAGGTAACGACTGACAAGCTGCCATAGATAAACTTGACTTGTTCCCCCATATTTCCCCGACATGATGGACGAGTACCTCTTTCTTGTTTCACGAGCTTGAAGAGGATAATAGATGCTCGGTGTAGCTCATCTCGTGGATGAGTCCAATCTCACATGTTTTACGAACCTGAGAAAGGAGGGGTTCGTCCCAAAGTGGGTCCTTCGATGTAAACATTTTAACGAGCCCAAGGAAGGAAAACTCGGTAGTTTTTCATATTTAGAGAGCTTAAAAAACTTAAAGGAAGCTCCATAATGTACTTTTTCGTAAAATTTAGTCCCTCGATCCCGAAAAAGTGTAAAACAATTCCCGAGAGAACTCTCCCAGCCGAGATTGACTGAGGTATACCTTTCTCGTAAATAGTCTAGACGGGCCGAAAAAGGGGTAACCTATCACCGAATAGACGACCTTTCAAATACTTTTACAAGTGTGAAAGAGTCAAGGTCACTTGGCAATCTTTTCAATTTTAAGGAGTCTGAAAAGAGCTTAACTATGGACTCCTGTGGTCTTTTTCGTAAAATTCAGATTATTCTGGTCCGAAAAAAGAATAAAATACAACCAGGATAATACTTTCCTCATCGTTTAACGAGCATGAGTAAAGCTGACCGTACTCGACACCGTTTACTTGCGTTTGACAAGCACGACACAAGTGTGAAAGCGCTTGGAATCTTTTTCAAGTTTTAAATCCAGAGCACGAAAAAGATAAAGTGGGCTCAAAAATGAAGGTCAAATTACGAATAAACACCGGTATGAATGCATCCCGTTTCTACCGCGGATCCTGTCAATAAATGCTCAACAACTGGACATTAGCAATGTGAACAAGGGTTTATTTATTTGAAATAGTAATTAATTAATTAATTAAAAAAAATGTGAAAAAATGCTATATAAGGCATGGTAAAAATAGAAATTACTATTCATTTGTGTTTTTTACCCAAAGGAGACATTTTTTACCCATTTTGGAGCAAAATTTCAAGGATCGATACCGGGAGTTCTGGGACACCATTTCGACTACCGTCTGCGTCAGGTAAGAGTGCTTGAGCCCCTCTTTCATTTCATGTAAGAAATTTTTGCTTTCACCAGGAAAAAATTAATTTTTTGGCAAGCCCTTTTGGGCAAGAATCGCCCTCCGTACTACCGCGCGGGGGCCCTATCGAAAGGCACGGTACTGTTGAACAGTACCGCGCTGTAACCCCAAAATGAGGCGCGGCACTGTGGACTGCCGCGCGGTAGGGTGTCCTCCAGGCGCGGCACGTGCGAATTTTAAGTTCAAAAAATCAAATTTTCTCCAATTTTTTGCTGGAAGTAAGTTGTTAAATAGTTACTAATTGCTTTGTTTTCCTTTTTGAAGGGATTTGCAACTTATTTGGAGCAAAATGGTGAGTTGGAAAGAGAGAGAGCACGAAGCGGATGATTTTGCAGCCGAAAATGACTTACCAACCGTGACCGCATTGCGAGAATGTGGTTTGCTAAAGTTTTTCAAGACCAAAGGGATCCGCCAGCAGCCTAAACTCCTTACTCACCTTATCCAATTGTGGGAGCCTGACACTCAAGCTTTCCAAGTGGGAGAGCATGTGCTTGAAATCCAACTTGAGGATATTTACTTCCTCACGGGCCTCTCAAAGAGAGGGGCCCGGCCGAGCTTTACCGGGCACACCGCTTCAGAAACAAGCACAGATGATTTAATTGCTCGATATTGCCAGGCAGGTTCGAGTAAGAAAAGTGGGAAGGTGGCCATAAAAGAGGTCACAAATCTTCCTTTAAAAACCTTGCTATTCACTATCACGCGTGCAGCGGGAAGCGTGAGTCCACATCAGGCATCCCGCACGCAGGTGAATCTCGCAGCAGAGTGCATGGGAGGAACAGTTTTCAACTGGTGTGATGCAGTGTTGTCCAATCTGAAGGAACAGGTGCACAAGTGTAGGACTGGGAAAAATACCCAGTTTGGCTATGGGAGCATCCTGGTCACTTTCTTTCTGGCGAGGGTGCCACTACTGCGCCCACAGATATCTATGCCCCCTCGTCCAACTACTGAGCCATGGATGGCTCGATGGAGTGACTATGCTGGACGCCTCGGGGGACCTCAGCGGCTAGCCTTTGGAGAGGACTTTTTCTCTTGGCTAGAGGAGCAGATAGTCATGATTGACGACTATCCCTATTCAGGGGTAGATTTTCGTGAGGATATCGACTTGGCTTTGCCAGAAGATGATGATTGGGACAACTCTGGTATGACCTTCATGGATATGTATTTTTTCCTTTTTGAATATTTAATTTTTATTGCTTTTTTGGAATGTGAAAAAGACTTCTAATGTATAATCGTATGCATGTTGCAGACCGTGGACCACAGAGGCCAGCTGGATACTCTCCACTACGACGTGGTGGTGTCGATCGTCCAGCTGATCCTGTCGAAGAAGAAGATGAAGACGAGGCAGGAGGCGTCCGGGACATTGAGAGGAACCTGCAGGGATTGACTCATGGTATCCCTGCTATGCGGATGGATGACGTCCCTTACCACCTCCAGCGGCATACTGTAGGTGTACCTGGTCGTATCAGTCGACTTCTTCGCAAGGTGGTTCGAGCTGTGATGTGTTACCACCAGCAGCGGGAGGAGTCCGATGAGGGACATGATAGGTCTCCTAGATCTCCGTAGATGGTCTTTTGATCTTTTTGCGACATGTACACGATATGTAGGCTTTGAGGGCCAATTTTTGTATATTGGATTTGATCCCCAATTTTGTCTTTGACACAAACTTTATATATTTTGGAAAAAACACTTTTATATACAGTGATATGGACCTATTTATGATCTAAATATTTACAATGACTTGTGCATTTTATTTTTTATGATGTGTTTATGTATGGGCAGAATGCCAATCCAAAATGTAATTAGCCAATGAATCGGCAATACAATTGAATTCTCTCGGTATGTGTTGATATGTGATAAAATCAAATGACCGTTCCAAGAGGCGTACTCTTCGAAATAAACGAAGTAATGTAGGATCGTGAACTGTGTAAACACGGTTTAGATGAGAAACCACGAGTTGGGAGTCTAAAAAGACCAATAAGGAGTCAATCCCGAGTGAAGCAACCTCTGTCAAGAGACCAATGACTGCATGGTACTCTGCGATATTGTTGGTTGCAGGACCTAAACAATTGGCTCCTGAAGAAAATAACTCGCCAGTGAGGGAATAGATCACCCATGCTGCAGAAGCGAGATTCCGGGTATGTCGGCTTGCACCGTCGGCGAACCCAAAGTAGGCTGACATCTGCACATAAAGTCACGAGTCAACGTAAGAGTAGGTACATGAGGTCCACGAGTACACTAAAAAAGAAAGCAAAAAGCAAACTAAGTACATTATGTACAACAAATGACCCGCATAGGGTAACTTCACGCGTAGAAACGCTTGAGGTATAGCCCGTTGCGGGGCCGTGCCAATGGCGTACCATCACAATCAACTAGTTCATAAGCTCCTTTTTCTAAGACACGTTTTACAATGAAGGGGCCGTACCACATAGATTCAAGTTTACCTTTTCCAAGCTTATCATGCATCTGATCATATGTAAGTACGAGATCACCCTCATTGAAGATCCGAGGTTGAACGGATTTGTCGTATTGAGCCTTGACACGTTTTTTGTGAGCTTCATTAGCCAAAGCGGCGTCGCGGCAGGTTTCATCTAGCTTGGATAGGTATAGAAACCGTTCTTCTTCGGAAGTAGTGTGTGGAAGTAGCTCTATGGCTATCTTGAGTGATGGAATTTCACATTCAATCGGGAGAATGGATTCCAGGCCGTACACCAATTGAAATGGTGTAAACCCAGTAGCATTTTTCACTGAGGTTCGGTATGCCCACAGTGCTGAGAACAGAGCTGAGTGCCAATTGGATTTTTGGGTACCCACAATGCGCTGAATCATTCATTTCAGGACTTTATTAATGGCTTCAACTTGGCCATTAGCTTGTGGGTAATACAGGGTTGAGTTTTCATGGCGAAAACCCAGTTTGGCACTTAGTTCTTCGATCATATGGTTCCTAAAATGGGAACCATGATCGGTCACAATAGACTGTGGGACACCGAATCTAGCTATGATATGATTGAATATGAACTGCGCTGCTGTTTTGCTGTCTTCAGCATATGTAGGCATCGCTTCAGCCCATTTTGTAAAATAGTCCACAGCTACTATGACATAGCTATGCCCCCCGGCTGAAGTGGGCTTACAGTGCATAAAATCGATGCTCCATTTGGAGAAGGGGCCGACGGCAATGACAGGGTGGAGTGGAGCAGGATGCGAGCGTGCTTTGCTATGAAAGAATTGACATGGCGGACACTTCTTGACTGTTTCAATGCAGTCTTTGAAAATTGAGGGCCAGAAGTATCCTGCTCGCAGTATTTTCTGGGCCGTAGCCATCCCAGAGAGATGACCACCACATGCTCTAGCGTGGCAGTCATTGAGAACGCGTTCCGCCTCATCTAAGGTCAAACAGCGTCGAAGGACAGTGTCGACACCACGTCGATACAAAGTATCGTTCACTATAAGGTAATATTTTGCGTGATGTCTGATACGTCGTCGTTCATCGCGGGTAAGATCGGGACGGAAGCGTTGGGTTTGGAGATATAAGAGAATATCCCCATACCATGGATCAGACGTGCTAATGAGGAACAATGATTCGTCGGGAAGAGAATCAATGGGCTCGGATTGCTCGGTAGCACGGGGCAGGTGACAAATTAACTCAGCGAAGACCAGAGATTTCTTAGACTTGGCTTTGACAAATTCCAAGTCAAACTCTTGAAGGATGACAATCCAACGGGAGTACTTGCCCCCAAGCACTTGTCATGTGAGGATATAGTACATTGGATTGAAATCAGCGATGACGGTGGTCCGACGGAGTAAGATGTAGTGACGGAATCTCTGGACAGCAAATACTGTTGCCAGAGCCAGCTTTTCAACATGTGAGTAGAGAGTTTCAGAGTCGAGAAGACTCTTGCTAAGATAGTACACCACATGTTCTATGCCGTTGTGGTCTTCCTGGACTAACACCATACCAATGGTGGAAATCGAGGCTGCGAGATAAAGGATGTAGTCCTGTGTGTAATTGGGGGGTTGAATCACAGGGTCTTTGGTTAAGGCTGCCTTTAAATTGTCAAAGGAGCGTTGGGCTTCATCATCCCATATGAAGGGAACATTCTTCTTGAGAAGCCGCATGTAGCCTTTTGTTATCTCGGACAGATTGCAGATAAAACGGCGTAGAAAGTTTGCATGCCCTTGCAAACATTGAAGTTCTGGAATATTGGTAGGTGAAGGCAGGGCTATGATAGCTGCTACCTTTGCAGGATCTAGACGTATCCCGTCTTTGGAGACTATGAAGCCCAACAGTTTTCCGGCTTCTACACAGAAGACGCACTTATGCGGGTTCAAACGTATATTGTAGCGCCGGCACCTTTCGAAAATGGCACTCAAGTGATCTGGATGTTCTTCCCGAGTTCGAGAATGAGCGGGAAGGTCATCAAGATATGGCTCTACGATATGTTTGATGTCATGAAATGCGTAGGACATCGCCCGTTGGAAAGTTGCCCTGGCATTTTTGAGGCCAAAAGGTAACTTTCGATATGCAAAGATCCCCCAAGGGCAGATAAAGGCCGTTTTGTGCTGGTCGGCTGGGAGGATATCGATCTGATTATAGCCAGAAAAGCCATCCATAAATGAAAAGATAACACTTTCGGCACAGTTATCGATGATCTGGTCAATAAACGGAGTTGGGTAGTTGTCCTTGGGACAAGCTTTGTTCAAATCACGGTAATCAACACAGACTCTGATTGTTCCCTGTTTCTTGGCTACAGGGACGATGTTGGATACCCATTCTGTCAATGGGATAGGATAGATAAAACCAGCACGCAAAAGTTTTTCAACTTCTGCTTTAATGGCGGCTGCCTTACGAGGATGAACGGGTCGAAGCTTTTGCCGAACAGGTCGGGTGCCAGGGAAAGTTGGAATTTTGTGGACCACAATCGACGGGTCGATCCCTGGCATCTCTTCATAACTCCAAGCGAAAACATCGCGGAAGGTTTTAAAGTAGGCATTGTAGAACTCCGTTTCGAGAGGAGTACATGTTTTGCCAATGTGTACATTTTCCACGATACCAGGCTTTACCGAAATATCGATGGGAGTGGTTGCCATAAGGTTGGCCAAGTTTCCTTCTGAAAATACTTCGTCGAGGGAAGTGGGGAACTTGGTTTGCACCATCCCGAGTGAAGCACTGGATTTGACGTCAGGCTCAACTGACTGAATGGTGGGGAATGAAGATCGGTGATGAAAATCTCCCCAAGGTGGCTCGTCACCACACATAACCTCTATGATTGATTCGTCAGTGGGAAAAATCAAGTTGAGAGGATCGAAAAATGGTGGGTGAGTTTCAGTCGAGAGCTGTGCCACTGTGTGATCAGTAGAACAGTCGACCCAATCTGTGGCTGATTGGATCGCGTCATATGCTGCAAGATTTCTGTTCAAAGGCATGGAATTTCCATAGCCTTGGATCTGAGTAGGACTCGGAATCACCCATGAATCATCGGGAGGGGTGACATGCGATGAAATCATGTTGACTGGTTGAAGATGGGTTCCCAGCTCTGGAAAAACTCCAATGAGGGATGAATCCTTCATGAGACCAACACCTATGTCTTGGAACCGGTACCGAGGTTGATCCAATAACGGGACGGTATTGGTGGAGCTCGGATGGGAGTCTGGGATACAGTAATCCAGTTGATCAATAGTGACAATTTTCCCTTCATGAGGAAATTGTACAATCCGGAAGACTGTAGATGCTATGGCGGTCATGGCATAGAACCAGTTCCGGCCAAGTAGGAGATTATAATCCAAAGGTGCATCTACGACCTCAATATGTACGGATACTGTCTTGCCCCCCAGTTCAACACCGATTGAGGGGATGAGTCCATATGGTTGAAAACCATGTCCATCAAACGCTCTAAGAGTAGTGGGAGAAGTTGTGACCTCAGGTGAGCCGAGGGCTCTCCAGCAGTTCAAAGACATAATCGACGTGGAAGCACCCTCATCTAACACAGTGCGGTGGATAACATTTCCACGGATTTTCGTATGCACCTGGAAGGCTAACTGGTGAGAAAGCCTAGGTTTAGCGTGCTCCAAGTTAAACATAATGGAGTTTGAAGTATCTGGGTCCAGTGCCCCCAGTGCTGAAAGTAGGGTTCTACGCTGCGTGGGGCAGTGTTGGAGAACCTCGAGAGTTGACATAGCGCAAGGTGCTTGAGCCAAATCTTCAACAATGTTATAGTTTTGGGCAGCTCGCGTATTCGGGTTGAATGTTGCCTTTCGTATGGTGCCCTTGGGTGGGCGTAGCACTGTATCCATAAGTGGTCTCTCGATATGGAGATGACCGTTAGGGGGGGGAATAGGAATCGGATCTTCAACAGGAGATTTGCCTTTGGCTGTCTCCGATTGTTTGTTTGAACTTGGAGGATTGTCATACGTCTTTGAACGAGTGGTGATATTAATCTCCTCATTACTTGTCATTAGGATTTCGCGGTTTGTGGACGTCTCTCCACGGGAAGGATTGGTCGGGTTGCCCCCTTGTGGGGATTCTTGGGAAACCATTTGCTGTTGCTATTGGGGGAAAGGGTCAGTTAGCACTGCCGGTCGAGAGGATCCTTTAACGAACTTGTGGACCTCGTCCTTGTAGGGACAGTCACGCGTATAATGATCATCTTGACAAATCAAGCAGGGAAACTTAGTTTTCCGACGTGGTTTTTGGTCATTCTGGGTAGGTTGTGGCTTGGGGTTCTCCTGCTGGTTCTTCTTGGGTTTACCACGATTATTTTTCTTCTTTCCTACGGATGGTTGTGATGTAGATTGGACTGCATTCACTTCGGAGGAGACAGCAGGAGAGGTGGAAGCTTTTGAAGCAGCCTGGGTAAAAGCGGGAGAAGCAGAAGCTTGTTGTCCCGTCAAGTTGGAAGCAGGCTGAGTCTTGACTGAACCAACAATACCGTCAATGGGTGGTTCAGTTGTAGGCTTTGTAGGATCAGTGTGAACGCGGGAGGCATGTGGAAGAAGTTCATGTAAAGTACCGGATTGAGTATATACTAAATCCATGTATTGTGCTGCCGAGATGGCTTGTTCTTCCGTGACCGGTCCGCGCATAGCAATATCTCTGGCTATGGGAGGCAAAAAGGATTTTGTAAACCAATCAGCAAGTAGCTGATCCGAAATAGGTGCCTTTATCAGCCTACGGCGTCTTCGCCACTCGTGGATGTGATCCAAAATGTGTGTGGAAGTGGTTTGACGCAGTGAAGTTAGCAGTTCTGTTCCAGTCTCATACCGGATGGGAAGCTGGAAATGTGTCAGAAACTGCATAGCCAAAGTGTTGAAATCACGAAAAGAGTGTTGTGGCAGCTCGATATACCATTTTGCTGCCGTTCCGGTGAGCGTGCGTTGGAAGAGCCGAAGTCGGATGGAATCATCCATCAAGGAGTTGGATGAACACCAAAGATGGAAGGTCATCACGTGGTTCTTGGGGTCTTCCCCGGGCTTGGCATCGAACTTAGTAATGTCCGATGGTAGTTTGGCTGGGATAGGTGGCCAGTGAGGTTCGTGCCATATAGGATCGTTGATAAGCCTCGACAAATCAGGTAGATCAAGTGTGGCCAAAAAGGGAAGTTGCCGGTTGGTTTGTGGGAATGAGTAATAACCATGTGGTGTCGAGAACCCTGGAGGGCCCTGCATAGCATACTGCTGTTTGTTATACCCATATGAGTTTCCCGCGGGATACTGCTGGAAATTCTGTGGATGGTAAACCATCTGGTTAACAGGTTGATTGTAAGCAACCGGTTGGTGAGTGTACTGCTGAGTGGGTATAGTACCCTGAGGCTGTTGATACCCAGGAATGGTTGCTGTTCCTTGTTGGGGGAAAGTTCCTTGGAACTGTTGTGTTCCAGGGATGTTACCACCATACTGTGCAAGTGGAGGATTTCCCATAGCAGGGTTGGGGGGTGGCTGCGACGGTGGTGTCCATGGAAGGCTCGTTCCTGCTTGAGGAGCGAGTGGAAATTGAAGTGATGGGTTCCATGGAGCGATGGCAGCTGATGGGTAAGGGAAGCCAGAACTCAAGTTGGGGGAAATCTGAGATTGCCCTCCAGCTTGGTTCCAGTTTCCAAAAAGTGAGTACCCCCCACTCTGTGGGATTTGATGATCCCAAGAAGGAAGCATGCCTGACAGGGGTTGTTGAGAGTGAGGTCCGGTTGGAATACTGCAATAAGGTTTCCCACTGTTAGGTGTGCTGTACGTACCGTACTGAGCAGATGCTACTGGTTGGGATGCTTGTTGGATCGAGCCAATAGGTTGTCCGCCAGCAATTAGGTTGGATGACCCTATATGAGGAGGCTGTTGACTGGGAAGTGGGTTCCCAGCGAAAGGTTGTCCTCCAACTGGTTGGGTTGATGGCCCACCAGTTGGAGGTTGTTGACTCGAAACAGGGTTCCCAACAAAAGGTTGTCCATCAACTGGTTGGGTTGATGGCCCACCAGGGGGGATTTGGTAGCTAGGGTTGGGGACCACTGTAGTCGGTTGTCCACCTCCTGAGATAGTGTAAATGGTGGCTGAGGGTGATCCTCCGGTCCAACCAGAAGATCCAGCAGTGTGACTAAGCGTTCTTCCGCCGCTGGTCAAATATGATAACGTGGATTGGCCAACGGCACCAAAAGTACCTATTTGCGGAGGGGGTCGTCCATATCGAACAGGTGAGGACGGGGAAAAAACTGGGTTATTCCTCATAGAATGTGCATTAAACATAGGTGATGACAGCAAATGTGGGGAATTTATCCCAGGGGTATCGGCGTCGTCCATAACGTGTTCAATGATAGAAGGACCAACGAGAACTGGGTCCGAGTTCATATCCTGAAAAAGATTTTGGGGATTCGGCAGGAACCTAGGTATAGTAAAGTCCGAAGGCCCTGAGCCGTCTGCAAAGGAGTGATGAAATTCTGTGCTAGACGGGACGTTGGGATCCCTATAGTCAGAAGGACGAGAAACAGGGGGGTATCTAGACGCTGTCGAAAGTATTTGCTCTGTGTTGCGTCTAAATTGTGCCGATGCTAACGGAGAGTTCGCTAGGCTAACCATACTAGACTGGATGGAAGCCATGATTTCGTGTCCCGGTGGGAGGTTGGGTAGATGTAAAGTGCGAGGTACGTTGCTAGAAGAACTTGTCTCCTGAGGATGAACACTGGGTGATGTAGTAATAACAGGCGGAAGTTCCGTCTGGGAAGTGATGAAGCCATAATCAGGTTCAAAAGGTGTGTCAGGTAGACGAGTATCTTCAACGATCTCAACGTATCCGCCTGGGACTGAAATTAAGCCAGGTATGTCCTGGTCAGATCCTTCTGTGGTGCCGATAGATCCGTCTATATCATCGTGAAAAGTGTCTGATGGACGGGAAGTGTTGGCATCCGGTAGAAGGATGACCTCTGGTCTAGTACTCTGGGTTGTACTAGGTTCAGTTGCGGTAACTGTGTCTACTGTAACAGATAAATCTGGAATGACAGTAGGTGAGGTGACAGTGGAAGTCTCAGACGTGCTAGTGGTTGCAGAAGCTGTAATAGATTCTGAGACTGTGCTGTGTGTGGCAGTTACGGGCGTAACTGAAGATGTTGTACGTATCGGCGGTGGGATGTTTCCTCGACCAGCACCGCGGCCAGGAGGAGCAGGAATGCGTGATGCAGGCGGACCAGTAGTCCGTGGCGGTGGTGGTGGTGGAGGGCTTTGGCCCTGTTGTCTTCGTGATCTTCGTGGTAGATCTGACATGATGACAGGAAAATGAAAATCGGGGGCAGTATCGTAAACAAAGAACTCAAAAACTCTAATGCAACCGAGTGTGCAGAAGAGGAGCTAGAAAAAGCAAGGCTCACAGGCCAAAAAAAACAAGCTCTAAAATCTATACTGAGACCGGTGTCTCAATAAGCGAGCTGATCAACAAAAATGGCCAGAATGCCAACAAGCAGTCCCTACAAAGAAAAAATGACCCTCTATGAAGATGAGACGCCAAGCAAACTCCTAACTAAGAGTTGGAGACCTCAACAGGCTGTATCCTTCGCAAGGTGATGAAATCCAAGTTGAACAATACAACGTGAGAGACCGATATAAGAAGGATATCCCTCTACCGAAAGGGATCCTGGGTAAAAGAGCCCTAGTAGAATAGATACTAAGCTACCTCGTTCATGACACGTCGGAAAAGGTTTTGGGCACTTCAGCCTTCCGAAGAAGACAGCGATCGATGTTGCCTTAGGGCTAAGTGGAGTGCGGTATTCCACAGAGTCCGTCCGGTTCTCAATCTCGCGGCCGTTTAACCCCTGAAAGTTAAAAACAGTCAGGAGGCCCCTCCACAAACTAGCTGTGACCGTGTCAATAAGTACTAGAGGATTTTAGTTCCCTAAATACAACGACTATGTCTCAGATGAAAATGACAAGGGGGAATTATTTGGATGCCTATCCCCGGTGTCCTACCTAACTACCAATTTCTTTTGATTTCCTCAAGTGAGGTTAAAGTTGGTTGAATTAGGGTGATTAATTTTAGTGGCTGTCTTACTCAATCAGGTAGTGGACGTGAAACTTGATGGTGTTATGACGACTCAAACCATGCAAATGAGAATGAATCACAAACAAGCCTTTGTCTTCGATGAAATCTAGCTAAGGTAAAGATAGAGGTTCTTCGATCAAATATGCATAACAATTTTCACAAGCAATCAAAGTAAAAGATTTTTCTTTTCTTTTCGATTTATAAACAAAGCCAAACTGAAGTAAACACTCTTTTCAATGCACTGATTTTACAATCTACAATGCTTCTATAATGAGAATTTCTATGGCAAAATTAATGGTTCATTTCCCTATGCAAAATACCACTAGACTTTTTCAATTTAAACAAAAAAAAATTTGCTCTCAACCAATGATCTTTTTAATTTACTGAAAATGATAATGACAATATGACTGTAAAAACTACAGTATTCAGTAACAGAAGACAGTGGTGTTGAGTTGGTTGTGGGGAAAAAATCAAGTCAATGCAATCAGATTGAAAAATGACCAATATGTCAAAAGTGCCACTTAATTCAATCAATCAATCAAGCTCACAAACTAGGTAATAAGCACACCATACAGACTGGAAATTAACCAGGATGCTAACAGGCAACAGTTTAGACTATCTGAGGCAGAGAGAAACTCAGGAAACCAAGCAAAAATAAAAAAAAATTTAAACACTTGCAGACACTACCGCGGGTGATAGTCTGGCTGAAACGCGGCACTGTAACAGTACCGCTCTGGTACTGAGTCAGAGAGCGCGATACTACCGCGCTGGAAGCAGTTATAAGGGCGTGGTACTGTGGCAAGGGAAAGAAAAAGCGCAACTTGAGAAGAAAAGGTAAGATTTTCAGGGTTGTTGCCAACCCAGGGGACTCAGTAATTAAACAGGGAAATAAATACTGCGAGGAGGGGTGAATAAGGGTCAAAAAAGGGACCAAGATTCAAACTGGTTTGAAGTGCAACAAAAACTCACAATTCAAAGATAAATGACTGTGAATTGAATCAATCAAGCAGTAATCAAAACCAGCGGAGTCGCCATTCTTGTTATGTAGAATTTTGTCCTACGGATAAGCCAAAACTCTCTTAACTTTAAAGTAGACTTTAAACTAACTCTAAAGCAAGAAACAAGTCAAAACAAATGCTACCTTGAATCCCTAGATCTAACAAACATCTCAGGATTAAAATGCTGAAGAGAATAGGAGGAGTTTGACTGACCTTCTATCCAAACGCTTGTTTTTGGTATTTGCTCCAAGCTCCAAGCCCTCACAAGTGAACCTGTTAAAATGGAACCAAAACACAAGAATGCACTATTCTCTAGCAACCTGAAACATGAGTTAGGATCTAAATCTATGAAAGATACAAATCATATCATTAAAACAAAATTAACACATATGATTTGGGAAAACAAGACAAGTTATTCCATTACAACTTGAAGAATACTTACAAAAGGTGCTTGATGTCCAAGCCAATCTTCCAACTCCAAGTGTCTTCTCCTCTAGCTATCTCCACAATGCTGTAAGACCATAAGTTTGGTGCTCTCAAGAGTCCCCCTTTTTTCCAATGGCATGCCTCTCTTTTATAGTGAATGGTGAGGTTAACCAACAAGAGAGATGGGTGGATCTAAGGAGAGATAGGTGGATCAGGGTTTCTAATCGAAGGAGATGAGTTGAGATTAAATCAAGGACCCCAATCTTCCATTATCTTCGAAAATCCAAAATCCCACGAGCCAAGGGAAAAAAGCTATTAAAAGAGTACCGCGTTTTGCAAAGACTGCAGAACGCGGCACTGTCGCGCTTTGGGAAAATAGCAGAACGCGGTAGTTTCTAGTACCGCGTTTTGTCAAGCTGGCAATGCGCGGTAGTGTATGTGAGTAAAGCCTAAGGTGGGTCAAAAACTTGCCAGGGTGGATTCACCTTCAAGGTTGACTCATCATCTGTCTCTTCTGGATGGTTTAAAACAGTAGGGAAAGTGTCGTCAACTTGTTTTGAGATGGGGATGCGACACTGTGAAATATAGAGGTATAACAATTGGGGTTTTTCACCTTTATGGTTTTCCCCAAGTAACTCTGTGTCTCTTGTGTGCTTGCATTATTGTGTCCATGATTGATATGTTGTAGATTTGTTGTACATGTTGTTCTCTTAGTTAAGATCCTAGATCAGATTGAAGTAATTTCTGAAAATTTGACACCATTAACAAATGCGAGGGGAATCACCAATGATGACGATGATCCCCAAGGTATCTATAGTACATCTCAATGAAATGCGAATGAATGAGTTGTTGTCGAGCATTCGAGAGATCATTCGATTAGAGGCCAATGATGTAAACCTACTGTCGAACACGAGGAAACCTGCCATTCAGGCATGCAGATACCAAGGTACTAGTGGTTGATTTCTAAGTCCAATTCCTGGATAATGATTTGGCATCGATGGGAATAGACTCGTCGAAGGTGGTCCATAATGATTCCCACATCATCGACACGAAATCAGAATGAAAGAGAGTATAGGACGATGAAACAATAGAACATGTACTGACACAGCGGAGGTCTGACATAATGAATCACTTTGACCAATGCAACCCTTTGAACATATAATGGCATGAAGCAGGCCCTGGCAGCATGGATTATTGATAGTAGAGGATAGACATCAAACGAGTAGGCTCGTGGCCAAAGGGACAACTCAGGATGATGACCATAACTCAGGAAGACTAGATACCCAAAAATAGACAAGGGACAGACACATGCCATGTTCAAAGGTGACGACTGACAAGCTACCAACAAAATAAACTCGACTTGTTTCCCATTTTCCCCCGACATGATGGATGAGTATCTCTTTGTTGTTTTACGAGCTTGAAGAGGATAACAGATGTTCGGTATAGCTCATCTCATAGATGAGTCCGATCTCACATGTTTTACGAACTTAAGAAAGGAGGGGTTCGTCCCAAGATGGGTCCTTCGATGTCAAATTTTAACGAGTCCAAGGAAGGAAAACTTGGTAGTTTTTCACATTTAGAGATCCTGAAAAACTTAAAGGAGGCTCCAAAGTGTACTTTTTCATAAATTTAGTCCCTCGATCCCGAAAAAGTGTAAAACAATTCCCGAGAGAACTCTCCCAGTCGAAGGTTGACTGAGGTATACCTTTCTCGTAAATAGTCTAAACGGGCTGAAAAAGGGGTAACCTATCACCAAATAGACGACCTTTCAAATACTTTTACAAGTGTGAAAGAGACAAGATCACTTGGCAATCTTTTCAAAACGAGGGAGTATTGAAAAGGGCTTAAAAAGAACTCCAATGGTCTTTTTCATAATTTTTAATTATTCTGGTCTGAAAAAAGGATAAAAATACAACCAAAATAATACTTTCCTCATCGTTTAACAAGCACGAGTAAAGTTGACTAAGCTCAACACCGTTTACTTGAGTTTGACAAGCACAACCCGGGTGTAAAAAGTGCTTGGAATCTTTTTCAAGTTTTAATCCAAAGCACGAAAAAGATAAAGTAGGCTCAAAATGAAGGTCAAATAAATAAATGAACGCCAGTGTGAACATCTTTAAAGGAGACCCTGTCAAAAAAGGCTCATGGAACCAAATATTAGCAATGTGAAATGGGTTTTAATTTAACCAGATAAAATAATGAGTGAAAAATAAGTGAAAAAGTTATATAAGGAAGAGGTAAATATGGAAAGTTACCATTTCACTTATGCATTTTCCCAAAGAGGAAATTTCACCCATTAGAGAGCAAAAACTTCAAGAGTTCATATCGGGAGATCCGAAGCACCGTTTCAACAGCCGTCTATGCCAGGTAAGATCTTTCAAGCTCCTCTTTCATTTCATAGGTAAAAAACTTGATTTCAGTAGGTAAAAATTAATTTTTGAGCACGCCCTAATAGGCTTTTTTCGCCCCTGACAGTACCGAGCGCTTGCTTAATCGGGAAGCGCGGTACTATCGGTGACTACTGCTCTATAGGGTTAAACGGGGGCGTGATAGTGTGGACTACCACGCAATATTGTTTCCCCCAGGCGCGGTAGTGGCGAGCATTAGGGAAGAAAAATGTAGTTTTCCTCAATTTTTTCCTGAGATCAGGATTTCAAGTTGTTGATTTATTAATGAATGCTTCTTGTGACCTTTTGTAGGTGTTTGCAATTTATTTGAAGCAAAATGGTTAGCTTGAAAGAAAGGGAGCATGAAGTGGATGATTTATTGGCTGAAGATGACCAAGCAACCTTGACTGCACTGCGGGAATGTGGGTTGTTGAAATTCTTCAAAACCAAAGGTATCCACAAGCAAGCAAAACTTCTCAACCACATTATACAAATGTGGGACCCTGACATTCAAGCTTTCCGGGTTGGAGTACATACCCTCGAGATTGAACTCAAGGATATTTATTTCCTTACGAGTCTCTCAAAGAGAGGGGCCTAGGTGAATTTTACAGGGTTCACCAACTCGGAGGCGAGCACTAATGCTTTGATTGCTCGTTATTGTCGTCAAGGTTCGGGGAAGAAAAGCGGCAAGGTGGTCATTAAGGATATTGTATAAATTCCTTTAAAAATTGTGTTGTTTACCATCACACGTGCAGAAGGGAGTACGGGTCCTCATCAGGCCTCCCGTACACAAATGAATCTTGTTGTTGATTGTATGGCACCGACACTATTCAACTGGTGTGAAGCAGTATTGACCAATCTCAAGGAGCAAGTGAACAAGTGTAGGATTGGAGAGAACTCTCAATTTGGGTACGGGGGCATTTTGGTCACTTTCTTCTTGGAGAGGGTGCCACTGTTGCATCCGTAGCTGACTGTGCCTGCCCATCCACCTACCGAGCCATGGATGGCTCGATGGAGTGAGTATGCAGGACGGCTCAGGGGGCCACAACATTTGGCTTTTGGTGAGGACTTATTCTCATGGCTCGAGGAACAGATCGTGATGATCGAGGACTACCCCTATGCGGGGGTGGACTTCCGCGAGGACATAGACTTGGCATTGCCATAGGATGAGGATTGGGATAACTCATGTATGACCTTCATTAATGTATTTTTTAATTTTTTAAATATATGATTTTTAATTGTTTTTTAGAATGTGTAAAAAAGATTTTAATATATATTTATGTGCATGTCACAGATCATGGAACAAAGAGGCATGTAGGATACTCGTTGTTATGCCTAGGCGGCGACGAGCGCCTATTTTCTTCGGACGAGGAAGAAGACGTGGACGAAGCGGGAGGGGTCCGAGACATAGAGCAAAACATACAGGGTTTAACCCATGGGGTTCCAGCTATGAGGATAGATGACGTTCCTCTACATCTTCAACGGCATATCGTAGGTGTGCCTAGGCATATCGGCCAACTCCTCCGTAGGGTGGCTCGGGCTATAGTTTGCTACCATCAGCAGCGAAAGGATTCTGAGGAGGCTGATAGATCTCCTAGATCTCCTTAGATAGTACTGTTTATATTTTGCGGCATGTACACGATATGTAGGCTTGAGAGCCAAATTTTTGTATGGGATTGAATCCCAAATTTTGTCTTTCTGAACACAAAATTTATGTATTGGAAAAAAAACACTTTTATATGCAGTGATATATATACATGGACCTATTTTTATTATCTATTTATTTACAATGACTTGTGTGTTCATTTTATGATGTATTTTTTATGTATGGGCTAGATGCCAATCCAAAATGTAATTAGCTAATGAATCAGCTATACAATTGAATTCCCTTGGTATGTCTTGATATGAAATATAATTGAAAGATCGTTCCAATAGGCGTACCCTTCGAAATAAGCGAAGTAGGATAGGATCGTGGATTGCGTATATATGATTCAGATGGGAAACCACGAGTTGGGAGTCTAGAAAGACCGATAGGGAGTCAATTCCGAGGGAAGCAACCTCTGTTAAGAATCCAATGACTGCATGGTACTCTACAATATTGTTGGTTGCGGGACCCAAGCAAGCGGCTCCTAAAGATAACAACTCACCAGTGGGAGAATAAATTACCCATGTTGCAGAAGCAAGGTTCCGGGTGTGTCAGCTCGCACCATCGGTGAATCCATAGGCGGGCATCTACGCATAAAAGCACAAGTCAAGGTAAGAATGGATGCATGAGATCCGTGCGTGCATATAAAAAAGATAAATGAAAACAAACTAAGTACATTATGTACAAAAGTATCTTGCGCAGGATGAACCTACGCGTAGAAACGTTTGAGGTACAGCCCGTTGCGGGGCCGTGCCAATGGTGTGCCATCACAATCGACAAGTTCATAGGCTCCTTTCTCCAAAACATGTTTTACAACGAAGGGGCCGTACCACATGGATTCTAGCTTTCCTTTTCCAAGTTTGTCATGCATTTGGTCATATGTGAGTACGAGGTCACCTTCGTTGAAAACCCGAGGTTGAACGGATTTGTCATACTGTGCTTTGACGCATTTTTTATGAGCTTCATTGGCTAAAGCAGCATCTCGGCGAGTTTCATCTAACTTGGCTAGGTATAGAAACCGTTCTTCTTCAGAAGTGGTATGGGGAAGTATCTCTATGGCTATCTTCAGTGATGGGATTTCACATTCAATTGGAAAAATGGCTTCCAGACCATACACCAGTTGGAATGGTGTGAACCCGGTAGCACTTTTCACTGAGGTTTGGTATGCCCATAATGCCGAAAAAAGAGTTGAGTGCCAATTGGACATATGAGTACCCACAATTCGCTGAATCATGCGTTTCAAAACTTTGTTAATGGCTTCAACTTGGCCATTATCCTGTCGGTAGTACGGGGTTGAGATTTCATGACGAAAACCCAACTTGGCACTCAATTCTTCAATCATATGGTTCTTGAAGTGGGAGCCATGATCGGTCACGATGGATTGTGGGACACCAAACCTAGCTATAATGTGGTTGAATATGAACTGTGTTATTGTTTTTTCGTCTTCCATAAGTAGGCATCGCTTCAGCCCATTTTGTGAAATATTCGACATCTACTATGACATAGCTATGCCCCCCAGCTAAAGTGGGCTTATAGTGCATGAAATCTATCCCCCATTTGGAGAAGGGGTCGACGGCAATAACATGATGGAGTGGAGCAGGATGTGAGCGTGTTTTACTATGAAAGAATTGACAGGGTGGACATTTCTTAATCATTTCAATGCAGTCTTTGAAAATTGAGGGCCAGAAATATCCCGCTCGTAGTATCTTCTGGGTCATCGCCATCCCAGAGAGATGACCACCACATTCTCCAGTGTGGCAGTCATTAAGAACGTGTTCGTCCTTGTCTAAAGTCAAACAACGTCGAAGAGCGGTATCAACACCACGCCGGTAAAGGGTATTGTTGACTATAAGGTAGTACTTGGCATGGTGTCGGATACGTCGACGTTCATCGCGGTTGAGGTCGGGGCGAAAATGTTGGGTTTGGAGATATAATAAAATATCCCCGTACCATGGATCAGACGTGCTAATGAGGAACAACGATTCATCGGGAAGAGAATCGATGGGCTCAGGATGCTCAGTAACACGGGGCAGGTTACAAATCAACTCAGCAAAGACCAAAGATTTCTTGGATTTGGATTTGGCAAATTCCAAGTTGAACTCTTATAGGATGACAATCCAACGATAATATTTTCCCCCAAGCACTTGACATGTGAGGATATAATACATTGGATTGAAATTCGCTATGACAGTGGTCTGGCGGAGTAGAATGTAATGACGAAACCTATGGACAACAAAACTTGTTGCCAGAGCCAGTTTCTCAACGTGTGAATAGCGAGTTTTGGAGTCAAGAAGACTCTTACTAAGATAGTATACCACATGTTCTATGCCATTAGTATCTTCTTGGACTAACACCATACCGATGGTGGAAATTGAAGTTGCGAGATAAAGAATGTAATCCCATGTGTAATTGGGGGATTGAATCACAGGATCTTTAGTTAAGGCCGACTTTAGATGATTAAAGGAGCGTTGGGCTTTGTCGTCCCAAATGAATGCGGTATTGTTCTTTAGAAGCCTCATATAGCCTTTTGTTATCTCGGCGAAATTGCAAATAAAACGGTGTAGAAAGTTTGCATGCCCCTGCAAACTTTGAAGTTCTGGTATGTTCGTGGGGGAAGGCAGGGATAGAATACCTTCTACATTCGCAGGGTCCAATCGTATGCCGCTTTTGGAGATTATGAATCCTTAAAGTTTTCTGGCTTCAACGCAAAAGACGCATTTATGCGGATTCAAATGGATATTGTAGCAACGGCACCTTGCAAAAACAGCGCCTAAGTGATTAGGATGATCTTCCCTTGTCTGGGAATGAGCGAGAAGGTCATCAAGATACAACTCTATAATATGTTTGATATCGTGAAATGCGTATGACATCGCCCATTGGAAAGTAGCCCGACATTTTTCAGGTCGAAAGGTAGCTTTCAATATGCAAAGATTCCCCATGGGCAGATAAAGGTCATTTTGTGCTGGACCGCTGGGAGTATCTCGATCTGATTATAGCCGAAAAAGCCATCCATAAATGAAAAGATGACACTCCCGGCGCAGTTATCGATGATCTGGTCAATGAACGGAGTTGGGTAGTTGTCCTTTGGACAAGCTTTGTTCAAGTCACGGTAATCAACACAGACTCTAATCATTCCCTATTTCTTGGCTACGGGAACGATATTAGATACCCATTCTGTCAGTGGGATAGGATAGATAAAACCAGCACGCAAAAGTTTTTCAACTTCTGCTTTGATAGCGGCTGCCTTACGGGGATGGACGGGTCGGAGTTTCTACCGAATAGGTCGGGCGCCAGGAGAGGTTGGAATATCATGGACCACAATAGACGGTTCTATTCCTGGCATTTCTTCATAACTCCAGGAAAAAACGTCACGGAAATTTTTAAAGTAGGTAGTGTAGAACTCCATTTCGGTGGGAGTGCATGTCTTGCCAATATGAACATTTTCCACGACACCAGGCTTCACTGAAATGTCAATGGGAGTGGTTTCCATAAGGTTGGCCAAGTTTCCTTTGGAAAATACTTCATCGAGTGAAGTGGGAAACTTGTTTTCAACCATTCCAAGTGAAGTGTTGGGTTTTGTATCGGGCTCAAGTGTTTGGATGGTGGGAAAAGAAGATCGATGATGGAAATTTCCCCATGGTGGTTAATCACCGCACATAACCTCCATAATTGATTCGTCAGTGGGAAAAATCAATGTGAGAGGATCGATAAGTGGTGGGGATGAATGGGTCTCAGATGAGAGTTGTGATACTGTGTGATGGGTAGAAGAATTGACCCAATTGGTGGCTAACTGGATCGCTTCATACGCTGCGAGGTTCCCATTTAACGGCATGGAGTTGCCGTAGTTTTCAATCTCAGTGGGACTTGGTATCACCCAAGAATCATTGAAAGGGTTCACATTCGATGATATCATGTTGACTAGCTGAACGTGGGAGCCCAGCTCTGGGAAAACTTCAATAAGGGAAGAATCCTTCATAAGACCAATGCCAACATCTTGGAAATGGTACCGAGGTTGATCCAATAATGGGATGATGTTGGCGGAGTTCGGATGAGAGTCTGGGATACAATAATCTAGATGATCTATGGTGACAATTTTCCCTTCATGAGGAAATTGCATGATCCAAAAGATAGTAGATGCTATGGCGGTCATGGTGTAAAACCAATTCCGACCAAGTAGAAGATTGTAATCTAATGGCGCATCCACGACTTCGATGTGTACATATACTGTTTTTCCCCCCAGTTCAACACCAATTGCAAGAATGAGTCCATAAGGTTGAAAACCGTGTGTGTCAAACGCTCTGAGAGTAGTGGGAGACGTCGTGACTTCGGGTGAGCCTAAAGTTCTCCAACAATTCAAAGACATAATCGACTTGGAGGCACCCTCGTCTAAGATAGTACGATGGATGCTATTTCTACAGATTCTTGTATGAACCTGGAAGGCTAACAGATGGGAAAGACGAGTTTTGACATACTCCAAGTTAAACATGATGGTGTTTGAAGCATCCGGGTCCATTGCCCCTAGTGCTTAAAGTAAGGTTCTGCGCTGCGTAGGGCATTGTTGGAGAACCCTGAGAGTCGACATGGCGCATGGTGCTTGAGATAAATCCTCAACAATGTTGTAATTTTGGGCAGCTCACGCGTTGGGATTAAATGTCTCCTTTCGTATGGTGCCCTTGGGTGGGCGTAGCACTGTGTCCGTAAGCAGTCTCTCAATGTGGAGATGGTCGTTAAGGGGAGGGGTAGTAGAAGGATCTTCAACGGGAGACTTGCCTTTGGCTGTCTCTGGCTGTTTGGTTGAACTTGGGGGGTTTTCGTACATCTTTGAACGAGTGGTTATGTGAATCTCTTCATTACTCATCATCAGGATTTCACGGTTTGCGGACGTCTCTCCGCGAGATGGGTTGTTCGGGTTTCCCCCTTGTGGGGTTTCCTGGGAAACCATCTGCTATTGTTGCTGAGGGAAAGGGTCAGTTAACACCGCCGGACGAGAGGATCCTTTAACGAATTTGTTGACTTCATCCTTGTAGGGATAGTCATGCATGTAGCGATCGTCTTGAAAAATGAGGCAGGGAAACTTAGCCTTCCGACGTGGTTTCGGGTCGTTGTGGGTGGGTTGTGGCTTGGGATTCTCCTGCTGGTTAGAAGTCTTCTTGGACTTTCCATGATTGTTCTTCTTATTTCCTTCAGATGGTTGTGACGTGGATTGAACTGCGTTCACTTCGAAGGAGATAATGGGAGAGGTAGAAGCTTTTGGAGCAGCCTGGGGTAGAGCGAGGGAAGCAAAAGCTTGTTGCCCCATCAGTTGAATGGTAGGCTGGGCCTTAACTGAACCAACGATACCATCGATAGGGGGTTCAGTGGCAGGCTTAGTTGGATCAATAGTAACACGGGTGGTGTGGGGAAGAAGTTCATGTAAAGTGTTGGATTAGGTATATACCAAATCCATGTACTGGGCTGCTGAGATGGCTTGTTCCTCCGTGACCGACCTGCGCATAGCAATGTCCCTGGCTATGAGAGGCAAGAAAGACTTTGTGAACCAATCAGGGAGTAGTTGATCCGGAATGGGTACCTTGATTAGCCTACGACATCGACGCCACTCATGGATGTGGTCCGAGATGTGCATAGAAGTGGTTTGACGCAACGAGGTTAACAGTTCTGTTCTAGTCTCATACTAGATGAGGAGCTGTGAAATGGGTCAGAAACTGCATAGCCAAGGTGTTAAAATCATGAAAGGAGTGTTGTGGCAACTCGATGTACCATTTTGTTGTCGTGCCAGTAAGCGTGAGCGGGAAGATCCATAGCCGAATGGAGTTGTCCATCAATGATTTGGATGAACACCAAAGATGGAAGGTCATCACGTGGTTCTTGGGATCTTCCCCGGGCTTGGCATCGAACTTAGGAATTTCCGATGGAAGTTTGGCTGGGATAGGTGGCCATTGAGGTTCATGCCATATAGGATCGTTGATGAGCCTCGACAAATCAGGTAAATCTAGTGTGGCCAAGAAAGGAAGTTGACGGTTGGACTATGGGTATGAGTAGTAACCGTATGGTTCAGGGATGCCTGAGGGGCCCTGCACATCATATTGCTGCGTGTTGTACCCATACATGTTTCCCGTAGGGTACTGTTGGAAGTTCTGGGGGTAGTAGGCCATCTGGTTAACCGGTTGTGTGTTAGAAGTCATTACTTGACTAGGAATCACAGTGGTAACCGGTTGTTGGACGTTCTGCTGAGTGGGGATGGTGGGTATGGTACTCTGGGGTTGTTGTGTCCCAGGAATGGTTGTTAAGAAAGGAAGTTGATGGTTGGACTACGGGTATGAGTAGTAACCGTATGGTTCATGGATTCCTGAGGGGCCTTGCACAGCATATTGCTGCGTGTTGTACCCATACATGTTTCCCGTAGGGTACTGCTTGAAGTTCTGGGGTAGTAGGCCATCTGGTTAACCGGTTGTGTGTTAGAAGTCATTACTTGACTAGGAATCACAGTGGTAACCGGTTGTTGGACGTTCTGCTGAGTGGGGATGGTGGGTATGGTACTCTGGGGTTGTTGTGTCCCAGGAATGGTTGTTGCTCCTTGTTGGGGAATGGTTCCCTGGGGTTGTTGGGTCCCAGGAATGTTACCACTACCTTGAGTAACTGGAGGATTTTCCGTTCTAGTGTTGGGGGGTGGTTGTAACAGTGGTGTCCATGGAATATGGGTTCCACCTTGATGAAGAGGTGGGAATTGAAGCGATGGGTTCCATGGAGTTGTTGCAGCCGAAGGGTAGGGGAAGCCAGAATTCAAGTTGGGGGGAATTTGAAGTTGCCCCCCAGCTGGGTTCCAGTTTCTGAACAATGAGTACCCCCCGCTTTGTGGGATTTGAGATCCCCAAGAAGGAAGCGTGCCTAACGAGGGATGCCGAAGATGAGGCTTGGTTGGAAAACCAGTATAAGGTTGTCCGCTGCCAGGTGTGTTGTACATACCGAACTGAGCAAATGCTGCTGGTTGGGAGGGTTGTTGGATGGTACAAGTAGGTTTCCCTCTAGCAGGTGGGTTGGATGGTCCTATGGGAGGAGGTTGGTGACTAGGAAAGAGGTTCCCAACAAAGGGTTGTCCTCCAGTTGGTTGGATTGATGGTCCGATGGGAGGTGGATGGTGACTAGGAGTGGGGTTTCCAACAAAGGGTTGTCCTCCTGTAGGCTCGGTTGAGGCCCGTCAGGAGGGGGTTGGTTGTTGGGATTAGCGGTCGCAACAGTCTGTTGTCCACCTCCTGAAATGGTGTAGATAGTGGCCGAAGGTGAACCTCCGGTCAGTATGGATGATCCAGCGGTATGATTTAGTGTTCTTACGACATTAGAAAGGTGAGATAGTGTCGATTGTCCAACGTCACCAAAGGTGCCAATTTGTGGAGGGGGTCTTCCATATGTGACGGGCAGGGATGGAGAAAATACTGGGTTATCTCTCATAGAATGTGCACCAAACATACGTGATGGCAGTAAATGTGGGGAATTTAACCAAGGGGTGTCGGGGGTTTCTTCCATAACGTCTTCAACAATAGGAGGACCATCGAGGACTGGGTTCGGGTTTGTATCCTGAAAAGGGTTTTCAGGGTCCGGAGGGAACATAAGTATAGTAACATCTGAAGGTCCGGAACCATCTACATAGGAGTGATGAAACTCTATGGTAGATGGAACGTTGGGAGCCCGATAGTCGGGAGGACGGGTAGCAGGGGGATATCTAGAAGTCGTCGAGAGCATTTGCTCTGTATCACGTTTAAACTGTGCCGACGCTAACGGGGAATTAGCTAGACTAACCATATTAGATTGGATGGAGGCCATGATCTCGTGTCCCGAAGGGAGGTTGGGGAGGGATACAGTACGAGGTATGTTGTTGGAAGAACCAGTTTCCTGTGGATGAACACTGGATGGCGCAGCGGTAGCAGGCGGAGGTTCCGCCTGGGAAGTGATAAAGCCATAGTCAAGTTCAAAGGGTGTATCAGGAAGTTGGGTTTCTTCGATGACTTCGACATATCTGCCTGGGACTGTAATCAATTCGGATATATCTTGGTCGGATCCTTCGGTGGTGCCAACAGATCCTTCCGGAACATCGTAGAAAGTCTATGGTGGAAGGGTAATGTTGACATCGGGGAGGATGATGGCCTCCGGTCTAGTATCTTGGGCAGTACTAGTTTCAGCCGCTATAGTGTTGTCCACTGTGGCAGATATATCTGGAATAACAGTGGGTGAAGTGACAGTGGGATTTTCAGCTGTATTAGTGTTTACAGAAACTACAAGGGGTTCTGAGACCATACTGTCAGTAACAGTTACAGGCAGAACTGAAGATGTAGTGCGGATCGACGGTCGAACGTTCCCTCGGCCGGCACCGCGGCCGGGAGGGGAGGGAATACGTGATGTAGGTGGACCAGAGGTCCGTGGTGGTGGTGGTGGGCTTCATCCCTGTATTCTTTGTTATTTTCGTGGTGGTTTTGACATAATGGTAGATATACAAAATTCGGGGGCAGTCTCATAACAATGAACTCAAAAACCCTAATGCAGCCGAGTGTGCAAAAGGGGAGCTAGAAAAAGCAAGGCTCGCAGGCCAAAAAATCAAGCTCTAAAAAACTATACTGAGATTGGCATCACAACAAGCAAGATGGAAACAAAAATGGCCAGAATGCCAACAAGCAATCACTAAAAAGAAAAATGACCCTCTACTAAGATGAGATAACAAGCAAACTTCCTAACTAAGAGCTGGAGACCTCAACAAGTTGTATCCTTCGCAAGGTGATGAAATCCAAGTCGAACAATACAACATGAGAGAACAATATGAGAAGGATATCCCTCTACCAAAAGGGACCCTGGGTAAAAGATCCCTAGTAGAAAAGTTACTAAGCTACCTCGTTCATGACACATTGGAAAAGGTTTTCGGCGCTTTTTCCTTATCACCCTTGTATTATCAATATGGTGGCCGTATAACACAAGGAAGACAATGATCGATGTTTCCTTAGGGATAAGTGGAGTGTGGCATTCCACAGAGTTCGTCCGGTTCTCAATCTCGCGGTGGTTTAACCCCTAAAAGTTTAAAATAGTCAGAAGGCCCCTCCACAAACTGGTGTATTACCGTGTCAACAAATACTAGAGGATTTTAGTTCCCTATAGGACAACAACTATGTCTCAGATGATAATGACAAGGGGGAATTATTTGAATGCCTATCCCCGGTGTCCTACCTAACTACCAAATTCTGTTGATTTCCTCAAGTGAGGTTAATGTTGGTTTATTTAGGGAGATTAATTTTAGTGGTTGTATTACTCAATCGGGTAAATGGACGTGAAACTTGGTGGTGTTGTGACGACCCAAACCATGCAAGTGAGAATGAATCGAAATAAGCCTTGTATTCGATGAAAACTAGCTATGGAAAAGAGAGAGTTCTTCGATCATAAATGCATGAAACTTTCACAAACAAATGAAAAACCCTTTTCAAAACAAACTTTTTGTTTTCTTTTTCTAAGTAAAGCCAAACTGAAATAAACACTCTTTTAGATTTCACTGATCTACAACTATAATGTTTCAAGATGAGAATTTATGTGTCAAATTGAATGGTTCACTTCCTAATGCACGATATTATAACTAGCTCGTTTCAAACCAAGCAACACAAATGTTCTTAAATGACAATTTCCAATATAGATTTTAATAACAATAATGGAAAAGATGATATTCATAAGAATGTTGTGATTATGAAAATTTACACAATCCAGTCAAAATGGACGGTAGTAACAACTTGGTTGTGATGAGAAGATCAAGCCAATGCACTCAAACTGAAGGGGTGACCCAATATGCAAATAATGCCACTAACTCAGAAAATAATCAAGCTCACACCGAGAGATAAAAAAACCACAAATGACTATGCAATGGATAGGATAGTGGTAAGAAACATAAAACACCAAACTAAGGTAGAGAAGATCGAAAAATGACTCAGGAAACCAAACAGGAAAGAAAAAATGAAAAAATGCAGACACTACCCGCGTGGTATACACTAGCTAACTCGCGGTACTGGTACACTACCGCGCTGGGTACACGGTACTACCACTCTGTAGGTAGTAATGAGAGCGCGGTACTGCTGCTAAGGATGGAAAAAAGCGCAACTTTTGAAAAAAAAATGAATTTTTCAGGGGTGCTGCAGACCCAGAGGACTCACTGATCATAGAGGGAGAAAAGGTGTGGACAGAAGGGGTGAATAGAGGTCAAAGAGACCAAAATTCAGTACTAGTTTGATAAGAAATAAAAACCACAATAAAAAATGACTGAAAGTGAAGTAAATCAATCAAATGGGGTTCAAACCAGCGGAGTCACCAGTTTTTGTTGTAGATATTTCTCCCTACAGATAGGTAGAAACTCTCTTAGGTTAAATTAGACCTAACTGACTCTAAACTAAGACATAAAGATAACAAATGCTACCTTGAATTCCTAGATCCAAACAAATATTTCAATACCATAATGCTGGAAGAAATGGAAGAGATCTGACTGACCTTTGATTTAATCGCTCGTCCTAGTTGTTGCTCCAATATTCAAGTCCTCGTGAATGAACCTATTAGAATGAACCAAGATACAAGCACATACAATCTTCTAGCAATCTGAAATATATGTTAGAATCTATAGCAGAAACAAATCATATGATTGAAACAAGATCAACATACATGATTTGGGAAACAAGACAAGTTATGTTTTATTACAAACTTGAAGTCACTTACAATGGTTGCTTGATGTCCAAGCCAACTCCCAGCTCCAAGTGCTTTCTCCTCTAGCTATCTCCACAAAGATCTAAGACCATAGGTTTGATATCTCAAAGAGTCCTCCTCTTTGCTCATGGAAGGCTTCTCTCTTATAGTGTGTAGAAGGATTAACCAACAAGAGAGAATAATGGATCTTGGGAGTATTTAGTGGATCAGACCCACTAATATGAGAAGGTGAGTTAGGATCGAATCAGGGATGCCAATACTCAAAAATCTCTCAAAGGTCAAGATTCCACAAGCCATGGCAAAAGGGCTAAAAAAAGACTACCACACCCCTGAAACTGAGCAAAACGCGGTAGTACCATGCAGAAGGGACAGAGCATAGCGCAGTAGTGGGGACTACCGCGCCCATAATCTTGAGCAAGGAGCGGTAGTGTAGGTATATGAAGTCTCATTTGGGTTGATTCCTGATAGGACAGGTTTGTCTTCATGGGTCATCATCATTTTTTCCCTTCTAGGTGTTTTAGGTAGTTTGGGCAAGTGTCGTCAAAGGTGAAGGTGCGACACTGTGAAATATAGAGGTATAACAAACCTAGGAAATTCCCTTCAAGGAACGGAGGTGTGGAAGACCATCAACCATGGATTTGTTTTGTAATAGTAGAAAATACTTGTAATTAAGGTGTCCAAATCTTTCATGCCAAATCCTACTAACTTCATTTCCATGTGTGAGAAGAGCAGTGAGATTTTCAAGAGGCACAAAGTGTGAAAACTCATAGTATTTTGCAGTATGATTTGCCTTTCCGACTGCAATAAGTCTTCCACTTCTAATATCAGAAATTTCAACTTTGTTAGGGCTGAATGTAACTTTCTTAGGTTCATCGGTGTGTTTCATTTGATACACAAAAAGTATATTTGAAGCCAAGGAAGGAACATAAAGAACATTCTGAAAACTTCCATGCTCTAAATGGATGGTACCTTTACCCTTTGAAGAAATTTTTGAGTCATCTCCCAAATGGATGGGGATGGAGCTGTTTGGATCAAATGAAGAAAAAGAGTCAATATTTGCAGCCATATGATTCGAGGCGCCATAATCTATCAGTAGAGTGGTGGGTTTCGAAACAGTTTCCATGAGTGCTTGACCTCTTTCATGATCATCATTTCTATCCTTCTTCTGTGCACCATCGGGAAGAGTTATGTTATTCTTTTCCAAAAGGAGGGCCATTTGATCTATTGTTTTCTTCATGCATGAACTTTCAGGATGAAAGCCACAGTTGCAATATGAACATTTAGATTTTTCTTTACCATCTTTACCCTTTTGCTTGTTCCTTGAACCAGATGTTGCATCCGATCATTTGCTTTTCTCTCTTTGCTTGGTAGGATCAAATTTGGGATTCTCTTTCTTTTGCTTCCCTTTGCCATTCGAATTCTTGGATCCTTGAACAAAGAGGGATGAATATTTGGAGCTTATGGACCCCATTTGAATCAACTTATCATGCTCTTTGGTAACGGACTCAATGAAGGCATTCAAGGTAGGCATCTTCCAATTTGGGGTAGTTAGCCGACCGGAATTGAAAGTAGAGACAAATACCGAGAAATATTTACCAAGTTTTGAAAGAATGGAGAGGATCAATTGCTTATCCTCTTTGATAACTCCACTGTTCTTCAATTGCAAAGACAAATGCTTGAATCTTGTGAAAAAATCATTGATGGTCTCGAAATTCTGAGGATTCAAGGCAATCAATTCATTTTCCAATTGAAAAGACCGCATGTCATCTTGCTTCCCAAAAAGCTTCTCTAGTTGCTCCCATACTGCCTTTGGAGTAGTCAATCCACTGAGGTGAAAGTGAAGATCCTTGGAAATATTGAGGCAAAGAAGACCATATGCTTCATCCAACTTGTTGAAGTGCTTTGATTTTTCAATGAGAGTATTGAGCTCAACTTCGAGGCCCATGGTGACTCTGTAGTACCCTCTTGAGTGCAACATAATCTCCATGTCATTCTTTCATTAAAAATAATTGAAAGGAGTGAGTATCTTAGAAGAAGAAGAATCCATCTCAATGATAGTGAATGCACTTGATGGAGATGATAAACCTACAAATCACAATCAAAACAAGAACAGTAAGGTCGAACAATCCACCCTTTTAGAGTTGCATCACACCTAGGATTGGAGATCAAGCAAGCTTGAATGATCCAATGTATCAAATCTAGGAATTCTATGGAAAACTAGGGCTTCTGGAGTGGATTTGATCCGGATCTTGGGAGCTGAGAACCGGAAGGCTTGAATGCCGAGAGAGGAGAAGATTAAGCATGCAAATCTGTCATAAAATTCACATGAAAACCCTAATATTGCATAAGAATAAGCATTAACAAAAACATATGAAGTGAATGGGAGGTGAGGCTCAAAGCGGAGCCCCACCTCTTAAACTAATTACCAATAAGTCACTCAGATCTAATTAATCTCATAATAAACAATAAAAAATAGGAGAGAAACTAAATAAGTAACTTGTTATTATGAGAAGGCTTGCTTGGCCTTTATATAGCATTATTACAATGTGTCTTGAGACCATACCATGGGCCAAAACTATGTGCTACCAAATACCATGGATGAGAGAGGGTGGCCTCTCAATTTAATACTTTTATGGCTTATACATCCGAATTTAGACCATATGCCCCCTAAAATTCGGATCATTCCTCCCCCCTTAGAAAATGATGGTCCCCATCATTTCATGCTAAAAAGAGACCCATGATCACCATGTGCTAGTTACCAATGAAGAGAAGGGTTTTGTGTGGTTGACCCATAACCGTGGGTTTTGCGAGGTTGACCCATAACCGTGGGGTTTTCAAGGGTGACCCATAACCATGATGGCAATGACAAGCTCGATTCCAATGAAGAGAAGAGTTTTGTGTGGTTGACTCAAAACCATGGGTTTTGTGTGGTTGACCCATAACCGTGGGTTTTATGTTGTTGACCCATAACCATGGTGGCAATGACAAGCTTGTTTCCACTGAAGAGAAGGGTTTTGTGTGGTTAACCCATAACCGCGGGTTTTGTGTGGTTGACCCATAACCATGATTACAATACATAACTATGGGTTTTGTGTGGTTAACCCATAACCATGGGTTTTGTGTGGTTGACCCATAACCATGATTACATTAAGATTTTTAAAAAATCAAAAATTCATGATCTTTGGTGCAGTTGATGTCTTGCTGCAAATCCATTCATAGCTTATGATGCATGTACTGAAATTGAATTCTATTGAAGACCCATTTGAGATCTCGAAGAGACCTTTCCATCCATATAACATACTTGCTCTGGGGTGGCCAGAGATTGAGAAAATGTTTGTTGAAGTTTAAGAGATACGCGCACACTATTTTGCAAACATATGTTGCTTCAATCAATGATATCTCTCAAACCAGAAAGACAAATGAAAAAACATGAAATAATCATTTTAGCTAATGGAAAGAGATTTCCAATGAGCTATGGTAGAGCCTCAAAGACATTTTGTGGTGTTTGAAGCACTTGTTTAAAGTTGTTGTACGTCCGGCCGCATTGTGTACAAATATGTACTACTTCAAACAAACATATCTCACAAACCGGAAAACAAAATGAAATTTCGTGAAATACCCATTTTAGATGACGGAAAGAGATTTCCAATGAGCTATGGAAGAGCCTTTGAGACATTCTGTGGAGTCTGTAGCACTTGTTTAAAGTTGGTGTACGTCCGGCCGCATTATGCACAAACACTTGCTACTTCAAACAAGCATATCTCACAAACCGGGAAACAAAAGGAAATTCTGTGAAACACCCATTTGAGCTGATGGAAATACCTTTCTGATGAGCTATGGTAGAGCCTCTAAAACATCCTGTGAATCCCATGGAACCTGTTCAAAGTTTGCTGAATGTGAGAGTGTTGAGTATAGAGATGCCAAGGGTTTGTAGAGAAGCATGGGTTGTTGTAGAGGTTGTGGAACCTCCGTTGAATCCGTATAATGCTTCAAAATCTTGTCCCGATGGAGAGCGTACCCGCTCTGATACCACTGATCCGGATCTTGGGAGCTGAGAACCGGAAGGCTTGAATGCCGAGAGAGAAGGATATTAAGCATGCAAATCTGTCATAAAATTCACATGAAAACCCTAATATTGCATAAGAATAAGCATGAACAAAAACATATGAAGTGAATGGGAGGTGAGGCTCAAAGAGGAGCCCCACCTCTTAAACTAATTACCAATAAGTCACTCAGATCTAATTAATCTCAGAATGAACAATAAAAAATAGGAGAGAAACTAAATAAGTAACTTGTTATTATGAGAAGGCTTGCTAGGCCTTTATATAGCATTATTACAATGTGTCTTGAGATCATACCATGGGCCAAAACTATGTGCTACCAAATACCATGGATGAGAGAGGGTGGCCTCTCAATTTAATACTTTTATGGCTTATACATCCAAATTTAGACCATATGCCCCCTCAAATTCAGATCAGGATTGGAGTGTATTTTTCAGCCTTGCATGCACATGAGATTTTGCATGCCAAAACTTCAATAATTTTGAGCAAATTCATTCAATTCTTCATGTAGAACACCTGTAGGAGAGAGATATTGTGCCTGAAATGGCTTTGATACCATGTAAAATTAGTCACAGAAGATCTATTGAACAAGAATATCAATCACAAAGATGTAAAACAATTTGGAGTAAAAAATGTGCAAGAGAGATGCATCAGTGCTCTATAATCCAGAATGGCAGAATTACAATACAATACTGTCACAATGAGTGAGCAATTCGAATTAGCCAAGGAGGTCATTCAAATATATTGCATGGTGTAGCTTGGCTCCAACTAGGATTCCTCATCATTAATCGATGGTGGTCATCAATGCACAAGTAACTGTCAGCCATGTGTCAAACTGATTCTAACTGAGTGTAATGATTGTAACTGACGGTAATGCCACTAATGTAGGGAAGGAGGCTCATTGGAGGGCGCATGAGGAGTTAACTGCACTCAGAAATAGGTAGTCAAGTCTCATCAGAGGTCAATCGAAGTGATAACAGCAGTTAGGAGTCATTCTAGCCTCAAATCAATGAAAGACAAGTAGCTAACTAAAGTGAACTGGACTGGTAGGTGAGAAAAGGTGCCCTTCTCAAGCGGTAGGTGAGAAGTGGGCGCCTCCCTGACTAGGAGGGCTAAAACTGAATGGAAAGTGGTTCCCGGGTGCTGGCAGACTAGGGACCAGGTGCTGGAGGCATCAAACTGGTGACTGGGCAGCATGCGGATGCATGCATGCATGCAAAGTACATATTGAATGATGAGATATCCTAACATGCTCAACCAGTTGATGGAGGATGCATTGGCGGCCCAGGAAGGACGGTGGTCATTCACATACAGCTGGTTTCTGATCTTAGTTGTGCTTGTCACCTGGATGGAACCAGACGACTATCAAGGAATGGAGGTGGACGTGGTGAAAGATCAAAAGGGGGCACGCTACCAAAACCTGTGGTGGGTACAGGAACTAGAGAGCATCAAGGATTGCGCCACGCAGTTCTGGATTTATTGGGAAGCACTACAGGAAGCCACCGAGCAAGTCCCGCAATTGACTCAGATAGCGGTTGAAAATTATAAGGGGATTTCCCAGTTTGTGATTGGACTGCATAGTATCTATGTGCAAGCGTGGCGTGATAAGGATAAGCAGTGGTTGCAAACATCCTATAAGTTATCCGATGAAGACTTAGACGCAATCATTGATGATTGGCTGGTCGACTGGCAAGAACCAGTTGCTCAGGAGGAGGAGTCTACGGGGATACCATCAGATGCGCCAGTGATGGAACTGCAGCATCACCAAGAGTCGGACCAGGAGTCGTCACATAACCCTACGGATGAAGAGCGTGAGCTTGAAGAGGGAAGAACGAAGGCACACTACGAACATGGGAAAATCAGTGGGATCCCCCTGTCGTCGGAGGTGCAGCTTGGCCGACTACTACTAGTGATAAATAATGCAACCAGTGGGGAGGCTAGAGCAATGAAGGCGAAGGCGGATGGAGGTTTTCATGCAGTGACTACCCGTCTAGATTCCTTGTGCGACATTGTTGTGAAGAAGGCACCAGAGGGAGCAACTGTGCAGGTAGTTGGCACAATCGGCACTGAGCCGTGGGTCTGGAATGTTTAAATTCCCCCGACTGCGATTCCGATTGATGATGAGGCTCTAAAGGCTTCGCTGCAGCAGTTGGAAGTATTGTCTGTTAACATCAATGTGCTGTCGTCATAGACGTTAGTGCATCTACAGACGGTCGCCAATCAGGAATGGGCGGATAGAGAGACGAATGTCAGGAGTCAGTTGTTGTGCTTTGCAGGAGGGCGAAGCGGTGTTACAGAAGGAATTTGAGGAACACAAGGGGAAGGAAGCGGCAGCATGGGAAGTGGCCAATGAACTCAAGGATACGCTGGAACAACTTTGGGTCGAGAAGGCTAGGGAAATAATGGAGCTCAAGAAGGAATAGGATTGGTTGATGGTGGAGAAAACCACCTTATGGAACAATAAGGTGCGGCTGGAGGAGTTCGTTGCTGAAGCATGTCAACATGTACTGGAACCGACAGAAGCATTGGACTCGGTTGAGCGCGCGAAGAAGCTGGGGGTTGTCATCGTCAGGTTACAGGAGGAAAATGCTACCTTGTCCCATGCACTCCAGTCGGCCACACCACCGAAAGTCATCACAACACGGAAGAACTCCATCGAAGAGTTGGCGATTCAACTAGGCGAGTTGGAACAGGAGGCGACCAAGATCTATGTTGAGACCGCACCGTTTTGGGGCAGTGTTGTTCAGGATGAGCTGTTGGAGTAGCTGACCAAGCTACAACACAAGGCAGAAGAACAACTAGCAACATTAAAGACGTCCATGCGCACGATGCCACCAACAGCGCAGGTGTCCAAATCGGCAGAGCTTAAGGAGTTGCAGTGGCGATTCGCCAAAGCAGAAGAACATCAGAAGACACACGCTGCACAGTTGGACGAGTTTCAAGAAATCGGGGCACAGTTTAAAGCTACGGCTGACTCGGCTCTGCAGGCGGTACAGGAAGGCAAGAAGAAAGTTGATACGCACCTGGTTAACCACCCATTAGAACAAGAATTAACTGACAACAAGGAAGTCACCGCTACAGTCATGCAGCAGGTTAGCGAAATCCGCCAGTGGTACGAAGACTTCAGGGTGAAGACAAACGAGTACACCATGTCCTGTTGACGTGGCTCGAGGGCGAGCCACAAGATTGTGTTGGGGGCTTGTTGGCAGGCAGTTTGGACAAGCATTGCAGATGCTGCGCAAGGCCGAAGATACCGCAGAAGGCGGAAAGTTGAGCGCAAATGATAATATTTTATGTAATTTTGGGTCAGTTGAACCACGATAGGCGGTTTTTTGGGTCATTTGGACCACAATAGATAGATTTTGGGTCATTTGCTTTGAAATGTCGGTTAGGAAGTAGTTAGTAAGTGGACAAGCAATGTAAGGGCACAAGTCTATAAATAGACGTAGTTTTGTAAGTGTTGAATTATCTTTGATATTTTGTATCTTGGATCTGGAGATATCTTTTGGATCTGTCTTTTGCAGAGTTAATATGATGTGACAGATTTATTGAGCAGAATCCCTGTGTTTCCCTGTTTCTCTGTGGTAATGCATTTCGCGATATGAATATATGAATGCTGCAATGTTTCCTTGCTGCGATTAATGCTTTACTGTTATATCTATTGCAATTATTATTTTCTCTATTGAATGATGCCATGAATGTGAATGATGCCTGAGTTAAATGTTTAAATATATTTCGTAAATGTTGCAATAAGTTGAGTAATTGATCCACAAACATCCTCCTTCATTCGAAGGAAACATGGTTCCGTCAACTCTCCCTTGAACATCTCGGGTGATACCTCATCTGCTCTGCAGGTGTTGCTGGGCGGGGTAAAACCTGTCTGTGACGGTGCTCAGGGAGATTGATGTGGTTTGGGTGTCGATAGTGCTAGGAACCCCTGTCAACTGGGTTTGTGTCAACAATAATATTGGGTTAATTATCCTAAGCTTTGAATTAGAGGGGAAAAATGTGTCAAATCCTATGCCATTTTTCTAGTTCATATCCTCCTAGAGTGTCACTTGGTTATTTATTAGCATGCATATACTTATTGATAACTATTCTATTGTTCCATCATTCCTCCATGATTGAGCTATCATCTATTGTCAAGTCTTAACCACCTTCACCTTTACCACCATCACCCATACTATAGTTTTGGATCGAGACCAAGAACGCTTGGGTTCCTTGGAGTCATGGAATGGAGAGTTACTAGTCGTCCTATGTTCAGTCCATGGAAGGGAATTGGGGTAGAAAACCCAAGGGACTATTAACTCAACAAAGGGATCCCAAGAGACTGTTAAATCAAATAAATGAACCCCATTCCTTGGGTTGTGTAGGCTAATTGGGAATGAGTGCCAGCAGATTTGGGATATTTGTAGCTAGAGAACTCAGTACCTTCTTATGGTTTAACAATATCGGCTTAGGGGTGGCCTATCAAAGAAAGATATGGATTGACAGAGCCTATGACTAGAAGGAACGTCCTTGGTCTGCAATCAGACAACTTATATTTCCATATAAGTCTTCACCTATGTTTAAAATGTGTTGTGTTTATCTATGATATCTACTTTAACGTAATTATTTCCATACGATTATTTATTTGCGTGGAATTATTGGCATTATGGGACTGCATTCATGTAGAAATTGCTTTTAATATATTCATACATGTATATATATAAATTATGAGTGATCATTTATGCATATAGTTCCGCTATAAATATTTAATTTAACTAATGTAAAAACAAAATTGAATATCGGAGGTGTTTTCGATTAATTATTTGGGTGTTCCACGACCCCAATAGAATCATGAGGAAACTAGGTATGTGACATATTTTGGCTATCAACGCCCAATATAAATATTTTTCTAGTTATTTACTGATTTTCTTCTCCGTGTCTCATAATTTAGTCCTTCAAAATAAGTACAGTTACAGAAACAAGGTAAAATTGGACAAAAACAATGATTTCATAGGATAACTTTTAGCGATGAAATCAAAATTGATCAGGGGTATAGTCTTTGAAAAGAGTATCAGTTTGAGATTAAGAACTATGAACCTAATTATGAATAAGTGCTTCCTATTTTTCCAAAAATGTAACAGAAAGGAGGCTTATAGCTTAGTTTGACAAAAGTTGTCAAAAAGGGGCATTTTCCAAAAATTTTCTTATGCATAATTTTTTTATGAATTTTTGAAGAGATTTATCTAATAGTTTTTTATTATTTGAACACATTGTAGATATTGGTATACAATCTTGCTACAGGTTACAATTTTATATTCAAGTGCAAGACAAAACAAAATTGGAAGGTAAATATGGAAGGAATGGAAATTTTGTGTAGTGAGAGAAGAAACAAAAGGGTAAAACATCAATGTGAGAAATTAAGAGATTGAATCTAATGGGCATAGAAATAATATAGAATCACTAGAAATGGTGGAAAATGTGGGAAGATTGAGGATGGATGTACATAGTTGTAGAACTAATAATTAAAGAATGTTGAGATCTTAGAAGCATCAGAATCAACTGAATACTCAACTTATACAAAGATTAAACTTGCTACAGAGACAAATGCAAGTTGGATCAGTTTATTTCCTTGAGAATTAAGACATGGAAATTAAAAGGAAGAGATCTCATGAAAATGATAGACACTCTAAGAGTGATACTAAGGGTCATGAGCATCATTTTTCACCACCTCATGCAAACATGAGATCTTATACAACAAAGGATTCTAGCAGTAGTCCCGAAATGTATCCAATGAGGAATCATAAAAGAATACATGTGGAATAAGTGTTGCAAGGGGAGCTTAGAAAGATTAAGTCACCTACTTTTGATGGTGAGAACAAGAAAGGAGAATATGTTGAAGTCTGGTGTTAGGGATGAGGAAAACCTGCGATTGCGTAATTATTCATCAAATATTGAGGCTATAATTTCCATCTATAACCTGCAAGGGAAGGCTTCCATATGGTGGGATCAATTAGTGGAAGTGAATAATACCAGTGAGAAGAGAGTTTCATGGAAACAATTCAAAAAGTATTTTCAGTAGAAGTACTTATCTGAACATTATTATAAGAATAAAATGGAGTTCTTTGAGTTCAAGTTGAGAGATATGAGCATGGAGCAATATGACAGAAATTTTCTAGAGTTGTTGAGATACGTTGGGTTTATTAAGGAAGAAAAAGTAAAATTGTATAGGGTTCTAAGTGGATTTCCTCCCTTTTACAAATACAGTATCCAATATGATGAACCCAAATCCCTTGAAGAGGCAATGAAAGGCTAAGCAATTATATGGTTAGAATAAAGGAAGAGAATATGTACAAAAATATTGGAGGTGTAAGAAAATAGATAAGTAGGATTAAAGGAAGAAAGGATTCCAACCTCCCTTCTTAAGAAATTAGTAGAATTCGTTTCAGTAGAGAAATCCAATCCAGAATGGAGAAAAGATGGTGGAGTCCCAAGGAAAAGGGACAAATCAACAATTTAAATGTTGGGAATGTGAAAGGAATCATACATTCATAAATTGTCCTCATAGAGGAGACCATATGAGAAAGTCGCATAACATATAGGAAGTGAGAACAATGGAGGATGTGGCTAGATACATCCCCAAAATTTATGCATCCTTGGATAATAGACATGAAGAACACCAATCCAATACAATTGAGATTGAAGGTAAGGTTATTTATCAACTCATTGACATTTTAACTGAATCAAGGGAAAGTCATAGTATGTTGCTCCCAATTTGGTTGAAAGATTTAAGTTAAAGAAAAGAAAGCATGGTATACAGTTGGCTACCATGACCAAAAGAAGAATCAGTGAGATAGTAAAATGTTGTCCCTTGGATATGAATGGACTCCATACATTTTTAGATTTGAACATTATACCTCTTGATTCTTATGATGTACTTATTGGAATGGACTGGCTAGATGCACACCATATCATTTTAGATTTCCATAACAAGAGTCTCCTTGTCTTGATGAAGGAGAAAATAAGATAGTCAAAGGCATTCCAAGGCCTATTTCTATAAGGTAGGTTTCAACTGTGTAGTTAAAAAGATGTTTTAGAAAAGGGTGTTAGTTGTATGCATATCATGTGGAGGAACTGGAAAGGATAAGGACCCCAAATTGGAATATTTTATAGTGTGATAGGAATTTGCATTTATGTGTTTGAATAAATACCCGGGTTACCACCAAAAAGAGGTATTGAATTTTCTATCAACCCGGTGCCTAGAGTTGTCACGATTTCCAAAATACCATATAGAATGAGTATACTTGAGTTGAAAGAGTTACAAATGCAACTTGAAGAATTATTGAAGAAAGGGTACATATGATCAAGTGTGTCTCCTTGGGGGGCACTATTACTCTTTGTAAGGAAGAAAGATGAGACGTTGAGATTGTGTATTGACTTTAGGCAATTAAATAAAGTCATAGTAAAGAACAAATATCCTCTCCCCATAATTGTGGACTTGTTTGATTAGCTGAAAGGGGCAAGGATTTACTCCAAGATAGACTTAAGATCAGGTTACCATTAGGTGATAATAAAGGATGAAGATATCAACAAAACATCTTTCAAGACCCGATACGGTCATTATGATTTTTTGGTATTTCAATTTGGATTATCAAATGCACCAACTACTTTTATGTGCTTAATGAATGGAATATTTAGACAATATTTGAATAATTTTGTCATTGTATTTTTAGATGAAATTCTTATTTATTCAAAATCAGTGGAGCATGAGGAGAATTTGAGATTAGTTTTACCAGTGTTAAGGGATAATCAATTATATGCCAAGATAAGTAAATGCTCCTTCTATCATAAACAAATTCTATACTTGGGACATATCCTATATGAGGAAGGGGTAGAAGTAAACCTAAGAAATATTGAAGCTAACATGGGATGACCTACACCCAAGAATGTATCATAGGTTAGATCATTTATGGGATTAGTTGGATATTATATATGATTCATTAAAGAATTCTCAAAAGTAGCACATCCAATTACATCCTTACAGAAGAAGGGAGTCAAATTTGAATGGACACCCAAGTGTGAAGAAATTTTCCAACAGTTGAAGAGGCTTATTACGAGTGCACCAATTCTCAAAATTGTTGATCCAAATGATATTTTGTGGTATGTACAGATGCTTGTAAAGAAGGAATTGATGGTGTACTCATGCAAGATGGTCATGTGGTTTGTTACGAATCTAGTAAGTTGAAGGAACATGAGAAAAATTATGCCACACATGAATTAGAGTTGGCTTCCATAGGGCATGCCTTAAAAATGTGGAGACAATATCTCATGGATGAAAAAATTGAATTAAAAATGGATTACAGTGGGCTGAAATATATATTTGTGCAACAAACTTTAAATGAAATACAAACAAGATGGATGGAATTTCTATGTGAGTTTGATTTTGAAATCAAACACATTAAGGGAGAGGAGAATAAGGTTGTATATGCACTCAACAGAAGAGCATATACAATGCATGCTACAATTATTAGCATGTGCAAATCAAATTTGAAAGCCAACATTATATATAGGTAAAAGAAGCACTACAATAGGAAAATTTACAATCTAAATTTAATGGATGGAGGTTGGAAAATGAGGGGATTCTTATGAATAATAATAGAATTTACATTTATAATTCTAATGAATTAATAAAGTTGTTAATGGATGAAATACACAAGGTACCATATGCAAGACATCATGGATATCAAAAGACTATTACCGCAGTAAGAAGTCAATACTTTTGGCCAAGAATGAAGAGAGACATAGGTGAGTACATAGTAATGGTGATAATAGATTTCATAACCAAATTACCCAGGACAGTAAAACAACATGATTCAATCATGGTAGTGATAGATAAGTTGACAATGGTAAGCTTGTTGTGCATACAAACTATTCGTACATGTGTTTTAAGCGAGCTTTATGCCCTTAGTTTTTCCCATGTTTACATATATTTTTGTTGTTTGGTATGATGTTGGATGGATTTGCATCACTATCATTTTTTTCTGCCTCCTTCTCGATAGGATCACTATCCGTAGCACTTTCTCTCTGAGTATCTGCATACCCTGTGTCATCATGTGTCAACCATCTAAACTCCTTGGAGGTTCCCTCCAACTCTACTAACTTCTTAATTATCTTCACCAACACACTTATTTGATCCTCTTCTCTTTCGGGGTCGGCCAATCTCCTTTTCATTCTTCTCTCATCCTTGAAATCATTCCACATTCTGAATGCATCTTAGGACTATACTTTATGATAAGGGACTCTTTACTGGTATTAATCTTTTCCATTTATCCTTGCAACCAGCGTTATGTCATCTCTATGCACTTTTGATATCGCATATGTCGTTCACTTTATGTTGTTATGTTTGTGTTGTTGGTATGTTTCTTTTTCCTCATGGTGGAACTTGTTGTTTCAAATTGATTTGAAGGTCTGGTTCCAAATGGAAATTTTGAGGATGATGAGGACCCAATACCCAAAAGTATACTCCATAAAATACTCTGTAATGGTTAATCATAACCATATGTCTAATCCCCTATAGACCTGTTCTATTCTCCAATGAAATGTAGGGATTTACGCAGATTTTGTTTTAAATCTCCCTCTGGATCAACAATACTTCTTTAATATTTTTTTTTCTTCAAGAGGAAAAAATTCCGCACTTTTGTTATTTATGTGAAAATAAAAAAGTACATATAAACCTGATAGCGAAGCTATATCATATTTTTCTTTACATCCCTTTACCATGGACCAAAACTATATACTGACAAAAACAGAATTTTACCAGACTTTTCAAAACAGAACACATACAACCGTGTCCATCCAAACTAACTAAAGAAGCCTAAAGATCATCATCGAGGAAATACATAGAACCATTTTGAGTATTTATGCCTTCCACCCATTCTTCCCAAAATAATACTCCAACATCCCCGTCAAGTGCCATCTTAGATAAAGAGTCTGCCACATCATTTTATTCCCTGTAAATATGATCTATTGAGAGATCACAAAACCAATTCATCATAATCTTAACTTTGTCACTCCAATGTTTTTAGTGGATAGCTTTCATCTGTAAGAGATCCTTTTCCCAGTTAATAATGAACATAGAATCACCATATATCTTGAATGATCCCAAACCACAAACTATTGCCACTTTGAGTATACCCCATAAACCTAGAATTTCATCCTTTGAATTCGTCCCTTTCCCTCTAGAGATGCGAAAATTGTAAGTAAGACTCTCTCCACAGTGTATATGAAATCCAGCTCCACATCTCTATCCTAACGCTGCACCATCGAAACAACCATAAGTAGGACCAGAAACATCAAATTTCCAATTCAGATATCTACCTGTATTTTTTATCTTAGGCCTAGGATTTATGTAAAAATAGTAAAGCTTCCAGAAACTGAAAAGAGCTTGTTTAACATTTGGCACATAATTATGAAAAATAACAGCATTTTGTGACTTCCAAATACACCATGCAGCTAAACCAGAAGTGTTTTTAAAAGACCGATACCTCTGATTCCACTTCTTATATGCATAGACAAAATTAGTGTCCATCCAATCCCCATCCACCTTAAGAACTTTGCAGATAGATTGCCAAAACAATTGTGAGAACCAACATTGGAAAAATAGATGGTCCGCAGACTCACCCGCATTCTTGCACAATATACAAATATTTGGACCCTCCTTTCCTCTGCGTAAAAGGTTTTCCCATGTCAGAATTTTTTCATTGAATGACAAGCACATAAAACATTTAATTTTGAGTGGCAGTTTCCATGTCCACAACGAACCAAACCACCAATGCCTGTTTCCATCAAAATGAGCTTCTGCAATAGTGTGATATGGTGTGTTAACAGTAATCTTTCCCGACAGTTTGTTTTTCAACCAAAACAATGCATCATTTTTATCCGAAAGGCAAATACCATTCAACATTAACTGATGAATACACATATTCCATTCCTGAGCCATGCTACCATGCAAGCCAAAATCAGACGGGGTAAGCCAATAAGAGGGATCAACAACATTACGGTCAATTCTTTTGAATGAATTGAGAGTTATAAAACCCAACTCCGAGAAAAAAGAGTGTAACCCCCTGGAGAGCTTGAAATTTGACTCAATATCCAACATGGGATCCATACCCACAACTACCTGTTTACCATCACCTACTTGCCATATCAAAAATCTGCAAATCCATGGAAGAATCTTTAGAAAGCCTTTCCAGAAATAAGAAGCATTCTGGAAATTACCAACTGGATTTCTAAGCTAGCTGACAATCTCCTTTTTGATATACTTAGCTTGCAGAACCTTCGACCAAGGGTTGTCACTCATGAGCCCATGCTAGCAACTTTTCATTACCGATGCTGAATTGAACCAAAAAATATGTTTGATATTCCACCCACCCCACATTTTTGGCAATGATAGAGCTTCCCATTTAGCCAAATGATAGCGTCCTCCCTCTAAGTTACCTGCACACAGAAATCTAAACATTAAGCTTTTTATGACATGCAGAACCGAAGACAGAATTTGAGCCATCAAGGCCCAATAAACAGGAAGACTACTCAGCACCGACTTTAACAAAATAAGTCTTCCACCCAGCGACAAAAACTTCATACACCAAGAATTGATTCTTTTTTCAAACCTCCTAATCAGCCATCTCCAGTCTTGTTTACCATAGCAGTTAGGTTTTGTGATAAAACCTAAGTATTTTACCCCATCCTCTAGCTTATTACATTTCAAAGGAAAAAGATCCAAAAACTGTTGATCCAGAGAAGCCTCCTCCAGATTGGTAACAAAATCCGATTTATTGTGACTAACTTGCATACTCGTGGCCTTACAAAAAATATCAATCAAAGAAGCAAATACCCGCCATTCTTCAATTACAGCCAGACCAAACAGAATCATTGTATTGGAGAAAACTCACTATGGCTTGGGGTAGACCACAACAGACAGCTGACTACCAGAAATCAACTCAATTCCCAATGCTATGCTATATAAATGACAATGCTAAGATAATGAAGAATATAACCAACCTCAAACCAAATGTTTGATGTAGATCCCCGTTGGAGCTTTTCAATCTGTGCACTTGAATCTGCAAATTAGTCTTGACAACCAATATACAACAAGTACATATAATATATAAACGACATTAACATCATTAATAGCAATGGTCCATGATATAACAAGTAAATGCAACCCAATGTAGTATAAACAACATTTGCAACATTAATGGACGAGAATATGAGTATTTCTATTAATAAACAAGAAGAAGTACAATGTCATACGACCTCTTGCCGGCAACCAATCTGAACCAAGATATGGGTCAATCCACTTGCGCCTCCACCACTTCAATCCTCCATGGAATGGCAAACTCAAACTATGATAGGAGTTTTGAAGGTGAACAAAAAGGGCTCACAACTACAAGGATCAATGAGTGTAGACTCAAAATAGGACAAAAATACACTAGAGTTCTCTTGCTCTCCTCTTTCTCTTCCCGTCCATAAGCCATATGTGCTCAATATATAGTCCTCTCAAAGGTAAGTGAAAGGACACATCGAGGCGTTTCTTGGGCAGATGGAGGGTCAAAGGTCACCCAATGACTGCTTTTTGGGAGTAAAAGGTAATAAACTAGTGATTTTTACCATTTTACATGCTACCCGCGAGCTATAGTGATGCAACTCATGGGTACACCCACTATAATGATGCAGCAAGCGTACAAGGAAAAAATAGGGAAAAATAGTGTCTGAAGGATATAAAGTGGTTATGAGTCAGTGAAATGGATCCTCTAGTCCAAAGAGTGTTGATTCTCACAAGGTGGAAAATTACGTTGTAACAATCACATCATCAACAAAAAGAAGATGTGATATGGAAAGAGACTTTGAGAACGAAATACCTCTGATTTTTCCTTCTCTTTTGGCATTGATGATCAATCTACTTAATCCTCTATCACCAGTAAAAAAGGTAAAGGTGACAGGGGACACTCCTGACGAAGATCCCAGAAGCTTCTGAAAAAGGCAGTGGGATTCCCATTGATCAAGACTAAGAAGTTTGTTGTGCAGACACAGGACATGATCCATTTTGTGACCAACCAAGGAAACCCAATCGGAATGAGCACAAACTTGAGAAAATCTCAATTAACTTGATCATATGCTTTGACAAGATCAATTTTTAGGACCAATGCTTTTTGTTTTCCGATCTTGATCAAGTGCAACACTTCCTGTGTAATACCAATAGCATCCAGAATTTTTCAGTTGTCCAGAAACCCAAACTATTCCCTAGACATGTATTCCGAAAGCTTTGGCTTAATTCTATTTGCAATAAATTTAGTAACAACTTTATAATCCAAATTGCAAGGGGCGATTGACCTGAATTCATCGAAAATTTTTGGTTTGCTTGATTTAGGAATCAAGGTCAAGAAAGTCGAATTTAGACCACCCTCCATCCAACCTTCGGTTCTAGAGAATACGACCATATGCAGTAAATCTATACCCATTATATCAAAGAAATGCACAAGGAGATCGACAGACCACCGATCGGGCCCGGGGCTCTTGTCTCTCTTAAAAGCTTTTAAAACTTCTTCAATATCTTTTAAACTGACATGCCTGCCAATTTCTACACCAACTTCCTCAAAAACGAAAGTAGGATAGTGTTTAAGAACACTAAGTTGAGCCTCTAAATCTAAAGACTTCGGATCCTTGAACAGATTATGAAAATGTTGACACACCAACTCTTCCATTTTCTTTTGCTCGTTGATTTTGGTACCCGAGCTGTCATCAATAGACCAAATAGAATTTAAGTTCCTTCGGTAAGATGCATAATTGTGAAAACAAATTGTGTTTGCATCAACCAATTCAACCCATAGAGCTCTGCTCTTTAACCTTCAGGTGCTTTCTTCAAGTTCCAATAAGTCATCAAGTTTGCTCTGAAGAGACTTCAACATGTGTCGATCTTCATCTGAAAAAAGTCCATCCAAATTAAGAAGAAGCTACTTGATTTGGGTTTTTATAGCACATAATTGATGCTGGATTTGTTTTTTTCTTTTTTCTTTTTCCCAAATCTTAGTCTTATCCTTTAACCCTTTTGATTTAAAAATCAGAACCTCCATCGGATTAAGAAAATATGGAATATCAACATGGCACCAAAAAGATCTAACCAATTCACAAAACGCAGAATCCTGTAACCATGTGCTGTTGAATCTAAAAGGTCTGTGAGCTTTAAAAGCTAAATCATCAAACTGTAAAAAGATAGCTTGGTGATCAGAGATGTTTGTATGCTCAATCCAAGAGTGAAACCTGTGAAATTTGGTAGAAATCGAATGAGAAATGAGAAAACGATCAAGTCTCTTGCTGATACAAATATCCCCAACCCGCTTATTGCTCCAAGTAGCTCCCATTTTCCTTGGAACAACATCTAAAAGTTGAACCCGTTCAAACATATCCTTGAAGAAATAAGCTAAATCATCAACCAATACTGTTTTCCCCATACTTCCGCCGCAGATAGCATGAGGTTGAGATCCCCTTCCACAATTAAATTCCGAGTGGTTAGAATGCCCGAAGCTTCAAGGGCAGTCCAAAAGGTTTCCCTCTCCCTATAGGGACCATAAATATTAAGCAGAGCCATCTCAAAGTCATTTGAGAGGAAGCAGCCATTCAATAATATACCCCCCATAGTTTTTAAATAGTTTGAAGGAGGTAGTTTTAGGGTTCCATCCTATTAGCAGACCACCCGAAACACCACATGAATCCATAGCAAAAAAGTACAATAGGGCATGTAAGTAGAAAAAACTTCCACGGCATGTTTGGCCGAGCACATCGTTTCTTGAATACAAATAACATCCGGGCTAGTAGAATTGATAAAATTGAACAGGGTCCTAGCCTTAGAAACTCCGCAAATCCTGTGTATATTGAAGGACAATATTGACATTAAGACAACAACTGTGAGGACTCACATGCTCTAAGGGTCCCTTGCGGAGAAACTAACTCGATGGGAAACAAGGATCCAATAGAACTCAAACGTTTAGATAGTGGAATGAAGACATCCCCAAACTTTTGGTCCTTGTGGGGTTTCTTCTTGTGGATAGTAACATTCATGCACCGAATGGAGGGAATGACATCCTCATCTAAAGGGCTAGGTTTTTTTGCAAAAACCTCCAAAGCAGAGATAGGGCATCCAGACAAAGACAATAAAGAAGAGGAAAAGGAATTAAGTGAGGAATCCTTAACCGTGATATTGGATATCAAGTCCTTGGGAGAAGGAGAAACCGGAAGAGCATTTACAGCATCACATGAAGGGGACATCCATGCTACATCATTTGAGGGAACATGAACCCTCACCCAATCCAAATCGGATTCCGCCAAATGAGTGTCTAAATCCCTAGCATTATCCAGATCCCTTGAGACAACATTCTCAGCAATAGGGGAAAAAGGAGAAATCTCTGCAAAGGGAGGAGGGTTTAACGGCCTGACATTTTCCAATAAACCATCAATTTCAAAATTATTGGCTGAATTTTTTAAGTCAAGCGCTTATTCCATAGAGAGATAAAAATCTAATTCATCCTTAGAAACACCCTCATAAACAAAGGTTCATCAAGAAACTTACCAGAAATCACAGGTGAAGCAAGTGACAAAGAAGAGGGAGGTGTGGATGGAGTTGAAGGAGCCAGAGAAGGATTCGCAAGTCGACCGAGCAGCCGCGGACATCTTTCCTTTACAAGACCAGTGCCCTTGCAATAGAAACACCTAAACGACACATTTTTATAGTCCAATTGTTGTTTGAAGGTTCTGTCTCCCCAATTGATATTCACCTCAGCAAGTAGAACCTTCGTGACATCAAAATCAACCAACATTGATGCAGACTGTTTATTAATTCCATAAATCAAGTTCTTGTCCATTCTAATGAACCATCCCAAAGAGTTTCCCAAACCCTCAAAGATATTTTGAGTCCATAACTCGAAAGGTAATCCCAGCATGAGGACCCATATATGTCTTATGCCCATATACTCAGAGTTTGGATTGAAATTTGAATGCCAACGTTTGAGATTGAGCGAACCATCCTTAACCAACCAGGTACGCTCAAGGATGGAGAGAATAAGATCCTCATTTGGAAAAATGAATGCAACCCATCCCTTCGCCAGAAGACTGGTTATAGGCGCTAGCCCAAATTCCGACGTCCAATTTTTGTTAACCCACTCCACAAGTTCAAGATGGGATAACCTGGTACCCTCGACCTTTCCCACTACAGCCCTTCGAGACAACATTCTTACTCTATCCAAATTGACCGAACCTTCAATAGTATAATCAGTGGCTTCTTGCTTAGGTTTCCATGTTTTCATCCTCCTTCTAGCTCTAGCCGCCGCACTAGACAAGGGTTTTGAACTGCGGTAGTCCTTATGCGAGCAATCAGGAGAAGGAACAGGGTTTAAGGCTAAGTCAAAACCCTCACAAGTGTCTTCCGGGAAAATAGGGTTTAGTGAGACCCCCAGCCATAGTGAAAAAAAACGACAAAAATGCCCACAATGGGTGACAACTGCGACCCACTAAGACACCTGTACAACCCGTGTACTGCAGTAAACCGAAAGGTAAACCCAAAGAAAACCTAAGGCTAAACATAGTTAAGACCCACTAAGATCCCGGAACATCCGAAAGAACTGGAGTAAACTATAAAAACATGCAGAAAATAAAACTAAGGCTAAACACTAATCTGAAAAGACACAAACCGAGTAACCTGAAAGATAAAACTGCATCAGAATAATAGAAATTACTTCCCACTTAACTAATCTGAAAAGACACAAACCGAGTAACCTGAAAGATAAAACTGCATCAGAATAATAGAAATTACTTCCCACTTTTTGAGACTTGGTTGGTACTAAAACTAGTCAGGTGACTAGTTGGACTCCAAGTTGATGCAGCATATCCAACCATAGTCAGCCCGGACCCCTGCAGATCAGGTAGCCCTAGCCTCCTGCCCCCAGTTTTCAGCCCTACCCATCCCTGTTCAATCAGATCTTAAAAAGCCAACATCTGTTACTAAAATCTAAGCAAATTTGATTCGTGCTTTAAGCAATTAAAAAAAACGTAACATCACGAGGCTAATTCCTACCAAGGTTAGTAACAACTTTCGGATCATGTCTAATTGATCACATCATATAAGATCAAGGCATAGTCAATCTGATTTTTTTTCTTCTGTTCAGATCATGATGGCGTTACAAATGAAAATCCCATGGTTGGGCCTTCACAGAAAGATTCAGAATTGCCTTGTACATACAAGGTCCTGCAAGTCAAAAAAAGAGTGGAAAAAGCTTCGACCCATGATCAATCAACAATACGTCTAATGTGCAGCCATGACAAAATACCCACAGATTCATAAAATCTTCAATAGCTGGAACTATCAATTGAACAAGTAACTTACAGGATTTTAAAAAATGTTGCAGGGATCAGTCAACAGCTTCCGGAGTTCTCCTATGCTTCCAGTGGTTTGATCCAGCATCACAGTCATCACTAACTCCTTCCAACACTAATCGATGCCCACGAATACACTTCAATTGTGGAAAACCCAGGATGTTGCGGGAATATCAAAGTGCTACAGAAATTACTGTTAATCACAAATATGAAACACGAGACCCAAATTTGTTGATTCTCGTTAATGAGAAGATTAACTATTTATTCTAATTTACTCGTGAATCCTTCGTATCATTAAAATTTCATCTCTATTCAAGTGATTCATCCATACTCTGTCTTTAGAATAGAATGTTAACAAAACGTGATAGCTTCACATCTGAGTTAACCCAATGTGATGGAATATATCTCATTCTACCATTGCCAAAACCATTTCAACTCTCAACGAGTATTCCCTGTCAAAGATCCAAGCTGGGTGTTATTTCTCCATACCCACGGCCTTGCAGGAGTTCGCCCCCTTCATCATGATTGGATCTATTGGATCGATTCCCTTTCTCTCCCTTTCTCTCACTCTTTCACATACATATGCTCAGAATTTAAAATTATATTTAAATAGATATTACAGGAGCCAATAGCAATTACCTGAGTGCCCAAAGTTCTAGGAATCGAACAATAATTTATGTTCCCCTTGCAGTAGCGTGTTCAGTAGTTTCAATTCACTTTTGCTCTATCTATACATAGTTCCTTCCTTTCTATCTTACATAGAGACTTCCCATGCACAGAACCCTTCCTCCACATTTAATTCTGAATTGTCTCAAACTCTCACACATGATTCACCTCTCTCATATGACTGGTTTATTCTTGTTCCATCACTAATTCTAGATTCACATTTAGAGACTAGAATCCATCAGATAAAACATACACAGAGGGAATGCAAGAGTCTATGAAATTATATTCCATTCATTCAATCCTGTACATACAAATATTATTCAGGAATCCTGTACATACTATTTTATGTAAGAGTTGAATGTCTTATGAAATTCTATTTCATTCATTCAATCCTGTACATACAAATATTATTCAGGAATCCTGTACAAACTATTTTATGTAAGAGTTGAATGTCTTTAGTGTCGGGGAAGATCTGACCCAATACCGTGCAAGCCATACCATAGATATTGCATTTTATATTCAGCTTGTATTGCTGCTACAGTTTTAATAAGCTATCACCATATCACTCTTTGTATGGTCAATGGAACGCATCACTCTTCAGCGCGACATCTAGTATATTATTTATTTATTCAAGGGCATTTAGGGTTTGTTTACCATTCATGGTTTGATTTTATGATATGTTGTTTTTTGATATTTCTCATATGAGATAATATTATTTACTTAATTTTTTTTTCCACAATAGATATTTTAAAGTTCGAAATTCGATGTACTGCTTAAATGTAGACCTCACACTGATATATTCATTTTTGGTAGATCTTGAAGATTTGTGAGATAATGATATGCTCCTAGAAGTAAGTTTTAATGAACTTTTTCTAGTTTTATTAGTGGGCTGGTGCAAGTTAATGCTGGTCACTCATAATGCCTTAGTTGCAATGGACTTCTGGAAAAACATAAATCTAAACGTTAAAAAGTAATATTAGAGCTACCTACACAAGTTTCTGGAATATGGTGTAAGAAGATGAAATGTAGACAATTGGATTACCTTCCCTAATATATAACTATTATTTATGGAACTTAAGTATAACTCTCAAAAAATAGGACTCTCCTAAAATTGGTATGTTATTTTTTTTTTAAAACATAATGAATATGTTTGCGTTGAGCCCCAGGTTTGGTATGCAAATGGTGGAATTTGTGGCAAAAATTATATACAGTCGTAGATAACATGTCGTTCTAGTGCAGCTCTATTTTTCCATATTTATTTATATTAATTTTATTTTATTTTTAAATTAAAAAAGTCAGCCAAGCCCTTAAATAACTAAGTTGAGCGTTGGGCCCCGACATCATGGTCTTAACATAATCAATGAACTTTTTTTTTTAGAATGCAGTGCTTTGTGTGCAATTGTGCGGGTTCTTTTTTGTTTTCAAAATAGGTGAGCCAACCAAAAGTTATAGCCAGAAGAAATAACCTACTTTTTGTGTAAGATTGACGTTATTGCAATTAAAATTAAATAAAAAATAGAAACAAATAATAGATTTAATAAAAAATTACATATTTGGAATCTACACACATAGTTCTACAAGCGTGTGTAATTTCATTAGTAGTGGACAAGTGTAGCATACGCAGAATCATGCTCGAAATAGAAGAAGTTATAGAATAATATGTATTTTGTTATAACACAGTCCAAGCCACTTGGTTTGGCAACCCAAACCTAAAACCAAAGCGGTCAAGTCATCCAACACATTGGTGGGAAATGAATTTCCTGCAAAAATTTAGAAATTTAAATGGCGCGTACGCGCTAGTAACGTGTGCGCACATTTTTTACCAATCCGAAATGTAGTTTTGTTTTCATCTTCATCTATCTCAACCCTCCTTGCCACCCCTCTCACTAACTCTAATCCTCCTCCTCCTCTCCTTTGTCTATTCCTGTCCCTCCCTAACCCTCCTCCCCTACACCCCATTTCAACCCCTCTATCTCTCTCTTTCTCTCACTTCCCCCTTCAATCCTCCTCTATCTCCCTATCTACCTGATATTCCTCTTCTTCTCCCTCTCCCTCCCCTCTACCTAAACTTCTTCTCCTTCTCAGTCTCCCTCCTAAATCCATCTCTCTAACCATAACCATCGTCATCTCTCTCTTACTCATCCCATCTCTTCTTAATCCCCCTCATGCACCTCCCCCTCCCCCTCCCCGCTCTCTCACTATCTTCTTAACCATGCTCCCCTCTCCCCTTAACCCTAATCTTCTCACTCTCTCTCTCTCTCTCTCTACTTAACCCTCCTCCCACTCTTCTTCCCCCATGTCCCTATATCTCTCTCTTTCTCTCTCATTATACTTCCTCTCTCTCTCTCTCTCTCTCTCTCTCTTACTACAAGGGAAAGAACTTTAGTGCAGGTTGCCCGCAAATTGTCCTTTTATACTGCCCCTAAACCAATGCTCAAGGATTTACTGAGAAGCGTAGGGAGGAGGAGGATGACTTGGCCTTCGAGAAACCTTAGGGGATTATTGATAGATAAGACAAATATAGAACAAGGAGGCTTAACAGAGCTAATTTCAGTGACATAATGATTCCTTCGCCATAGGTGACAAGACCCCCGATGCTGCTATCTGGACGTATGTTGATATCATGCAGCAAAGGCCCTCAAGAGGGAAAAGGAAGAAACCCTAAGGCTAGTTGTGAAGAAGCACAAGGAAAAAGATCGACATAAGGTGAACGATAAAGATGGGGTCACTCAGGCCCCGGTGGCGCAGCTTACCTGGAATCGAAGGAATCGATGGGACCAAGCTCAGGCTTAGGACAATGCTACGAAGAAGGCAGAGGCTTCATTGGACTGGGATGCCCCTGATGCCACTCATTGGATTAGCAGGTGGGATAGTACACCTATTGTATGAAAGATGAACAGTGATGCGACTTTGGGCATTGATTTGCGTAACATATTAGCAGGTGGGATGATACACCTACCCTAGGAAGGGTTAACATTGATACGAATCCTGAGTATCTACCAAGTGGTTAACTGCTCAAATAGAAGATGAAACGGTTCCTTGGTAAGAATGTAAACCTATAACACTGGAAGCTGAACGGTCTTGATATCTGTTGGAATTCCTCCAACCATGTGAAGTATGTAAAAGTTGTATGAGAGGAGGGATAGGAGGAAGCATCCATAGAAGGGAGTAAAGGAGAAGATGCGTAAAGATGAGAAGTAGATCCATAGCAGTGATGTTTGCTTCTCCATTATGCCAATGTATAGGTTGGGCTTGAATTAGTAGTGCATGGCCCTATTAATGTAATTTGGAACGGCATGAGTAATGAATAAAAACTTTCATACATTTCCTTATTCCTGTTAGTTGCACAATGTTTGTATTTATTGTGTGTCTCTATGATTGTATAGATTGAATTGGAAGTTGGTTCAATTGTAGTTTTGTTATCCATATTTGTAGCAACTTATTTGCTACATTACCCCCCTTCTCTCTCTCTCTCTCTCTCTCTCTCTCACACACACACACACACACAGAACATGTCACCCTATCTCGCTCATCTCTCTCCTTAACCCTCCTCTCTCTCTCTCTCTCTCTCTCTCTCTCTCTCTCTCCTTAAAATTCCTTCCCCTCTCACTCTAACCCTCTTCACCCATCTCACAGTATCATTATTTGGTAAACGTCCTCTATTTGTAGTGCACTGATCCCCACTCATGACACCCATATCCCATTTAAAGGCCTATAAAGAACTCATACAAGGGGCATACCATTTGATATATCCATGGTCCCATGTGGTCATCTAAGGATGTGCTCATGGTGCTTAAACTTGAGAATCTATGCTTACGGCCCAAGGTTGTTGTTTGCCTCCCCCAACCATGCTAAAGGGATAGAGGCTCTTGTTTCATTACCACAACTATGGTCAAGGCATGAAGACCCATCGATAGTGCACAAACCAACTTAAGGGCACTGATACCTAAAACCCATGCCAAATACTCCCTAATGAGGGCTCATGTTGTTTCTAGGTGGTTTTTATGCTTCACGAACTCAAAAAGGTTCAATTAATGTTTAAACCCCATGTTTCACCCTTCACCATGTTTAGGTGTCAACACCCATTTCTAGTGCACAATAGTTACGCATGGTACTTATATCCCACTTGGATGCTTACAAAGAACCCTTACAAAAGACTATTTTTTTGGTACATAGACTTAAAGAAATGAAGTCCAAGAATTTTCAACAATATCTCGAGGAACTTAAAGTTTCCTTCCTTGACCATGGTCAAGGGCCATCCTTTTTAAGAAAAACCTTCTAATGGCATCCATATCAAACTTTGATTGTAAATACCCCTTAGAGAGGGTCCATGCCTTTATTTGCACATGTTGTTGATGGATATTGAACCTAAGAGACTATGTTTAAGCCCTGAAGATGAAGTGTTTTCCTTCCCAAACCATGGCAGTTGAGCTTGAAAAGGTTACTTTATGGTTGAAGCCGTTTGTTCCACCTAGGCATGTTTAGGCCTATAGACCCATTCCCAATTCATGAAACCTATTGTTGGAATATTCTCCCCATCATTTTTCAGTTTTGTATGCATGCATGCATTCTGCATGCATCCAGTCATCATCATGGTGGACCTCCCAGCTCCTAGAGCTTGGTTCTAGCTCTCCACAGTCTGTCTCCAGCCTGTTGATGTATATGTAACTTCGAAATGTATTTGATATATGTATACTGTACTCATATAGAGATGGTATTATTCCTCTATACGGAAGTGTTTGTATTCCTATAGAGATGTTATTATTCCTCTATATGGAAGTGTCGCCATTTATATTGTAAGTGTCGTAACTTATACTTGATGGGTTATTAGACCACCTTGTTGGGGTCGGCCCTCTATAAGTCATGTGGGTCAAAGGGTTATTAGACCACCCTATTGGGTGTCGGCCTAGTTAGGATTATGTTATGTGGTTAAGTTAAGGACGACCTAGTAAAGGTTATTAGGCAGTCAAGTCAAGTATAAATAGAGTGCGGGAGGCACTCTATTTTATCAGTCTATTCTCACACACACTCTTTGGAGTGTGGCACACTTGTGGAGGAGGAGAAGCTACTACTAGGAGATGTCTATCTCTTATGCTTGGGTTGTATCATTTCTCTATCTATCTCTGAGGAATTTATTGGGGTTTTTCACCTTTATGGTTTTCCCCAAGTAAACTCGGTGTCTCTTGTGTGCTTGCATTATTGTGTCCATGATTGATATGCTGTAGATATGCTGTACATGTTGTTCTCTCATTTAAGATCCTAGATCAGATTGAAGTAAATTCTAAAAAATTAACATGGTATCAGAGCTAGCCTGAAAGAAGGCATGGTATGGCATGTATGACACTTGTTGCAATTGTGAAGCTAGGGATTGATATAGAAAAAACCATTCATCATAGAACTTTTGCTATAAATAAATTTTGGAGAGGTTTCAGGGTCTTAAAATCGTACAAGGTGAAGCTAATATCCCCATGTACCTTATGTCCAAAGGACAACCTCTAATTCGTTTTACTTTGTGATTTATGATCTGTACAATATAGGGTTTCCGCCTCTTCTAGATCTCAGTCATAAACAGGTGACCTTGGAAAAAAGGTCATAACTTGTGCTAGGAAACTCCAAATGAAATTTAGTAAAAAGTGACAGGTAGTGCATGGACTGTACTTTCTCAGGTAACTTTTTCAAAGGCCGAAACTGAATCAGTGACACATGGAATGCCGTACAAGTTCACTCTCCTGGTTTATCCCATAAACAAGCCACGTTGCGACACTTGGCATAAATCTCTCTCAGAGAATCCATTTGAGGTCAGACCTATGGAGTTGGAAAGAAGACAGGTTGGGCTATCATAGGAAAATGTTTCAGACCCTGTGGATTGAAAAGTTCAGAGTTACACCAGAAACAATCATGTACATATTTCTGTCAAAACAAAATTATTTTTTAGCACCTTCATTCATGGCTTCCGGAATTTAGGGTTTCGGAGAAAGTTGGAATTTTTGTAATCAGAGACTACGGCTGAATGCTACTCATAAAAATCAAAGTTTAGAGACCAAGATCAGAATTTTTGGTTGGGCAGAACGTCGGGCTTGATCAAACCCTAGTTCGGGACTTTGATCAGAAAAGTGGAAAATTAGGGCTTTTGCAAAAATGGAAATTTTTTAAGTCTGTGACCACAGCTGGAAGCTCCTCAGAAAAATAGAAGCTTAGAGATTTGGATCAAACCTTTTGATTGGGCAGAAGGGTGGGCTTTATAAAACCCTAGTTCGGGGTCATGTCGAGTGAATCTGGAAGTTTCAAAGGCAAATTTGAGGGGTGAAACTTTGCAGTTTTCAAATTATGAGTATACCATCTTGATCAACTCATCAAGGTGCATATTTCTATCATTTGGAAGTTTGAAATTCAAAGTTTGAATTTTTAGGGTTTCTCTAACAAACCCTGATCCAGCTCCAAATCCAGTTCCTGCAAATCAAGTGGATTGGGTTAATCCTAGAAGAGAATGGATTGGTCACCTACATAAGTGAAGAAGTTCTTGTTTCAGAGGGAGATGAGGCTAAGGCCTTACATAAGAAGATTACAAGCAATCTCGACAGGGATGATTCATCCAGGTATGTTTCGAGATTTGTTCATGATTAAGTTTATGGTATGTTTGTCTTCATGTTATTACGGTTAGTACAATCTTGATTAAATTTGGACTTGTCGTATCACCTTAATAAAATTATGAATGCATGATACAAGATATTCATTGATTAGGGTGTTGACACTTGTGATTATACTAATGCATTATGGTGTTGTATGAGGTTTATGTTGTCCGCTAACATGAAAAATACACCAAGAAAGACAAATCATGTTCTAGTTCAAGAACATATGATGATGATGACATGAGGACAAAGATTCATCCATTGTCATGAATCACTTAGAAGATCTATTTGTGAGTATGTATAACTTGGTTCTATAATGGTTAACCTATGAGATATACAGGTTACTAGCACAAGTCATTGAAGAGAACAAGAAGACATCATGTGGGTATGTTAGACATAACTAGCTAACATACCAATCCAGGTATGTTTTTCCTATATCAAGCTAGAATCGTACCTTGTGTTAGGATCCCTTACATAAGTATACTTGGTATGATTGGTTATGTTTATTCATAAAGTTAGAAATGTAAGTAATCAAGGGTTTATGCATTTTATGTCTCTTATCTTGATTGATGATTTAACTAACCAGAAGAGTCCTATGATCAAATAAGAATATGCATGAGTAAAAGAAGACTTCCCTGAAACATTGAATACTAATGTTTATTATCTGTGTTTGAAATGATCATGACTATACATGTTTAAGATTATTGTGTTTTGATAGTATTAAGATTATACTAATGAATGTGTAATTATACAATGATTATACTAATAAGCATGCATAGTGATGGATATAAGTTCAAGTACAGATAATCAAGGAAGCAAAGATCAAGAGGGAGCACACTCCAGTTGTTCCTGCAAGGAAGCAAAGATCAAGAGGGAGCACACTCCAATTGTTCCTGCAAGGAAGCAAAGATCAAGAAGGAGCACACTTCAGTATTTTCTGCAAGGATGCAGATATTCAGAGGGAGTTTACCACTTCACACATCATAATGGAGTTGCAGAAAAGAAGCAAAGACTGAGAGGGATTCAACCCAACAAACAAACAAAGATAAGTATTTGAATTATCATTCCTTGCATATTTTATTGTTTAAATAATACTGTTCAATAATGTATATACTTATGTTCCTAGAATTAGGTTGTGTATTATGCATATTAGAATAGTTGCATTGACGAACAGTATACTACTAATATACATGGGTAAGTGGCCTATGGCACTGTACAACATTCCATTGCTACTTATCTAGAATGAAACCTCTTTGCTGACATGTTGGGAGTTGTGCACACTCTTAACAATGTTCTGGTAGAGATTGGAAGGCATCTAGAAAGTTACGGGATATGGATAAATGTTGTATTGAAGCATTGGCGAAGATAATTGCATGACTGTATGACATATTTCTTTATGTGTGAGAATTTGTTCTGAAAACTATGAGATGTTTTCTAATCATGCAATGTAACTTGTTGTGTAGGAAAGATCATATACCATCACCTACAAAAGAAGGACTACAACATTTGTTCAGCAACAAAGTTATCTATTGAAAATATTGAAGATATTGAAGTTCCCAGGATCTAGGAAGAATGCCATGATCGAGGAGTACTAGTTGATTATGAAGATGTTTGGGATGCAGTCCCAAGACATGAAGGGGAGTCTGTAGTGACTTCTAAGAGGATCTACAAGATCAAGCATGTTGCAAGTGGTAGCATAGATACTTTTTCTCCTGTAGCCAGATACACTTCCATTAGATCTGTACTTGCTCTGGCTACAGTGATGAAATGGAAGATACACCAGATGAATTTCAAGACAACTGTCTTGAATTGTGTAGTTGAAGAAGAAGTGTATGTGGAGTAGCCACTTGGTTCTGAGACACATGACAGGGAGTCATATATGTGCAGAACTTGGTATGGTAGGATAGACAGCTTCCTATCCAGTTTGGGCTTTACCAATAATAAAGCGGATTCCAACCTTTACTACAAGGTTGAGGAAGGCAATCCAGTGATACTACTTTTGTATATGGATGACTTGTTTATTACAGGTGAAGATAGATTGATTGCCGACACACAATGGAATCTTGATGCTGAGTTCGAGATGAAGAACTTGTGGATGATGCACTATTTTCTAGGTATGGAGGTGTGGCAGAGTGCAGATGGAATCTTCCTTGGACAAGGGAAGTATGTAGTAGAGATCCTAAAGAGGTTCAGGATGATGGACTGCAAGGCCATGGCCACACTTATGGCATCGAACCTGAAGCATTCTGTGTGATGCTTCATTTGAGCCAATTGATGTCTCTATGTATCGTCAGATGATTGGGTCCTTGATGTACCTGACGAACACGAGACCAGATATTTGCTTTGCGCTGAACACATTGAGCCAGTTCCTGACGGATCCGAAAGGTGTTCACCTGGTTACTGTAAAGCATATTCTGAGGTACCTGAAGGGTACGGTTGATTATGGGCTCAAGTATGATGTGAATCAAAAGTTTAACATATAGGGTTATGTTGATTCAGATTGGGCAGGAAGTGCTGCAGATAGGAAGAGCACTTCTCAATGCTCCTTCATTATGGGATCAGGTGTGATCTCTTGGTTTAGCAGGAAGCAGTCCTGCGTAGCACTGAGTACAACCGAAGCAAAGTATGTTGCAGCTTGTTCGGCTAGTTGTGAGGCAGTATGGCTTCAGAAGCTACTGTCTGAGTTATTTGATCTATCGCTGGAGGCTACTGGTATCTTTTGTGACAACTAGAGTTGTGTGAAGCTGTCTGAGAACCCAGTGTTTCATGACAGGTTGAAACACATAGAGATCAAATATCACTATATCAGGGATATGGTGCAAAGAGGAGTAGTGAAGCTCCTGTATGTTGTGACAAATGAGCAGATTGCAGATGTGTTGATGAAGCCACTAGCCAGAGTGAAGTTCGAGTACTTCAGAGAGAGGCTTGGTGTCCTTCAGATCGATGACACTTCGAGGAAGAAGTGATGGAGACATTTGTTGAAGCCACTCCAAGCATGTTGGAAGGAGGATCCTTCACATGGCTGTGGATGTAAGCGCTAGATGATGAGCATCAGGATGATGTTCTAGTTTCTGCTCTGTATGATCAGTTGGATCATTTACATTTTATATGTATGCATCATGTTGATGCTGGATATGATTGGTTGGATCACTTGTATATGTATGCATCATGTTGGATGCTGGATATGATCAGTTGGATCATTTATATGTATTTGTATATGTATCATGTTGGATGCTTGGACCATGTATCTGTATATGTATCAGGTGGATATTGTGTATGATCAGGTAGATCATGTATGTTGATATATATCAGGTGGATCATGTATGGTGATATGTATCAGGTAGATACTTGGTATGCATCAGGTAGATGCATTGTATGATTAGGATGATCGTGGATGACAAGCTTCTCCAGATGACATGCATCAGGATGAGGCAGTGATGATGATCAGGATGATCATGTGTACATCAGGATGATGTATGGAGAGTATCAGGTTGATACTCTGTGGTTGTGGATAGGTTGTGCATATGAGCATGTAAGTAGACCTGGGAGATCTGGATAGGATGAAAAAGGCCTCAGATGCTCTTTCGAGGCATTGCTCTAGGAGGACATGTAAGTATACCTGGGAGATCTGGACAGGATGAAAAAGGCCTCAAATGATCTTTCGAGGCATTGTTCTATGGCATGTAATGTGTCCTTGAGAGATCCGACAGGTAGAGTTGTGTGCTCGTAACAGCTTGGGATGCTCTTGCAAGGTTTTGCCATGACCACATGTAATATGGTCCTGGGAGATCTGGACAGGATGAAAAAGACCTCAAATGCTTCAGCCAGGTTTTGTGGTGGACCACATGTAATGTGCTCTTGGGAGATCCCATAGCTAGAGCTGTGTGCTTGTAACAACCTAGGATGCTTCAGCCAGGTTTTGTGGTGATATCACATGTAATGTGCTCCTGGGAGATTTGACAGGTAGAGCTGTGTGCTCGTAACAGCCTGGGATGCTTCAACCAGGTTTTGTGATGGGTCACATTTAATGTGCTCCTGAGAGATCCGACAGGTAGAGTTGTATGCTCGTAATAGCCTGGGATGCTACCGCTAGGTTTTGTGATGCACGTAATAAGTCCTGAGGATTCCATAGTATGGCCAGTGATGATGAATACCTACAGGTGGTGGGCCTACATCCAGTATGAAAAAGGACTGGCTCTGTAGAACTTCCTATGACAAGTAGATTCAGAGATTGATTAAGATAGCAGCAACAGTGACGATGACGATGACGATGACTCAATGACGATTTTTCAGTGACGATGATCCAGAGAAGAAAACTTGTGCTAGAAGACCTATGTCGAGAAATACTTTCCTAGTTAAGAGGGAGTGTTGATGTATATGTAACTTCGGAATGTATTTTAGATATGTATATTGTACTCCTATAGAGATGGTATTATTCCTCTATACGTAAGTGTTTGTATTCCTATAGAGATGTTATTATTCCTCTATATGGAAGTGTCGTAGCTTATACTTGATGGGTTATTAGACCACCTTGTTGGGGTCGGCCCTCTATAAGTCATGTGGTTCGAAGGGTTATTAGACCACCCTATTGGGTGTCGGCCCAGTCAACATTATGTTATGTGGTTAAGTTAAGGCCAGCCTAGTAGAGGTTATTAGGAAAGTCAAGTCAAGTATAAATAGAGTGCGTGAGGCACTCTATTTAGAGTGCGGGAAGCACTCTATTTTATCATTCTATTCTCACACACACTCTTTGGAGTGTGGCGCACTTGTGGAGGAGGAGAAGCTGCTGCTAGGAGATGTCTATCTCTTATGCTTGGGTTGTATCATTGCTCTATCTATCTATGGGGAAGTTATTGGGGTTTTTCACCTTTATGGTTTTTCCCAAGTAAACTCGGTGTCTCTTGTGTGTTTGCATTATTGTGTCCATGATTGATATGTTGTAGATATGTTGTACATGTTGTTCTCTCAGTTAAGATCCTAGATCAGATTGAAGTAAATTCTAAAAAATTAACACAGCCCCCAGGGGGCCCCTGACCTACCAAAGGCGCCCTTCTTCATGGGAAGTGCACCTTTCTCACCTACCACAACTAGTTAGGCGCCTTTCTCACCTGTCAGTCAATTATCACTCAGTTCTTCCTTGATTTAAGGCAAGATTGACTACCCCACTGACTGTTTCACTCCGATGGACCTACAATGAGACTAGTTTTCCCATTCTGACTCTAGTTAGATCCTCATGCGCCCTCCACTAAGCCTCCTTCATTCAATTAGTTCCTACCTCACTCAGTTAGACTCCTCATGCACCCTCCACTAAGCCTCATTCATTCAGTTAGTGCCTACCTCACTCAGTAGACTAAATTGACTGACTGTTACCATTGATGACTGATACATTGACTGGATGATGACTCCACTATCATTCAAGCCACACTCTGAGTTAGGAATTCGAATGCCCTACTTGGCCTATTCGAATCCTATATGATGCCATCTTCATGGCTATTGTATTCATTCACTTACATTATTATTCATTGTATAATACTGAGATATTGTTCTATTCTACTATGTTTATGAGTGATCATTGAGTGTCTCCTTCTCTTCTTCTTTGCAACATATTTGTGAGTTTGATTGTGAGTTGCTACAACTTCTATATTCCTTGCAAATTCTTACACCTACTCATGTTGAATGTATCCCACTAAATACTCAACAACGCTATCCATGGCCTCGACAAACATTCCCGGTGTGGGTCGAAGACATAATCTTGTTTAAGGAATGCAATGTATCCTAATCATCGTATATGTATCCCTCTACATTTTATAGAGATACCCCATAAGGGTTATGTGTGGTGGTTTGAAGATGCAATCAACATCGTATCCTAAGAAGCTTCTTGAGTTGTAGGTGTTGTTCATGGTGCTTGAGCTTGAGAAGCTTCATTTAAGGCATGAGGAGCTTCTTGTTGTCCCTATACCTTGGTCAGACCTTGACACCCATTTTTGGTTCACAACTAACCTAGTCATGGCACACATAACACACTTGAAGTTTACTAATACCCTATAGATTTCATATGTGGTGGTCCATGGACTCTTTCATGGTTTTTGTTCCTAAGAAGAAAGAGTTAGTGTTGGAGGCTCTTGTTTCCCTCCTCTAGCCATGGTTAAGGAGCTAAGATTAATCCTTGATGCCCAAGACATCATAATGGAAGCCATATTGAATTCATATGCAAAAGACTCCTTGTAGAGGGCTAGTGTCATGGATTCTATGTGTTATTGACAATGCTTGAGGTCAAGAAGTTTCAATTGAGGCTCAAGTGGAATTCAATTGAGCTCATTATGCTTCAATAAGATCTCAAGGAACCTATTTTCATTCTTTGACGTTGTTCAAGGCCTTGCAACATATCCATGGTCTTGCATGGTAGTCTGAGGATGCATTCATTGCATTTGATCTTGACAAAATATGTTCCGGGTCTAAGATTGTTATTTTCATCCATAAACCATGGCCAAGGGATTGAGGCTATTGTTTTTCTACCAAGACTAGGGTTGAGGGCCCAAGAACCATCCACAGTGCATAAAGCATGTTATGGATAATCTATATTGGACAACTAATGGTGTCCATATTCCCAAGAAGAAAATATTATTGACAAAGGCTCTTGTTTAATACTCATACATGATTCCCAAGACATTGTAATGACACTCGCATTCAATTTTGATTCCAAATACACCTTATAGATGGCTCACGTTGTTGCTTTTAGGCTTTTTTCATGGCACTTGAGGTTGAGAGGGTCATTTAGGGATTAAATCCCTTGTTTCAGTTTACAAAACCTACTCATGGCTCATGTATCCCACTGTTGTGACCACAACACCCCCAGGGAAAATCTAGGGGCCCCTTACAATTTTTTTAGAAAGTTGGACTTATGAGAAGGTTTTTTTTGTATTATTTCCTTACTCGACCATGTTTGAGGCCCTATGGGCCATCTTTGGTGTGAAAAACACTCATATCCAAATGGTTTAGGTCCTAGGGCCCAAATCATTTCATCCCCATATCGTAGCTTCTGAGTTATGAAACGTTCATTTAGGTTTGAATCCTCTTCTTTCACCCTCTAAGCATGTTTACATTTCAAATCCCATGTGGCGTTGCACCAGCCGCGACCCTTGCAGGTATGATGTGGGATGCTACTTCTCCCCCATTAACCCCATGATCTCTTTCTCTCTATCTCTCCCATATCCCATATCCCATTTCTCTATCTCTCTCTCTCTATCTCTCTCTACCTCTCACTCTCCCTAACACACTACATCCCTTAACCCCTAAACCATTCAACCATTCAACCTGTAATCCCACAACCCTAACTCCTAAACAACCTAACCCACAATCCTTAAAGTCCAAATACCTAAGACCTTACGCCTTAAGTCCTAAACCCTTAAATACCTAGAAGCCTTAACCCCCCTCTCTTTAGCCATTCATTTATCCACTTTTGAATTCTAGTCCAATGTATCCAATTTATCATCCTTTTCCAATAATACATATGCAACATCATCTAGTATAAGTCTCATGTACCACATTAAAAATCACAAACCATTGTCAAGTATGAAGGAACATCATCATAATTAAGGAATACTAACACCATAATAAACACAATCAATAAATATCATAGTTAAGGTCTATAAACATTATAATCAATTATCAATGATCATCATTAATGAATATCCTAAGCAACCATATAGGTCTCCATGTATTACACAATTATGCACAATAACTAGGACTATCAAGGTTTAAGTAACCAATACTAATACACACACACGTACGCTAGAACATGGGTCATTATAACCTCATGAATCATAATGCATCAAATGTCAAGGATGCAATATTTTTGAAATATTGAACGTTTGGCATTAAATGGCATAAACGTTGGTTAATTAATGGTGTAAATGTTATGCATGGGCACGTGCACGTGTTTTAGCACATATGCACTGATGACATGTACACACTACAAACACACGTGTGCGCATGTAAACACGCGTGCACACGTCTGGTGCTAGTTTTAAAAAAACAGAGTTTTCAATTCCCGGGAATGCTACCAAAAAACATGGGATTTTCACTCTTTCGTGGGTTCAAGCTCTTCCAGGTTGCTTATTGGCTCACATTCATTGATATTTTGGACACTCATTGATTTATTGGACACAAAATCACTCTTGGAATCTAACAAACACCTTTAGTGGTATTGGAATCTAGTGGATACATTCAAGCTACCCGTTTCCATTGCAAGTGGAGATCATTTCTATAGGTATGGTGAATTGTAAATAACTGTTTTCATTCACAAGATTTGAGATTCTTCCATGCCTTTGTGTTTTATCATATTCCTACAAAAATATCCATGCATAGACAACAATGAATTTGACAAGAAGAATTCCCAAGTTCACATCTAAAAACACTCATATTCACTAGACAAGATGAAGGTTGCAATGTAAACCAATAATTATTTCCATGAATATATTTTGATTTCACACAAGGATGGCATGGATGAGGTTCTCTCTTGAGACTCTTCAATTTGAATAAAATACTAAGAAGCAATCACGGGATAGATTCATATTGAATAGTTCATGACATTTTGTCCATGCTCTCCTCTTCATTCTACGTTTATCATAATGTTTCTTTAATATCGTGCCTTTGAACTTGACTACTTGCCTCTACCTCATTGAATTATCCTTCCTTGGGGGAATTTGCAACCTCCTCGTTGTGTAATTAGTAAACTTATTCTCTTTATCTTATTTGATGTAGAAAAAATATCAAACTATTCCCAAGACATCCCTAGGCATCTTTGTTGTCGGGTGTTATTACCAAAAGTTTCATGAATTCATGGCTAAGAAAGACACTAGTTTCTCCATTCTACACTTGACCAATCATCATCTATATTGATTGGAATTGTAAGGGATAATTATGTTTATCTGATGACTTAGATAGGAAATAAATTTAGAGTGAGAACCAAGCACCATGTTGTGTCTGGCCTCATAGGTAATGCAACTTATTACGTGTAATGTCATCTCATCCTAGGGTGTTGGAAAGGAAGAATATTTCAGTCCTCTTCTTGTGACTTCCACTACTTTTTTTAACACAAAGGAGATAGTGCTAGTCCTACAACTGTATTACCTGCAAACACATGAATACTCTATTGTACACTTGAGTTCTCAACTCGGTCTATACACTTGAGTTCATGACTTGGATTAGACATGCTTGAGTTCTCAACTCGGAAAACAATTTGATTTGATTTTGCATGGGAAACTCGATTTAGATAACTTGATAACTCAAACTTCATGTTACTTGAACTTTGCATGGATTACATAACTCACTAGATCATTTCAATATACATAATTTTTTATACATTATAAGGAAGGTAGTTTGTCTTTATGTCTCTTTGATAGTTTGTTTCTTTGATAATTATGAAACCCCTAGGATACCATATTATTTCCATCTGTACCCTATCCTAGGCTAATTTACCTATCCTTATCATACTACAGTGTACACCTTAACCCCTTGCCTTAGATACGTGGTCTAACACAAATAAACCAGCATAGTTTGTAGTTGTATGTGTTAATTTGAAAAGTGGTAAGTTATGTTGGAATGTGTCAAGTTCTTATATAATGGAACTAATATCTTATTTGTTGTTTCTTTTGTAGGGGTAGACCTCATAGTTTTGTTAAAGAGACTTTTGGAGATGGGAAGCTCATGTAACATAGCAAAAAATCTAGGAGGAATCTTCCCATTGAAAAGGTCAATGACGTAAGAGAAAAGGCTAGGTTGGAAATGGAAAGAGTGAGACATGGTCTTGTCATTGATCCTAACACAGTTGTTGACATCACGACCTCTTGTTCATAACCACAGGGTAAAGCGGTTGCGTCCAACGGACCCAACTCAAATTCCAACATCAACACAATCTCCAACCAACAATCCATCAACGAGTCATGCTGAAGTTCCTCAAGACACAGGAATATTGGGAGATGCTGCATGCGTGGAGATGGACATACAAGCAGTGATTAATTTTCAATCTTCCCAAGAAGACCACAGCCATGTCGAGTACACTCCCATTATGGCCCAATGTGTGAACGAAGCACCACAACAAACAAGCTCTGGTATTCATGTCTCATGTCCACCTTCCCTACCTTGACTGTCCAGTGCGATAAGAAGAACTCCTAGATGTATTCATGTGGATGAAAGTGCTCTATCGGGCCTTGAAGGTAAGTTTCCAAAATGCACTATCGAATGGAAATGCAACAAAATTGTCAAGGAATATTTTGAATCCAAAGGTGATGCAGGTAAATGTCAATTATTGCTATGTTTGTTAAAGTCACATTGTTTACTTGTTGTTAGGAGAATTTTGATCATAAAGATAGTTAAAAGTTCAGAGGCTAGCATTCATATTGTTAAAAATCTCCAATTTGCATTTAATGCGATTGGGAAGACGTCTCGTACAAAATATCTCTGTGCGGCTCGTCGTGTGTTAGTGGAATCAGTTGTAAGCAAGTCCACAAGGCAACGTCGCCTGATATCACACAATTCTCACATACTTAAATTAAATAGAAAAACTATTAAAAAGTACTCTATTATAAGATAAAATCTTGACACTCTGGGTGGAAATGATTGTTGGGATTTTGTTGTTAGGTTTCCTTGTGGAGATAGGAAGCTAATTGATGATGTTAAGGAGTTAGTACGAAAGTTTTGGCATGATCATACCAGACCTTCATCAAACCAAAGAGACATGCTAAAGCTAAGAAAATTTTCTACTAAACGTGAACCCCATGTTAAACAGTTCCTTGATACCACACAAACTGAACTCTATGAGAGATTCAGGAATGAGCACACACAATTGAACCTGGGCCAAAGGTCCTTTGAGAAATGCAAACCATGGTACGTTCGTATATGCATTGATTAGAACACCTATTGTTGTAGATACCACGTAGAATATGAATATTATTATGACACATATAAACATATATTTTGTGATTTGCATACTAACATTGTGCAGGGATGCAATGAATCCATACTACCACCGAATGCAACAAGAGACTTTATCCACAACACCATGTGTCCAAGGCCCGAAGGACAAAAATATTATGAAATATCGTGTCTATGTGGGACATGTTCTAGGTGCAGTTGGTTTTCCCTTTTGAACCGTTGCATTCATGAAAGCGAGGAGCATGAATTTGGCAAGATGGTCGTCGAGTTGCATTCCTTCAAGTACGTAACCTATCAATTATACAGTGCTAGGGAAAGTAAAAAGATTGCATTGGTGAAGTCACAGGTGCAAATGAATATTGCATATTTTTCATATTACATGTTCAATTTATGACATATACATTTTTACAAAGGCCACATTGTAATATTGTCCTTGTTTTCATGGCAATAGGAATGAGTATGTGACTTCTTGATGGAGTTCTACAAGAAAACATAGCAGTATGGTCAACATGTGCATGTAGCGCGATGGCAAGATGAGCTGTACAGAAAATGAAGGGACACATTTACTGTTGGAACCATAGTGTAAATTGTGGATTTTGCCGAAAATTACACCCTTTAGCCACAAAATGAAATCCAGAGTCAATACTACCATTCAGACCAAGTCATCATCATGGTACATATTAGGTATAGGCATGGGCCAGAGAGCAGCAATGACATGAGGATAATACCGAAGGAGACAAAATTTTACATAAGTGATGATAGAACCCATGATCTGCATTATGTGCAACATTGTTTTCAAATTTTCTATGATTAATTGAAGGAGAGAGATATACAGATGGATCAACATTGGATATGGTTGGATGGTTGTGCAGGCCAGTTCAAAACTTCCCGAGTATTCCAATGGATGACTATTTTGCATAATACTTATAATGTGCCGCATATCTGGAAATATTTTGAGACCGAGCACGGAAAAGGAAAGCATGATGGGGCCGGTGCATGCATCAAGACCGCACTACGAAGGGAAGAGATGAGGTTTAACACAAACCCTCATATCCAAGATGCAGAATCCATAGTTCAATGGTGCTTTGCAGCAACGTCAGACCGGCAAGAGATCAACAAACATCATCAACGACAAGACATGTGGTAAGAAATTTTTGGCAAGTGGTTGACATAGATCGATTGTGTTCCTATAGTTGCGGCATAGTACAATGAACCTGTGGATTTCATTCAATTCGAAGCTCAAAGAAACCCTTATTTGAAATATGGACGTGGAAACTTGCTTGCTTTTCCATCCCTTGTAGCAGTGGCGAATGGGATGAATGCAAATGCATGGACTGGGTTGATGAATGGGATTGTGTGTCACTTGTAGTAGGCCAATGTGCAGTTGTTGAAACAACCCAGTTAGAGGAGGGTCAATTAGCGATTTCGACAGACTATGACGATATCTCAGATCTTGTACGACCAGGACACATATACGCAGTTGTTGCCCCAAAAGACAATGAATGGGGCATGCATTACTGGTTGGAACGGTGCATCCAAGGTAAGCAACCCTCTATGGATCAATAATCGACGATCAAGGAAATGAATTTCCTATTGGATCATTGGTGGTTAAGTGGGAATATCTTACACTAGATGAGAAGTCAAGAAAGACTAGTGGGTATGTATTCATGGATTACAAACTAGGTTCAGTGATGTATCACTTCACAAACTTGATCGTTGGCACAAACAACCATCTATAGACAATGTCAAGCAAGAGCTCAACCAAGGTATGCTACTACCTACCTCATTCATAGCACGAGATATTTATGGAGACAATTAGCAACAGAGAGGATCCAGATGGATTTATTGAATGAGGTCAGTCAAATTTACATAAGAGATAGAATTGCATCAAAGAACTTTATGTTCTACATCGAGGTATGTGTAGTTTTATGTCATTTTGTTGGTACATGAATTTTTTGTTCATACATACATACATACATGTGCTATTTTTCATGTTTTAATGTAATACAAAAAACGAAGCTTGTTGTGCATTTGTCCAATATTTTATCAAACCCTAGTTGGATGCCAATATTTTTCCTCCATCACACTACTTCTATCTCCCCTCACTTATCTCCACCCATACACACTTTGCTTTTTGCACCCCGGGCTCGAATTGACCTTGTAATAATCACATTATCTAAGACTCTTGAATCACCCTCAACAACGTCCTCCATTAAGGAATCACACATCCCTAATGAATAAGTAGAACCTAGGTCACCTAACACGAGGACACGAGAGAACTCTAGTTAACTAGTGGACATCATTGAAGTAAACAAATCGAGTTCTCTATTATCTTAACATATCTAATTTTTATCTCTTGTCTTATCTGCATGATCCACTTGTGCCGTCTTTAATTTATTTATCATATCAATATACTAAGGAGATTCTTCTAATGATGTGATCATCTTGTTCTACTATCGTTCCAAGTGGTCATATGATAAAGTGATTCACTCTAAAGGTGGCTAGTCTCTAGAGGAGCCTTAATAGCTCAACCATGGTTAGTAGTACAACACACAACATTCATGCTCCGACATGCAAAGAACTAACTCAACATGTTGAGTCACCACTTGAAGAATGACTCATGATGTTGAAACTTTAACAGTTTGAAATAGGGACCCCATTTAGATTTTAAATCCACCATCCATTAATTGTTTTGGGTACGCTACTTCCTACCTCATTCAGAGCATGAGAGATTGATGGAGACAATTAGCAACATAGAGGATCCAAGTGGATTTATTGAATGGGGTCAGTCAACTTTACATAAGAGATATAATTTTTGCACAAAACCCCCTTAGGACATCCCTAAGAGCTTGCTAAGTCATCCTAAAACCATCCTCCATCACACTACTCCCATCTCCCCTCACTTACCTCCACTCATACACACTTTACAGTCATCAAAAATTAACAAAGATAATTCATAGTCACTTGTGTCCTACACCTAAATCAATATTTTGAGGTGTACATGTGTGTCTACTTCTAACTCATGTACATGTGTGTCTCGCATTGGTGGACCTGCAGGAGTTGACAGAATCCCATTATGCTTCTCGGTTTGCTTTTTGCACCTCGGGCTCAAATTAACCTTGTAATATTCACATTATCTAACACTCTTGAATCACCCTCAACAATGTCCTCCATTAAGGCGTCACACCTCTCTAATGAATAAGTAGAACCTAGGTAACTTGACACGAGGACATGGGACACAAAGGAGACGTAACCTGGCCCCAGAGACCTAAGGCTCTTGGGCGTGAGTAGCCATCGTGAACACATCCACAATGGCCATGTTCACGTGCGGGAGCTGACGGAACCCAAGTCCAATCGTTGGTTTGGGTTCCGTGACCCCGGAGCAATTCCTCAAAGTGTCCTTGAATGGTCGCAGGGTGCCTAACGAAAATGCCCGCAACAAAAAAACCATGAATCCGATTGTGAATCCGTAGATTCTGATGGATCCAGGATGCCGGGTTTCATCTAGGGGATCCCCCGAACCATGCCTTGAAGTCTTGAAAATGGTGCTATTGTGTTATCTCTGGAGCTAGGGTTTTGCTTAGTGAGGGCCATGCCAATCTTGCTCAAGGGGGTGATTTCTCATCTGAAGGATCCCGGGAATGCATAGCCATCATGAACACATCCACAATGGCCACGTGAATGTGCGGGAGCTGAAAAAACCCAAGTCCTCTCGCTAGTTTTAGTTCCGTAGCCCTAGAGCAATTCCTTAAAGTGTCCTTGAATGGCCCCGGGGTACCTGAAAAAAATGACCGTTGCACCCAAACCATGACTCTGATCATGAATCCATCGATTCTGATGGATCTAGGACTTCGGGTGTCTGCTATGGGACTACCCACACCATGCCTCAAAGTCTCAGAAATAGTGTTATTATGCCATCTCCAGAGCTAAGGTTTTGCTCAGTGAGGACCATGCTAATCTTGCTCAAGGGGGTCATTTCTCATCCAAAGTCTCCCAGGCATGAGTGGCCATCGTGAACACATCCAAAATGGCCACGTGCACCTATGGAAGCCGGCGGAATCCAAGTCTGCTTGCTGGTTTGGGTTCCGTGGCCCTGGAGCAAATCCTCAAAGTGTCCATGAATGGCCCTAGGGTGACCAACGAAAATGCCCATTGCACCCAAACCGTGACTCCGATCGTGAATCCGTCGATACCAATGGATTTAGGACACCATTTTTCAGTTACGTGACCCCCCACACCATTCCTCAAAGTCTCAAAAATGGTGTTATTGTGCCATCTCTGGAGCTAGGGTTTTGTTCATTGAAGGCCATGCGATCTCCGGGAAAAACCCTAGTTACTGAGATGTCACAATAACATCGTTTCTAAGACTTCGATGCATGGTGTGGGGTGTCCTATAGATTAAATTGACGTCCCAGATCCATCAGAAGCGACGAATTCACGATCAGAGTCACGATTTTTCTACTGCGGGCATTTTTGTCGGGCACCCCGAGGCCATTTAGGGACACCTTGAGGAATTGCTCCAAGGTCACGGAACCCAAAGCAGTGAGATAACTTGGGCTTTGTCAGCTCCCACACATGCACGTGCCCATCATGGATGTGTTCACTATGGACACGCATGCCCGGGAGCCTTTAGATGAGAAATGACCCCCTTGAGCAAAATTGGCATGACCCTCACTGAGCAAAACCCTAGATCTGGAGATGGCACAATAGCACCATTTTCGAGACTTTGAATCACGATGTGGGGGGTTCCCTATCTTACACCCGACGTCCCGGATCCATTGGAATCGACAGATTCATGATCGGAGTCACGGTTTTGGGGCAAAGGGAATTTTCTTTAGGCACCCCGGGGCCACTCAAGGACACTTAGAGGATTTGCTCCAGGTCCACGGAACCCAAACCGATGAGCGGACTTGGCTTCCATTGGCTCCCATAGGTGCACGTGGACATTGTGGACATTTTCACGATGGCCACGGATGACCGGGAGCCTTCAGATGAGAAATGACCCCCTTGAGTAAGATTGGCATGGCCCTCACCAAGTAAAACCCTAGCTCCAGAGATGGCATAATAGCACCATTTTCGAGACTTCGAAGCATGTTTTGGGAGGTCCCCTAGCTGAAACCTGATGTCCAGGATCCATCGAAATTGATGGATTTGTGATTGGAGTCATGGTTTGGGTGCAACGGAAATTTTCTTCGAGAACCCCGGGGCCATTCAGGGACACTTTGAGGATTTGCTCCGGGGACAAAGAACCCAAAATGATGAGCGAAATTGGATTATGTCGGCTCCCACAAGTGCACGTGGAAATTGTGGACATGTTCATGATGGCTCAGGAGCCTTCAAATGAGAACTGACCCCCTAGAGCAAGATTGGCATGGCCCTCACTGATCAAAACCCTAGCTCTGGAGATGGCACAATGGCACTATTTCTGAGACTTCGAGGCATGGTGTGGGGGGGGGGCCTAGATGAAACCCAGCGTCTCGGATCCATCAGAATTGACGGATTCACGATCGGAGTCAATTTTTGGGTGCAATGGGCATTTTTGTCAGCCATCCTTGGGCCATTCATGGACACTTTGAGGATTTGCTTCGAGGCCATGGAACCCAAACCGGCGAGGGGACTTGGAATTCGTCACCTCCCACATGTGCACATGGCCATTGTGGATGTGTTCACAATGGCCATGCACGCCAGGAGCCTTCAGATGAGGAAAAATTCCCTTGAGCAAGATTGGCATGGCCCTCACTGAGCAAAACCCTAGCTCCAAAGATAGCACAATACATTTTTGAGACTTCGAGGCATGGTGCGGGGGGTCTCGTAGCTGAAAATTGGTGTCCCACATCCATCAGAATCGACAGATTCATGCTCGGAGTCTCGATCTGGGTGCAATGGGAATTTTCGTCGTGCACCCCGGGGCCATTTAGGGACACTTTTAGGATTTGCTCCTGGGCCACGGAACCCAAACCGACAAGCAAACTTGGATTCCGTTGGCTCCCATAGGTGCACGTGACCATTGTGGACATCTCCACAGTGGCCATGCACACACGGGAGCCTTTGGATGAGAAATTACCCCTTTGAGAAAGATTAGCATGGACCTCACTGAGCAAAACCCTAGCACCATTTTTGAGACTTCAAGGAATGGTGTGGGGGAACCCCTAGTTGAAAACCGGTGTCCTAGATCCATGGGAATAGACGGATTCGTGATCGGAGTCACGGTTTGGGTGAAACAGGCATTTTCGTCAGGCACCCCGTGGCCATTCAAGGACACTTTGAGGATTTGCTCCGGGGCCACGGAATCCAAACCGGCGAGTAGACTTGGATTATGTCAGTTCCCATAGGTGCATGTGGCCATTGTGGACGTGTTCATGATGGCCACACACAATCAAGAGCCTACGTATGAGAAATGAACCCCTTGAGCAAGATTGACATGGCCCTCATTGATCAAATCCCTAGCTCCAGAGATGGCACAATAGCACTGTTTTCAAGAATTAGAGGTATGGTGTAGGTCCCCCCTAGCTGAAACCCAATGTCCTGGATCCATCGGAGTCAAAGGATTCCAGAATCGTCGGGCACCCCGGGGCCATTCACGGACACTTTGAGGATTTACTCCGGGGCCATGAAACCCAAGCCAACAAGTGGACTTGGTTTCCGTCGGCTCCCACGGGTGCATGTGGCCATTGTGGACATGTTCATGATGGCCACGCATGCCCAAGATCCTTCGGATGAGAAATGACCCGCTTGACCAAGATTGGCTTAGCCCTCACTGAGCAAAACCCTAGCTCCAAAGATGGCATAATAGCACCATTTTCAAGACTTCGAGGCATGGTGTGGGGGGTCCAATAGCTGAATCCTGGCATCCTGGATCCATCGAAATCAATGGATTTTTTATCAGAGTCATGGTTTGGGTGCAACAAGCATTTTCGTAGGGAACCTCGGGGCCATTCAGGGACAGTTTGAGGATTTGCTCTGGGGCCATGGAACCCAAACTGGTGAGCGAAATTGGATTCCGTCGGCTCCCATAGGTGAAAGTGGCCATTTTGGAAATCTTCACAATGGCCATGCATGCCCGGGAGTGTTCGGATGATAAATGACCCCCTTGAGCAAGATTGGCATGGCCCTCACTGAGCAAAACCCTAGCTCCGGAGATGGCACAATAGCACCGTTTCTGAGACTTTGAGGCATGGTATGGGGGGCGGGCTAGCTGAAACCCGGTGTCCTAGATCCATTGAAATCAACAGATTCACAATTGGAGTCATGGTTTGGGTTCAACAGTCATTTTTTTGGGCACCTCAGGGCTATTCAAGGATAGTTTGAGGATTTGCTCTAGGGCCACGGAACCCAAAATGGCAAGCAAAATTGGTTCCCGTTGGCTCCCATAGGTGCTGGTGGCCATTGTGGATGTGTTCATGATGGCCATGCACGCTCGAGAGCCTTCGGATGAGAAACGACCCCCTTGAGCAAGATCAGCATGGCCCTCACTGAGCAAAACCCTAGCTCCGGAGATAGAACCATAGCATCGTGTTTGAGACTTTGAGCCATGGTGTGGTGGTCCCCTAGCTGAAATACGATGTCTTTGATCCATTGAAATCAATGGATTTGAGATCGGAGTCACAGTTTGGGTGCAACGACCATTTTCGTCGAGCACCCCGGGGCCATTCAGGGACACTTTGAGGATTTGCTCCAGGGCTACGGATCCCAAACCGGCGAGTGGAATTGGATTCTGTTGGCTCTCACATGTGCACGTGGCCATTGTGGATGTGTCCACAGTGGCCACGCATGCCCTGGATCCTTCGAATGAGAAATGAACCCCTTGAGCAAGATTGGCATGGCCCTCACTGAGCAAAACCCTAGCTCCGTAGATGGCACAATTGCACCATTTTTGAGACTTCGAGGCACAGTGTGGGGGTCCCTTAGCTGAAAACCGGTGCCCCTAATCCATTGGAATCGACGGATTCACGATTGGAGTCATGCTTTGGTTGCAATAAGAAATTTCATCGGGCACCCTGGGGCTATTCAAGGACACTTTGAGGATTTGCTCTAGGGCCACAGAACCCAAAACGATGAGTGGACTTGGATTCCTTCAACTCCCATAGGTGCACATGGCCATTGTGGACATGTTAATGATGGCCATGCATGCCCGGGAGCCTTCATATGAGAAATGACCCCCTTGATCAAGATTGGAATGGCCCTCACTGAGAAAAACCCTAGCTCCAGAGATGGCACAATAGCACGGTTTACGAGTCTTCGAGGCACAGTGTGGGGGGTCCCCTAGATGAAACCCGGCATCTTGGATCCATCAAAATCAATAGATTTGTGATTGGAGTCACAATTTGGGTGTAACTGGCATTTTTAGCGGGAACCCCGAGGCCATTCACAGACACTTTGAGGATTTGCTCTAGGGCCACGAAACCCAAACTGATGAGCGTACTTGGATTCCGTTGGCTCCCATAGGTGCATGTGGCCACTATGGACGTGTTCACGATTTCCACGCATGCCTGAGAGCCTTTGGATGAGAAACGACCCCCTTGAGCAATATTGGCATGGCCCTTAGTCAGCAAAACCCTAGCTCCGGAGATGGCACAATAGCACCATTTTCGAGACTTTGAGGCACGGTTTGGTGTGTCCCATAGTTGTTTTGGATCCATCAAAATCAACAGATTCACGATCGAAGTCACAGTTTTTGTGAAATGGGCATTTTCATCGGGCACCCTAGGGCCATTCAGGGACACTTTAAGGATTTGCTTCGGTGCCACGGAACCCAAACCGACAAGCAAACTTGGATTTCGTTGGCTCCCACAGGTGTACATGGCCATTATGGACGTGATCACGATGGCCACGCATGCTCGGGAGCCTTCGGATGAGAAATGCCCCCCTTGAGCAAGATTGTCAAGGTCCTCACTGAGCAAAACCCTAGCTCCGGAGATGGCACAATAGAAAATTTTTTGAGACCTAGAGTTATGGCGTGGGGGGTCCCCTAGCTGAAACTAGGCATCTTAGATCGATGGGAATCGACAGATTCACGATCAGAGTCACGGTTTGGGTACAACGTGCATTTTCATCGGGCACCACAGGGCCATTCATGGACACTTTGAGGATTTGGTCTAGGGCCACAGAACCCAAACTAGCGAGCGGACTTGGGTTCCATCATCTCCCACATGCGCGTATGGCCATTGTGGACCTGTCCACGGTGGCCCTGCACATCCGGGAGCCTTCGGATGAGAAATGGCCACCTTGAGCGAATTTGGAATGGATTTCACTAAGAAAAACCCTAGCTACGGACATGGCACATTGGCACCATTTCCAGGCATTGGAGGCATGGTGTGGGGGGGGACCTAGCTAAAACAAGACATCCACAATCCATTGGAATGGACATATTCTCTACCAGAGTCATGGTTTGGGTGCTATGGGCATTTTTTACAGGCACCCCATGGCTATTCAGGGACACTTTGAGGATTTGCTCTGGGGCCACGGAACCCAAACTGGCAAGCGAACTTGGATTATGTCATCTCCCACAGGTTCTTATTCCATTATGGACATGTTGGCCATGCACACCCAGGAGCCTTCGTATGAGAAATGGCCCCCTTGAGCGAAATTGGAATGGCCTTCACTGAGCAAAACCTTAGCTCCAGAGATGGCACATTGACACCGTTTCCGGGCATTGGAGGCATGGTGTGGGGTGGGACCTAGCTGAAACCCGATGTTCTACATCCATCAAAATCGATGGATTCGCTACCGGAGTCACAGTTTTGGTGCTACGGGAATTTTTTCCAGGCACCATGGGGCAATTCAGGGACACTTTGAAGATTTGCTCCGGGGCCACCGAACCCAAGCCATCGAGCGGACTTGGATTCCATCGGATCCCACAGGTGCATATTTCCATTATGGATGTGTTCATGATGGCCAAGCATGCCCATGAGCCTTCAGATAAAAAATGGCCCCCTTCAGCGAAATTGGAATGGCCTTCATTGAGCAAAACCCTAGCTCTGGAGATGGAACATTGACATTGTTTCTGGGCATTGGAGGCATGGTGTGGGGTACCCCTAGCTGAAACTCGGTGTCCAGAATCCACTAGAATCAACGGATTCACTATCGGATTCACGGTTTTGGTTATACGGGAATTTTTTCCAGCAACACCGTGGCCATTCAGGGAGACTTTGAGGATTTTCTCTAGGGCCACGAAACCCAAAACGGAGAGCGGACTTGGATTCTATCGGCTCCCACACATGTGTATTCCATTGTGGGCTTGGATTTTGTCGGCTCCCACACGTGCGTATTTCCTAACTAGCCACGAGGTTCTTGGAATCTACCAGAATCGATGGATTCGCTACCAGAGTCATGGTTTTGGTTCTATGGCCATTTTTTCCAGGAACCCTGTGGCCATTCAGGGAAACTTTGAGGATTTTCTCCAGGGCCAAGAAACCCAAAATAGAGAGTAGACATGGATTCCTTCAGCTCCCACATGTGCGTATTTCTATTGTGGACGTGTTCATGGTGGCAACTCACGCCTGGGAGCCTTCGAATGAGAAATTCCCCCCTTGAGTGAAATTGGAATGGCCTTCACTAAGCAAACCCTTGCTCTGGAGATGGCACATTGGCACCATTTCCGGGCATTGGAGGCTCGGTGTGGGGGGTCCCCTAGCTAAAACCCGACATCCTAATCCATCGGAATCGACAAATTCGCTACCGGAGTCACGGTTTTGGTGCTATGGGCATTTTTTCTAGGCACCCTGGGGACATTCAGGGACACTTTGAGATGTCAAAGGATTTGGACCTATGATAATTCAGTCTTAGCATTCTTACTTGATTTGAGAAGTTTCTTTCTTTTCTATTAAACTATGCAATTTCCTTCAAACTTTTGTTCATTGACATAATGGATACATGGAACTTAATTAAATTTGTTTTTTACTGTCATTAGAAAAAGCTAATATAGCTAAATTAGATTTGATTTTCAACGTATTCAGTTCCCTTGTGCATAATTTGTGTTTCTTTGTTGTAATGACATATTAAACATATTTGAATTTGCTTAATTTTTTGTCTTTTCCATTGAAAAACTAATAGGCATAGATTTGAAACTTGGGTGATTTTTGCACTAATTTGACAAGCTTTTTTTTTGTTATAAAATTATGCAGTTTCCTTTACATTGTCATTCATTGACACAATGGATAGATATAACTTAATCATATTTTTCATGTATCTTTTGCAAAAACAAAGATAGATGCATTAAATTTTCTTTTCATCCTATTCAGTTTGCTTGTGAATAGTATGTGTTGCATTGTTGTACTGATATATTAATGAATTTTGACTTTTCGTTGTTTTTTCTCTTGTCATTGACAAATTAATAGGCATGCATTAATAATTGAGTTTAGAAGGCTGATTTGAAGTGACATATTGATGTGTATGTGAATTTGCTTGATGTGTGTATGTTGTATGTAACCACAATTTACTATAAGAAATACTATTATTACATTCTCAGTGTATCCCCATAGAACATATAGTATAAGTCATTGTATGGAGACCCATTCAAATACAAGGGACTCATATTCAGGTCACTTGGTGTCTAGAAATAATATCTATATCTATGTGAAATTTTTTCCATAACATTGTTATTGAAGACAAAATCATGTATGCAAAAATGTAATCAAAGACAAAGTCATATAGACAAGTGAATATCCATCTATTAATATGCAAAAATGATCCAATCATGTACACTTTTTGGAAAAATGGAACATCGTTCCCAACATCTATATAATGGCAACTCATTCCCTGTACAAAATATGGCAACTCGTTCCCTATACAAAATATGGCAATTCGTGCCCTATACAAAATATGGAAACTTGTGCCCAAAATGCCACATCGTGGCTAGTGTACATAGGAGGTTCTCTCAATCCTCCTTCCCACCCTCGGAGCTCCCAGGTGCATTTCCAAAATCGATCTTCCTCTTCTTCGTGCTAGAGGAAGCTGGGTCCTTTTGGCGACTTGAACCACGTCCCCCTGGGCCCTGAAATGACAACAATAATATGTCGATTTTTCCTTGCAATTATACAAGTATAAAACATAATTTAAAAATAAAAATAGTTTTTCAAATCTTAAATAACTCACCACATGTGAGACTATAAGTCGTGAGGGGGTCTCTCTCCTCCGTTCTCCAAGTCTCTCAGTAATGCCACCTTGCAACATTTAGAACAATTAGATAAATGAAGAAACTAGATGCATATAGTAATTTTCATTAAAATTGAATGAGATTTTCATAAACTAGTCAATCTCACTGTGAACACAATCAACTGGTCTTTGGGGCTGGCGGATGGAGCAGTCGGCTGGAAAACCTGCTCCGATGCAAAGGTGAATGGTATAGGGGTGGATGTAGCCACATCGATAGTGGATACACCATTGGGGGGCACAGTGGAAGAAGGAGAGGTGGAAGAAGGAGGCATGGACTAGCGTGGGCGAAGTGGAGATGCATGTCTAGGGTGATAAATACCAACTGGTTGTAATATGGATGGGTCCACCGTGGAAGGGGAAGCGAGTGTGGTGGGGGAATGTGGGGGGGGGCGAGGCCTTTTTTGCAGTGGAGGGATGGGTGAATGTGGATGGGTGGTATATCATGGTCAGATGGGGGAGGGTGGAAACATGGGAAACTGTAACGGAGGTGGTCGAAAGGTTGGGATGGGGTGATGGGATGCAGGATATGGAATAGAAGGGGGAGCTACATGGAAGTGTGGTGTTGGATAGGAGGGGGGGATGGATGGAAGGGGGTAGGGAGGGATGCATGGAAGGGGGCATGTATTCCAGGGGATACAACTGGCATATATGGTGGCTGAAAGCCCGAGGAGGGAGGAATAGTGGCACTGGCAGGAAAAGGTGCTCACACCTGCATACACATTTATAACCTCATAGTTTAATATAGAAAAATATAAATATATATAGACAAGTCATCATTTTTAAAATTAAATTTATGCTTTAATACACAGGATGCCTGCACATGTGGAGATCTGCTGATCCTCGGTGGGGATGGCTGGTCGCTGGAGCCTGTAGACACCTATGCGAACACTACAATTTTTAGATTGAATTTACAAAAATAGTATGAACAATATTAAACACAATGCCAATGAGAATGACAACGATAGTACTTAAAAAACATGACTGCAATTAATTTAGATTCAAGTTAGATGATTACCAAAGACAAACAATTACTTCCTTAATAGCGGTAAAAGTATAGTATCCAATAATAGGGAGTAGATGATCACATAAGCTAATTATTACCTTGTTATAAGAGTTATGTGTGATTGTATTATATGTTTAAATGTTAATCCAAATCTGATATGATTATACCAGCGGTAGAAATATCACCTTAATTTTAGTTTTGGATTGATGTAAGTGTGTTTGTGGTATGCAGGAAATCGAGTAAAGTTGTAGGACAAGATTATGGTATGGATTTAGGCTTGATGGTACGGGGACAACTCATATTTGATATACATTTGCACCAGGTGATATGGTTTGTTTAGGATGGAAGTGTGCCAAGTATACCAATTTGGTAGGGTAGGGTAGGTAGAATTAGGAGATGAAATGGCAAGGTGATTTAGGTGTAAGAAGAGAGTATTGTGGGTCAATTAGTGATTGATTTGTTGATTGATTGTAGTGATTGATTGATTATAGTATCACCATGAATTGGATTAGAGCCCAAATATACTAAGTGAATTAACGTTGTGATTTGGTAGAGTTAATTCGTTTTCTTGGGTTTATCAATCATTTATTCTATTCAAAAACTAGGTTCCACCAACCTACAAATGACATCAATGACTCAAGAATCCACACTAAAACACACAACAATTAGAGCTTTAAATCAATTGCCACAACAACAAAAACAAAGATAAGCATGTAGGGGCAATAAGTGCAAGGGTTATCTTCAACCACAAAGTAAAACAATGTTGAATATGGTTGTCATTGATGACAAGCCATTAATGACAAAGGAGTAAAAATTCCCACCAGCTGTAATGGAAAATGGCCCTAGGCATTGTAGCCACATATGTGGTGGTTTTATGGGATTTGGATATTTATAAAGTTTTTATTGTATTGCTGCAGTCCCTTTGTTCAAGACTTGGTAAAGAACATGGTTGTGGGGATCGTTCCCTTTGACCCACAATGGATTGGGCTTATGATAGGAACAAATGACCCATTCTGTGGTCATTCGTTGAAGATAATGTGGCAAAGAAGATTGACAATTTATGCTTGAAGTGTTGACATGGCAAGAAACCCCCTGCCCAGCTTCTGAAAGAGTTCTTTCCTTGTATCAAGGAATGGTCATTTTGAAGAATTTAGAGATTAGGAATGTTTTGATTTTTGGGGACTCTTCTCTCATCATTGGTCAATTAAGAATGATAGATTTTGGAAATTTCTCTCCCACTTCTATAATCATTAGAGGTATTAATGGTATAGCTACAAAGTTTGAATTTATTGAATCTTTTCATATTCTTTGTTCATGTGATACCAAATTTACATAAACCATGGTGAATGTGATGGTGTAATTGGAAAAATGAGTGTTATAACTCACTTAATTCCTTCATGAAATAAATTAGCAATCACACTTACTGGTATTTATGTGATAAATGACATTGGATGTGGTCGAGGAAATCACTTTTAGGAAATCACTTTTAAGTCCTCCTCATTCAAGTAATCAATGTACACTTGATCTTGGATGATTCTATAGTGGGAGTTTTAATTTGGTTCAGATGGAAAGTATTGGAGCGTGTAGGATATCTCTCACTATTAATGCCAAGAAACTTCATAATATGGTAAGTTGGGTTGAGCCAAAATTTGGTTTTGGGTTACTTCATAATTTGTGGGGGTGGTGGTGAATGTTGTTGGGTAGTGAAGAGGATGGGAATACTTTTGTTTCGTGTGTTTCTTTGTTAAGAATTGGACTATGACATGATTATTTTAATTGGAAATGTTGGTTTGTGGATGGAAACTTGAACTCTTGCTTTTAGGAAATCCTTTTTTGGTTTATTATCTAGGTGATCTCAATGGATACTTAGGCAATTTCTTTGCATTTAGGTTATTTCTCCAAGCACCCTTTCTCTTGTACTTTAGGTTGGTACTATGGAAGAAAACAACCAAAATGATGAGTGTGTTCATTGTGGATTTACATCCTGAGGTGCTTATCACCACAGATGAACACCTTACAAGACGTAATTTTGCATATTAATCAAAGTATATGTAGTCATCATGAAGACCAATTGGATAGGATTTTGGATATGGAAAAGAGAATGGAAGCACATAGTGAAAGGTTAGAGAAGTTGGCTACATATTTAGAAATGCCTCGTAACATTACACCCTATAGTTTCCATAGGTTCAATGAATGGTATTCGTCCAAAAGACTTTGCAGTTCAACGGGATTTTGGTGATTATGAAGACATAGAATAAGCACAGGTAGCATCATAAATGAAAGAAGTTGAAAATGGAGAAGCAAAGGATGCCTAAAGTGAACATGAACACATGTCTAGTTTTCTTAGGTTTTCATATTTTATAAGGTTTCATATTTGTTTGGTTGGATTATATGAATTTATAGCTCTCAAATAATTTAGACAATATGATAAACACAACTGTAAAATCTGATGATAATATGATAGACATGTTTTGTGAGAATTATTCATTATGATTTTAGTTTTAAACGATGATAATATAAAAATGGTTACTCAGTTCTAATTAATTTGTAATTACTGAACGCAAATTACTCATAACTGGATCTAATTATTCAAAGTAAAGAAGTTACATGTGTGTATGGTGCCGCAATCTCCTTTGCTGCTACCATGGCTCGGTCTAGGTCAAAGGAACCAATGTCCTCCCACCTGGAGGATGGAGACTCAGCCTTGAATAACTGTACATTAAAACAAATAAAGTCAACAATGTGTAATTCAAAGTTAAATATATTAAAAAATACGATATCAAATAAAATACAATAAATACTTGAACATTAAATAAAACAATAGCTAACCTGGTCCATGTAGCTCTCCATGGCATGTTGCTATGTAGGACCATGGCAAGAATGACCACAGTGAGAACAAAGATGTGCCATTTTTCGAGTCGAACTAGATGGCCCTGCCTGGGTTCCACCTATACCTGGCATGTCTCGGCCACCACCCATAGACCGTGCAGCTATGTGTGTCTCATCATTTTCCTCCCGACTCTGTGAAGACATAGCCATAAATGTGGTATGTCTAAGCAAATGACGTGTGGCATGTCTAACCGAGTCACCAATCTCATCTAGGCCACTACCAAACCTAGGTGGTTGAGGAGGGGGATTTGGCTCTCTCCTGGGTGCAGGAGGTCCTCTGAGTGGGTTGCGGCAGGCCTGAGGTCGCTCTTGGATAGAGCCAAGACCAACACCCTGAAACTCAATGATGTAAAAATAATTGACATGGTATCCTAGCTCAAACTTAGCCCACAATTTCCTAAGAAAATACTGTGGGACCTCCAAATTATTGCATGGGGGCCTGTCAAACACCATAAACCATCCCTTTCTCCAGTTATCTCTCCATGGCTGGTAAATACACCAGTCCATGCAAACCCATCTCTTCCTCACATCTAGAGGTTGTCTTATTCTGGGATCTATGAATTTGCTATACAATTGTGCTTTTGTGACGTTGATGTATTTAATTTGTTCTTTGGATATCCCAGTGGAATAGTGCTCCCTCATTCGAGCCCTGTATTGGATCATATTTGTGATCTCACTATGGGTAATGTTGATGGATTCAATGATGTTTTGCAATGATGTAGCCAGGGAAACCCGAGAGGGTTCTTTGGTGCTCTTCAATTCATCACTTAATACCCTTAATTTGTTTAAACCTTGATGTAATTCATCCACGAGGTTTTCAGATGGTTCATCACCGGGTTCATTATTCGTTCCAATGTTGATGTTATCTTCTAATCGTTCAGTGTCATTGGTTTCCTCTGATAGTTGTGGTGTGTTTGCAATTTTGTTAGGTGTACTTAATCTACAATAACAATTTTTTGGTTTTCTAATTGATTGTAATTGTTTTTTTTTAATTTAAAATTGTAATGGAGAAAACAAAAAAAACAACAAAAAATTTATTGGTTGAGCATCTACCTGGAGGAAATAGCGGAAACATAATGGAGGTTCAATTTGATGCTGAGTAGGAGGTTGTTGGGTACTCCAACATGCACTCGCAAGGTCTCTATTTCGCTACTCCACACTCTCAGGTTTGTTATTGTGATAAAAAACCCGCAATCTGTTTTTTTTTAATAAAAAACACAAGTGCGCGCATGTGTTAATGACGTGTGCGCACATATGTTTGCGTACGTGTTAATAACAAGTGCACGCATATTTTGTCCACATCAACTCACCAACGTGGGAGATTGGCATTGCCGAAGCAGGGGCGCGTATGTGTGTTTGAATGCGCGTGCGAGCCCCTGTTTTTTTCTGCCCATGTGCTTCCATTGCAACCTTTTTGGGTACCAGCTTCGTGCGGGTACCCTAGTCTTATTTGATAAATTATTCAAATCCACGCATTAGTTAAATATGTAGTGCAAATTCCTACCAACTTATTACTTTATCCATTATTATTCTAAGGATAATTGTTTAAGTTTCGAAAATGTGCAAAGATAATTGTTATAACCATATAACTCTTGAGATATCCATTATTATTCTAAGGACAATTGTTTAAGTTTCGAAAATGTGCAAAGATAATTGTTATAACCATATAACTCTTGAGCACTGCATCTAGTATATTATTTATTTCTTCAAGGCATTTAGGGTTTTTTTAAAACAATTGTATGTATCCATTCATGGTTTGATTTTATAATAGGTTTCCTCTTGATATTTCTCTTATAAGATAATATTAATTACTTTATTCTTTTTTTTTACAATAGATATTTTAAAGTTCCAAATTTGAGATACTTCTTAATTGTACATGTCACTAACATATTCATTTTTGGTAGATCTTGAATATTTGTGAGATAATGATATGCTCCTAGAAGTAAGTTTCAGTTAACTTTATTTAGTTTAATCAGTCTTATTTGGTAAACTAGTCAAATCCATGCATTAGTCAAATCTGTAGTGAGAATGCCTACCAACTTATTGCTTTCTCCATTCTTCTTCTAAGGATAATTGTTTAAGTTTGGAAAATGTGCAAAGATAATTGTTATCACCATATCACTCTTGAGCACTGCATCTAGTATATTATTTATTTCTTCAAGGCATTTAGGTTTTTTTTAAACCTTTGTATGTATCCATCCATGGTTTGATTTTATAATATGTTGCCTCTTGATATCTCTCTTATAAGATAATATTATTTACTTAATTCCTTTTTTTCACAATTAGATATTTTAAAGTTCGAAATTTGAAATAATTCTTAATTGTATAGGTCACAATGGCATATTCATTTTTGGTAGATCTTGAAGATTTGTGAGATAATGATATGCTCCTAGAAGTAAGTTTCAGTGAACTTTCTTTAGTTTTATCAGTCTTATTTGATAACCTAGTCAAATCCATGCATTAGTCAAATGTGTAGTGAAAATGCCTACCAACTTATTGCTTTCTCCATTATTATTCTAAGGATAATTGTTACATTTGGAAAATGTGCAAATATAATAGTATTTGAAGTTTTTAAAGGTGCTCCTATTGAGCTATGTATTTATATGATGAAGAGAATAACTAGGTAGGGGAGGAGGTTGAGAATGTTGATGATGATATGGATTCTATGTAAACTCTTAACTGTGATTATTTGGATAGTGTTTCCAAGATACAAAATATACAACTCAATATCATGTAGGTATTTATACAACTATGAATTAGAAGAAAAGGTTTCCACAAGATGTTTAATAGATATAATTTTATTAATGATCATCGAATGTTATGTTGTTAGTGGTTTTACTTGTGGATATGGTGTTAATGTGACTAGCTTTTAGGATTTGTTGAGAGAAAATCTTGTGAGAGTCTCACTATAGTATTTTCATATAGTGAGACTCTCAATTGACCCTATTTGAGATATGACTCCCTAGGTATAGATTTTGATCTACAAGGCAATTTGTATGTCTTCACTAGGATCTCCTTTTGGAATGGATTGAGGAATTTTATTTCTATCTCTTCTCTCTTGTTAAATAATTCTATAGGAGATAATCCCCTCTCTATTTGGTGCACTTTCCATACATTTCCTCCTCTGTTAGGAAAATCACCAAATTCACTTGTGTTACTACAAAATCCGTGTAGTTGTTTGTAGGTGGAAAAAATAGTTTTTCAATTTCATAATATTACTTTTGATCACACAACTTATTGCATTTATTTTTAATTACCAAATAGGGTGGACATACCTAACTTTTCATTTCATTTATGGTGCCATAGTTCAGTTGGAATATGTTGTCCAAATCCTTTATTGGTTTTGTCATACTCCAGCCATCGTTGTTGCTTATTACATCACAAGTTTTAATAATTTGAATTTCTATGGTATTAGATCAATGGAAGAGCACTTGCCTTATAGGAAAGAGGTTGGTGGTTTGATTCCTTCGTGCCCTATCGACATAAATCAATGACTAATTAAATGACCAATTAATGGAAATGGATGACTAAATAAATGACTAATTAACAACAATCATTGAATAAATAAATGACCATTGAACAACAATAAATGAATAAATAAATTACCAGTTAACTACACTTAATGACTATCTAAATGACCAGTTAACCAAAATCAATGACTAAATAAATGACTAGTTAACAACAATCAATGACTAAATAAATGACTAGTTAACAACAAACAATGACTAAACAAACGACAATTAATGACCAAATAGAAACAATTAATGACTAAATATATTACCAACTCATGAATAAATTCAAGCAATTGGTGACTAAGTGATAAATAACCATTTTGGTTGGGTGGTAAGTGACTGCTAATTTATGACCAACGGTCATGTGACAAAATTTAGTCATTTATCACCCATTTTTAGTTATTTTTTAAGTCACTTATCACCCATTTTGTACTAGTGAGCATATGGTTAAGATTAGGTATAGTTTAAAAACAACATAAGACAGACATAAAAGTCATGCAGACAAAAGTAGAACAACAAGAGAATTAAGAATTGGTGATCATGTGTATCTAAAATTCATGCCAAAGAAAAGTTCCCTAAAGCTTGGGATATGTCCTAAGCTAGCACCCAAATATTGTGGGCCATTTGACATATTATCTAGGATTGGGCTTGTTGCATATGATTTTGCATTGCCTTCCTACATAAAAGTGCAGAATGTTTTTCATGTGTCTTATTAAAAAATTATGCACATGAACCTAACCACATTATTGATTGGGACTTGATTTATGTGGATTTGAAATGAGATATATCAGTGCCACTAGTGTGTATCTTGGATAAGAAAGTCTACACATCGCTCTAAAATAGAGCCATTGGGCAGGTAAAGGTCTAGTGGACCCATAAGTTAAAGGGTGGGGGGATGCAACACCCCATTTTTTTACCACAATATGTAAATATTGATGAAATGGATAGAAGATGGATATGAATGGTCCAACATGACTGGATTATGTAATTATATACATTTTCACTTTTTAATATTGCATCCATGACTACTACAAACTAAAGGACGAAGAAGAGATGGGGGACTAGGTGAAAATGCAAAGTTGGGAAACACTTTTATGACAACGGTGTGAAAAAAAAACTAGTCTGCATAGATGATCACGTGAAAAAAAGTCAACCTCAAACTCTAGGCCGAGAGTTTGAACCAATCACCGCGCTATATTTTAAAAAACCTTTTGGATGAGAGTTTGAACTAAACTCTCAGCCGAGAGTTTGGAAGATATTTTTTCGGCCGATAGTTCATGGTCAACAAAACCTGCGAAAATATCTGGCATCTTTGTGGAACGTGCAACTTCAGCAAGCCCAAACCCCTACAAATTTTAAATATTATTTGTCGAACTTGGTAGCAATGGATTCATCTCTAAATCTAGTTTCTAATGATATAATAATAATTTTAATAATTTTTTTCTAAACCTTATCCCTTAAGAATTTTATTACTCTCAAAATCACATGAAATGAAAATTCAATATCATAACAAAGACAACACCAAAAAATTTGAAATATTCAGAGAGATATTCCTTGCCCCATCCTCTTCAAAAGTGTACTTTTAGTTTTTCAATAAGAGTCACACTAAAAAGAAAATTGAAGCTTACCACATGTTATTTTGATAAATAATAAAAAATAGTTCTCAAGTCCGAAAAAACTCAAAATATAGTCCATACACAAGTGCATTGTGTGTATATTATGATCATACATTGTTTTAACTAAAATGAATAACCATCTCTCAAAAAAATAGTGCTCACGCTGGTCACTCATTATCCATACCTAAAATTTTCAAGTATATGCCATTGGTGAGCACCAAATTTGTCCCACGATATGTTCATAAAAAAATTTAAAAAAATACGAGTAGAAATCTAATTCAATTCTCTAAAACATTTGTGTTTACTTCAAGTTGAAATTCCTAAGGGAGATATGGGTTTGAAGAGGTCGAAGTTGAAAAACATAAAATTTAGCAGTTTTGTTTGTCAAAAACAAGCCAAAAGTGTTACCCAACTTCGTTTTTTCACCCGACTATAATTCCACAAGAGGGAGAGTGGGAAGGGGGTTAAAATGCAGATGACCCTATTGACTTATGAGTTAATTCATTATCCTTATATTCATTTTTATCCAATTTTTATTAATCCCTCTTTATAAAAGTTCATTAACCATAATCTTGGGATTATAGGGGGAAAATATGTCAAATCCCATGTATGCCATTTGTATAGTTCCTATCATCTTGGCATGCCACTTGGCTAGTTCTCAACATGCATATAATTATTGAGAACTAACCCATTCTTCCATCATTCCATCATTATTGAGCTATCAGCCATTGTTAGATCTAAACCACCTTCACCCATACTGTAGTTTTGGACATAGATCAAGAACGGTTAAGTTCCTTGGAGTCCCAAAACAGAGATTTCCTGGTCGGCTTGTGCTGGATCCTTGGAAGGGAATTAGGGTAACATACCCAAGGGACTATTAACTCATAGAAGGGATCCCGAGAGACTATTAAATCATAGAAAGGATTCCCATTCCTTGGGTTGTGTAGGATGATGGGGAAGGAGTGTTAGTGGATTGGGATATATATAGCTACATGAATCGGTACCTTCTTGTGGTTTAATAGGAAAACTCATATACAAAAAATGAAGAACATCAATAAGCAGATGATGAATTTTCTGAAAGCGATGCTTCTGAAGATAAAGAAGATTCATAAATTGAAGGGGTTTTAGTTCTTGAAGTAGAACTAATTAGTGCCCTAGATGACATGACGAAAGAAAGAAAGAAGACCGAGATGCTCATGGAACACTTGTAGAAGTATCAGTAAGAGAATATAGTGCTAGTTAAAGTTGCTAAGAAGACTGAAGAAACATTATCAACTCAACTAAAAGAGAAGGATGAAGCATGTAAAAGAAAGGAAAATTCTTGTCAAGCACAAGAAGTTGAAATTGGCTCCTTAAAGAAAGAATTGAAGAGGTTGAGTTTGGAAAACATGGAAATTGAAGAACTTATAAATGAGAATTAGTTACTAAAAAGTCAGCTGCAAAAATATCATGAGGATGATTAGAATTTGAAAGGAAAAATGGAAGAGAGTATTAAAGAATCTAAAAGGACCATTGATGGTCTAGAAAGTCAGATAGAAGAGGCCAAGAAAGTTGAAGAATACCTAACAAGTAAACTTTAAGAGAAGAACGAAATTTTTCAAAAGCAAGAACTTGAGATCCTTTCTCTAAAGGAAGATTTGGACAAGGTAGTTGCTTAGTTGAAGAAAAATTCAAGGTTCGAGAAGAACATTGAAGAAAGTGAAATCTCTAGGATACCAGAAAGGCCAAGAGTTATGGAGATATTGTCATAAGGAATTCATAGTCAAGTAAATTTATCCTCTGCAAAGTGGAAAATGATTAGCAAAGAAAGTCACAAAAGAGCCAACATATTCACATGGGGATAAAGTGAACAAAGTTGCTTCACCCCTTTTGTCATTTGTGTTAAAGGGAGAGAGAGAGTTGAAGTTGTTTCCATGAATGAAAAAGGGGGAGATTGTTGGAAGAAGTTGTCATTGATGTCAAAAGGGTGAAGAGATTCATGGTGTTTCCATTGGTTTCAAGGTGATAATGATGATGTGGTTGTAGTAGATATAGATTGTTTAGGAATGTTTTATGAAGCTTTGAATCCCATAGAGAAGAGCCTAATCAACCTAAGGAAGCCCTTGAAGAAGAATCCTTGTTACAAGTGTACATTATTCCAAAGCAATCCCATTATGGTGTAGCAGTAGCGCATGGCCCTCACGGGAATACACTCTGAGTTGTACACAAGTGGGACAAATCCATTAAAGAAGTCCCTAATGATCATGATCATGTGGAATGTAAACGAGTCCCTAATGTGTCCCGAAGAAATGTGAAGAATTTCCTAAAGAAATGATGTAGGGTTACATGACCATGATAATGGGTCGCATGACCATTATGGTGGGTCACATTACCATGATGATAAAAAGTGTAAGGAAGTTCCTAAAGGTTTCCCTAAGCAATGCAGATAAGAAATGTGAATAAATTTCTAAAATAGTGGTGTTGGGTCTAGAAGACCATGTGGTTGGCTTCACATAACCCATGTTGGAGAAGGCCCTAGAGAGCCTCTAAGGTTGGTGCAAATCATATTGGCATGAAGTGTGAAAGATATCCCAAAATCATGATGATGGGTCCACATAAACCTGAAAGTAGTGGTGATTGTGTCCACATGACCAGAAGGATTGGTCCATATGACCATGAAAAGTATCCCCTGAAGTAATAAGGATTGGTACACAAGACAATATTGAAATAAAAAGTGAAGAAACCTTGAAACAATGGTGTTTGGTCCACTTTCCCATGAATTTGGGGTTACATGACCCATGGTGGAGAAGTCTCTAAAGAGTCCTCAAAGTTGGTCTGAAACAAGTTGGTATGAAGCTTGAAGTATCCCCAAAATAATGATGCTTGGTCCACAATAAGTTATACAACTTGACGAGAACCCGACATTGTTCTCATTTTTTTGGAGGACAACCTTAATAGCTATTTTTAGCTCTGTTTCAAAAAGTGTGTATACTGGTAGAACCATTTTTCATTTTGAGCCATTGTTTTGCAATTTTGAATCTTCTTGGTTATAAAAAAATTACAAATTTTATTTACAAATGTGTTTTTTCAAATTTAACAAAAAAAATACAATTAGAAGATAGTTATAATGAAAAAATATGTACATTTTGGAATTTTTTTCACATTTAGAAGCTAGCTATAATGAAAAATATATACATTTTAGAAGTTTTTATTTAAACTTTCCTTTTAAATAACTCATTTTTATGGACAATTTTTTTTTAATGAGAAAATAAAGACATTGCAAACCATTTTTGGCATACTTTTATATATTTTATGTATAAAAATAATACTATTTAACATTATTTTTCATAAAGCGATGATTAAAATATACTCAAGAAAAAGTGTACCATATATTTCTAAATAACATATTAAAAATGTAATATTATTTTTAAAATAAAATCTTAAAGTCAAAACATTACAAAAATATCTTATCAAAGATTTGTCAAATTTAACATTTTCCTCAATAACATTAAACTAATAAAAAATATTATTAGATAAAAATTTCCATCAAAATTCTGGAGGTTGGTTCTCTTCCTAAACCTCAATGTGCTATATCATGAAGAAACACCCTTATCAACTCCAAAATATATAACCAAATTGAAACTTCTAAATCAATTTTAATAAATTAATAACAAATATACTTTAAAAAAATTAAATATTTATAATAAACTTTAGAAATCAAAATTAAATATTAAAAAAAACAACTAAAAATATGTATTAAAAAATTAAAATACATAAACCATTTAATAAAATAATAATAATAGTAAACAAATATTAAAAAATAATAATAGCAACAACAATTAAAAAAATAAAATAACAAATAACAAAACCAATCATGTAACCAAACAAATATTAGAAAAAACAAATAATAATAAAACATAACATAACCAAAAAAATAAAGAAAAACATAAAAAAACATAACATAATAATAAAACCTAACATAAAAAATAATAATTAAAAAAAAGACATAACAAAACTTAATAATAATACATTATCAGGAGGAGGCCTTGGAGGGCGAGGAGCGTTTTTTAATTTGGGAAGAATTCTTGGGTTCTTCTAGTGAGGATATGGGAGTATTATATTTTTTATTAAGTTTAGAATTTGTAAGTGTAACAATTTTCAAGTAGTAAATTTTTGGGTTTTTGAAGAGAGTTTTATATCGTAAAATCTTTTGGGTTTTTGAAGAGAGTTTTATATCGTGATATTTTGTAAAATCTTTCCTAAACTATATAAAAGTAATTTGTAGTTGCTATGTCGTTATAACATGAACATAGTTATATTGTTTGATTCAGTTTTTAATATCGATGATATGTATTTTTCAGCTGAAAAAAAAATACATTCACATAAAAAATTTAAAAAAGATTAAGAGAACTTTGAAAGAGAACGCAATTATGGGAATCGCACCATCCCTTAATCTCCCCTCCGGCTCCCCCTTTCAAAGCACCCTCAATCTCTCTTAAATCCGTGAGGTGAATGTATTATTATTATTAAGTTTGGTTATTTTGTATGTTATGTTTTTAATTGTATTTTTTAATGTTATGGTTTATTATTATGTTATTTTTTTTTAAATTGGTAGTTTTCTTTTTTAAATTATTGTTTTCATAAAGTTTGTTATTATGTTTTTATTTTTATAAGTTTCTTTAATTATTATTAATTTTTTTTAATAAGTTTTTTAATTATAGATTTTTAAATATCAGTTTTTTATATAGTTTTGTTTTGGTTATAAGGTTTAGTGTAAATTTGTTAAAAGAAATTAAGTATATTTCGATTTTTTCATTAAATTGTATTTTAGAAAAAAATAATAAACTATATCAAGATTAATTTATCTTTTTATTTATATTTATTTTTTATATGGTTGAGTTGTTTAGTTTTTTAATATTTGTTTTTAAATTTGTTTTCTTTTTATATGTTTTGTTTTGTAGTTTTTTAAAATTTTGTTTTTTAATGTTTTATTTTGGTTTTTCAAATTTGGTGTATTTATTTTTTAAATTTAAGTATATTTTAATTTTTTAAATCTAACTATATCTTAATATTTTCTATTTTCTATTTTTTTTTCATATAATTGTTTTTAATGTGTTTATATAATTGTTTTTTTGCATTTTTGCTTTATTTTAATTTATTTTTAGGAATTTTGTTGTAACGATTTTTGTTGCTAGGGTTATAGTTTGAAACAAGGTCTAATTTTAATCTCTCAGGAAATAAAGGTGATTCTGGGAGCATCACTTTTTGATTGGGGGGAGTGATTTTGAGTTTTGATTGTAATCACAATGATTGGGATTTTTTTTAATATGTTTTGTTTTGTAGTTTTTTAAAATTTTGTTTTTTAATGTTTTATTTTGGTTTTTCAAATTTGGTGTATTTATTTTTTAAATTTAAGTATATTTTAATTTTTTAAATCTAACTATATCTTAATATTTTCTATTTTCTATTTTTTTGGTTATATAATTGTTTTTAATGTGTTTATATAATTGTTTTTTTGCATTTTTGCTTTATTTTAATTTATTTTTAGGAATTTTGTTGTAACGATCTTTGTTGTTAGGGTTATAGTTTGAAACAAGGTTTAATTTTAACCTCTCAGGAAATAAAGGAGATTCTGGGAGCATCACTTTTTGATTGGGGGGAGTGATTTTGAGTTTTGATTGTAATCACAACGATTGGGATTTTAAAATAGTTGTAAATTTAGCTTCGAAAAAGAAGGTGTTACCAGTAGCACCACTTTTCAAATGGAGGTTTTTTTTTTAATGCAAAAATATGATTTTCTATGGCTACAGTTCTCGTTTTGAGTATAAAGTTCTTTTCAAGTTGTATAACTTGTTCCACATGACTCCAGAAGTTGTGGTACGTTGGACCATTGGACCACATGAAGTGGCAAGGATCCTCACAAGAAATAATAATGTATCCATCAAGTATGATGATGTGGACAATCCCTAAGGCCCCTTTGAGAAGATATTGAGTGACATTGAAGTTTTGGCATGAATTGTCATGATGGATCCTTGAAGTGGGGTACTAACCCTTGAGACCCCCTTAAAATATGGAGATCCACAAATTAAGGATGAGTTTAACGAGACCCTAAAAGAGGTTACAAGGCATGATGAAGAGTATAAATAGAAGATAAAACATTTCATTTGATTATCCATCAAGTCTCTCTTTGGTATTTCACATCTCTTGGAGAAAAGTTTGAAAGTTTGTAGAGGAGAAATTTTTGGGTATCTTTGAGGATTGAGGAGATTCACTAAAATTGACATAACTTTCTCATACGATATCAGAATTATGAAATTTGTGGCTCGTTGGAAAGATTAGTGGAAGGGAGATGTGATGAAATGCTATAGAGTTTCTTTTGGTTTATCTATTGTTTCTTCATATTGTGATCTTGGCAAAGGTGTGGTTCATGCTTGTTGGTTTCTCTTGTGATGGCACATGTCTCTCATGGATAGAGTTCATCTTTGATCATGGTATGTGAGCTTCTCTCTTGTTATATATATTTGAAGTCATTGAATATGTTATGGAGGCTATGATGATGGTTATCTTTGGATAGATATTGGTGATTATCTTGGCAATATTATTGGCATATATCTTGGTAATTGTTTGCATAGATCTTGGTGATTTGTTGGTATAGATATTGATGCTATATGGGGATAAATATTGATGTTATATGGGCATAGATATTGATGATATCTTGGCATATTGTATGATGATATTGGCATATATTGATGATTATTTGGGCATGTTGTATGATGATCTTGGCATAAATCCTATCAATTATTTGGAATATTGTATGATGGTCTTGGCATAGATCATAGTGGTTATCTTGGCATATTCCATGGCTATGTTTTGGAATATGGCTCACCTATTGGAAGGTTCAATGATTTGAATATGTATATGATGTAAAAGTTGAGAATGCAAATGAAATCGATGGATGATTGTTTCCAGGAATATATTTGAGGCATGTACAAGTTGATATAATGTGACAGATATAGAGTTAGCATAATGACTGGGTCAGTGTGACAGTGATTGTGGAATTATGACATTGAGAGCGGCATTGTTATAGAGATAGTGATTGTGACAATTTGATATAGGTAGTGATGTAGTGATATAGGTTGACAGAGACAGTGGTACAGGTACAGGTTTACCGAGGAAGTGATATAGGTATAGATTGACAAAGACAGTGAGACAGGTACAGGTTGTGATGGTGATACAATGACAATGGAATATTGATATTCTCATTCATATCAAGGTCGCGGGATAGGGAAAGGATAGGATATTGAAGTCTCCTTCAGGTTGGAGCCTATAAATAAGGGTGTTGGATCCTCCTACTAGCCAGTGTTGGTAAATCAGAGAGTTGGAGCTTCCTTTAGGTTGGTGCCTATAAATCAGGGGGTTGGTGCCTCCTTCCTGTCAATGCTGGAGAATATGGGAAGTTGGTGCTTCCTATGAATGTAATCTTGTTATTATATAAGAAAAACATTCCATGGCTCTCCCGTTTGGGTTTCCACGTTAAATCTCTTGTGCATTGTGTATGGTTTAGGTGATTATGAATGCCATTGTTAATGGTTAATGTTTACATGATATAATTAATGTTTGAAATGGTAAAAAGTGATCAATATTGATTCACCCCCCTCAGTATTTCCAACAATAATTCCACTATAAATATTTAATTTAAACAATGTAAAAACGAAATTGAATATCCAAGGTGTTTTCGGTTAATGATTTAGGTGTGCCATGACCCTAATGGCATTGCAAGGACATTGGGTATTTGACACTGAAGGGGGAAATCCACTACTACATTTTTTACCTATAGGGTGGCTTGTCTTCCACCCCCAAAAGTGACTTTTGGGGTTAGTTTTGAACCCCCCCCCCTTGTAGATACCTACATGGGCAATTTTGAACCCTCCCTAAAATTCTCTCTTAGAAACCTATGGGGGGGATTTTGAACCCCTGAAAAGGCACCGAAGTTAAAAAGTCTAGGATTTTAAGGGAAGTTCTAAAAGAGATCAAAACTGCGTCCAAAAGACACTTTTGGGTTTTGGAGGAATTTTTGAACACCCCCCCATAGATACCTATGGGGGTGATTTTGAGCCCCCCCATAGATACCAATGGGGTAGTTGTGAACCACCCCTAAAAGGATCTCTTACAACCTTATGGGGGTGGTTCTAAACACCCCCGTAAAATCACTCTTACAAACTTATGGGGGCGATTTTGAACCCCCCTCATAGACTCCTACAAAGGTAGTTTAGAACGCCCCTCATAGACTCATTCGGGGATGTTATAAACTCCATCATAGAATCCTTTGGGGGCTGTTATAAACCCCCCTCATAGCGACCTATGAGGTCATTTAGAAACTCCCCTCATAGACTCCTATGGGGGTAGTTATAAACCCCCCTCATAGAATCATACATGGGTAGTTATAAATCCCCCTCATAGTGACCTATGAGGGAAGTTTAAAACCCCTCTCATAGACTCCTATGAGGGTAGTTATAAACCCCCCTCATAGAAACTTATAGAGGCAGTGTGGGACCCCCCTCGTAGCAACATACAAATATGGTTTGGAACCCCCCTCGTAGACATTAATATAAATCATCATAAAAAATATTTTATTAGAAATACCAATATTGCAATATCATTAGGGCACAAAGGAATTGAACCAACAACCTCCTAATTGAGAGGAAGACACTCTTCCATTGATATAACACCCTTTATGAATTGGGGAGAGGAGAAATATTAACATCCATATTGCATCATTTGTAATTATAAGAAAAGAAAATAAGATCCAAAGATAACCATGCTTAAAATCCAATTTTTTTTCCAAACACAATAATAAGCAGAAAAATCTACCTCGTTAGAGATTTGGACTAAGTGCTTGAAGTAAAAATCCAACTTATGGCTCGAATGGTTCAATTTGGAAAAATTGGGTGAAGTTCTTGTAGACATTCCATTTAATAGTAGAATTCTTTTCCTCCTTTTTGGGGAGAAGGTGGGGCAGGGAATCATGTGAGATTGAGTAGGGAGAGAGGAAATCAATCAAAATACCCATTGTCTTAAGAAGCAATCATGGCTCATAGATCCAACAAGGGATTTGACCTGTTTGGATAAGGATGGAAGTATCTCAAAAGAAAAAAAGTGCCAAAAAGGGGTATCTCTCACATCTTGAAGAGGTCGAGTCTACCATATGTCATACTCTATGAAGATAGATTATAACTATGAAGGTTTTCTCTAGATGAAATGGATATACAAGAAACTATACGTGTACAACTGGGAAAATTTTAAGGATCCATACTTATTTAAAAGTGTATAAACCTTGACGAATCTTACCAATTCTTAAAATTTCAACTATAAAAAAATTAGCGATATTTTTCTAAAAATATTTCAAATTCTAAGGATTTTATATAGTTTATATAATAATTTGGAAAATTTTAGAGTGAAAAAAGTTTACCCCATCAAAATTGTGCGAAACATGGCTTCAAAAAATGCAAATTAGCGAATAGTTTTTTTGAAAAAGACATGAAAAAATAGCCCATGGACTAAATTTTGCCCCTAAAATTTTCCTTGGTGTACATTATACTAATGAATGGTCCTTTGCATTGGATACGAAAGTTGGAGTAGTTCATAGAAATTCATAACATGGACAAATAATTTTGAGTAGGTGTGAGATTTGTTGCACTTATCATTATAAGATTTCCATTACCACCAACACTTAACTTGCATAGGGTTTGAATATAATTCCAAGTTCAAATCTATTCTTCAAACATCAATGGTGTAATTTTGTATCACATTTGTTACCTTAACTCAAGTTACAATGCTTCTCACCTAACGAAAAAAAATTTTGGACCACAATTTTGTTGATGTATATGTAACTTCGGAATGTATTTCACCTATGTATATTGTACTCCTATAGAGATGTTATTATTCCTCTATACGGAAGTGTCGTCATTTGTATTGACAAGTGTCGCAAGTGTCGTAACTTGCTGTGATGGGTTATTAGACCACGAAGTGTGGGGTCAGCCCGGATTAATGTAACCATGGGTTATTAGACTCTTCTAGAGAAGTCGGCCTTGCTAGTGTATTAGGCAAGTCGAAAAGTGGCACACTAGTTGAGGAGGAGGAGTAGCTGCTAGGAGAAGACAATCTCTTGTACTTTGGTTGTATCATTGCTCTTTCTATATCTAAGGAAGTTGTGGGGTTTTTCACCTTTATGGTTTTCCCCAGTGAAACTCTGTGTCTCTATTGTCTCATGTGTTTATGTATTTGTAACTTCGGAATGTATTTCCTATATGTATATTGTATTCCTATAGAGATGTTATTATTCCTCTATACGGAAGTATCGTCATTTATATTGTAAGTGTCGTAACTTATACTTGATGGGTTATTAGACCACATTGGTGGGGTCGGCCCTGTATAAGTCATGTGGCTCAAAGGGTTATTAGACCACCCTATTGGGGGTCAGCCTAGTCAGCATTATGTTATGTGGTTAAGTTAAGGCTGACCTAGTAAAGGTTATTAGGCAAGTCAAGTCAAGTATAAATAGAGTGAGGGAGGCACTCTATTTGATCATTCACTTTCTCACTCATACTCTCATTGGAGAGTGGCACACTTATGGAGGATGAGAAGCTGCTTCTAGGAGAAGAATATCTCTTATGCTTGGGTTGTATCATTGCTCTATCTATCTCTGAGGAATTTGTGGGGTTTTCCACCTTTATGGTTTTCCCTAGTGAAACTCTGTGTGTCTATTGTCTCTTGTGTGCTTGCATTATTATGTCCATGATTGATATGCTGTAGATATGTTGTACATGTTTTTCTCTCAGTTAAGATACTAGATTAGATTGAATTAAACTCTGAAAAACTAACATGGTATCAGAGCTAGCCTGAAAGAAGGCATGGTATGGCATTTATGATACTTGTTGCACTTGCGAAGCTAGGGCTTGATATAGCAAAAACCAGTCATCGTAGAACTTTAGCTATAAATCCATTTCTGAGAGGTTTTAGGATCTGAAACTCTTACAAGTCGAAGATAAGATCCCCATGCACCTTGTGTCAAAAGAAAAACTTCTAATTCATTTTACTTTGTGTTGTATGATCTGTACAATATAAGGTTTCTGCCTCTTCTAGATCTCAGTCATAAACAGGTGACCTAGGAAAAAAGGTCACAACTTGGGATAGGAAGCTCCAAATTAAATTTCATTAAAACTGACAAGTAGGGCACGGACTGCAGTTTATCAGGTAAGGTTTTTAGAGGCCGAAGTTGAACTAGTGACATGTGGCACGCCGTACAAGTTCTCTCTCTTGTTTTATCCCATAAACAGGTCACATTGCGACACTTGGCATAACTCTCTCTCTCAAAGAATCCAATTGAGTTCAGACCTGTCGGGTTGGAAAGATGATAGGTCGGGATACCACAAGTCGAAGTTTCAGACCCTGTGGATTCGTAATTTTGGAGTTACACCAGAAACAATCAGGTGCATATTTATGTCAAAACGGAATTAGATTTTGAGCACCTTCATTCATGGCTCCAGGAATTAGGGTTTCAGAGAAAGTTGGTACTTTTGTAATCGGAGACCACGACGGAATGCTACTCATCAAAATCGAAATTTAGAGACCAAGATCAAATTTTTTGGTTGGGTAGAAGGTCGGGCTTGATCAAACCCTAGTTCGGGACATTGATCTGAAAAGTGAAAACTTTGGGCTTCTACAAAAATGGGAATTTTTGAAATCTGTGACCATAGCTAGAAGCTCCTTGAAAAAATCGAAGTTTAGAGCTTTGGATCAAACTATTTGGTTAGGTGAAGCTCCGAGAAACTCTAAAAGGCAATTTTGAGGGGTGAAACTTTACAGTTTTCAAATTCTGAGTATACGAGCTTGACTAGCTCAGAAAGGCGCATCTTTATATCCTTTTCAAAGTTTAAATTTTTAGGGTTTCTTTGAAAAACCCTAATCCAGCTCCAGATCCAGTTTCTGCAAATCAAGTGGATTGGGTTAATCCTAGAAGAGAATGGATTGGTCACCTGCATAAGTGAAGAAGTTCCAGTTTCAGAGGGAGATGAGGCTAAGGCCTTACATAAGAAGTGTTGTTGCAGCAACACCCCCCCCAAAATTTTGCACATATGGGGCCCCTCCTTTATATTTTTTAAAGGCTGCCTTAAACGTTTTTTTTCCCAGCTTTTATCTTTTCTTTTAAACAGAGAGTCTCGCCATGAGAAACTCCAAGGCTTCCAGAAGATTTTGACTCTCAAATACAAGAGCTTTCAATGAAGTTTTTTCTCGAAGTTACGGAGCAATTTGCTAAAACCTCGTAGTGGCGGAAGCCTCTCGCTTAAACGCTCGCAAAAGAACTTAGAAAATCTCACCAAATAAACTGTGGGAGATCTCGGGCTATCCTTCCGAAGTGGCAGAGGCCTATCTCATAAACCGCCCGTCTAAGCCTTCCGAAGTAAAAAACTTGGAAAATTTTCGATTTTTTGTTTCTGCGGAACAGTTCAAGTTCTCCTCCTGAAACGACTCTGCTTCCGAAACGGCGGAGCCCTTCGCTCAAGCCTTCCGCAACCGCGGAAAGATTCCAGTTTTTCTCCCGAAATGGCGGGACTCATTCTCATTGCTTCCCCGAAGAAGACTTAGAACATTTTTTGACCGTTCGCAGAGAGATTGGGGTTTTCTATCCAAAACGGCGGGAACAGTTTGTGAAACCCTTCCGAAACTCGGAAAAGAACTTAGAAGCTTTCATTGAAAATTTGCGGAAACTTTCAAAAAAGTTCCCCGAAATCCCGTGGAGGAATTCACGATTTCCTTCCAAAACTATCGAAAGACTTAGATTTTTCCTTTACGGAGGCTTCCGACTTTCTCTCCCGAAACCACAGAAGCTTTCGGGCTACCCTCCCGAAACGGCGGAAGCCAATCGCTTAAACCGCTCATAAGAGACCTTCGAAATGATTCCGGGAAAATGTGCGGAAGAGTATAAGATTTGCTCCCGAAATGGCGGGAGCCATTCGTCTAAAACGCCCGAAAAGGACTTAGAAAAGTCTTCGTTAAGTAATCGCGGAAGCCGCTGAGGAATTGCTTCCGAAGCGGCGGAACAATTCAAGTTTTCCTTCCGAAACAGTTCTGCTTCCGAAACGGCGGAGCAATTCATCATTTCCTCCCGAAACGGCGGAAACTTTCGCCGTGTCGTCCCGCGGTGGCGGAAGTCGCTTGTTTAAAACTCGTGAAAAGAGCTCGGAAACTTTTCCAAAAGATCACTGATGAACTCGAAGAAGCCGTCCGAAACGTGCGGGAGCCGTCCGTTCACTTTCCCCGGGGCCGCTAAGCATCTAAGTTTCGAAAATTCATGAAGTCTCGGACGTCGCGGAAGGCATTCACCAAAGCCTTCCACAACCGCGGAAGCCTTGTGTGGAAACATTTCCCGAATCCTTCCGAAACGCCGGAACCTTTTCCTCTCCGCTACCGCGGGAGCCCGTTTTCAAAGTTTTGCGCACGATCATTTGGTGCGGAAGAGGTCCACCTTTTCCTCCTGGCATAGCGAAAGCTTCCACTACATCCTCCCGCAACGGCGGGAAAGATTCGCTAGTTTGCCCCGCGAGAGGCGGTCGTACGCAAATCGAGGCGACCCGATTTGACACCGACGTACGATGCATTTAAAACTGGTTTAAAACTCCACCAATCGAATTAACGCCCCACACGTGCCTGGCCCATTTAAATAATCGACGGGGTACGAGCCAACCCATTGTCATTTTGTGTTATAGACAAAGCCATTGGACGCCGCGCGACCATTCCAGCTCGTCTTGCGCAACCACGTTCACGGCCACCTCAGTTAGTGTTTTCGTTGGTGCCAGGTAGGATCTTAACTGTAAATCTGTCCCCCTACACGTCGTATTTTGCTATTGGGTTAGCTTTCTTTTGAAAATGATGGGCATTGGTGGGGTTTTGACAAGCAAAACGCCCGTCATGGGTGATTTTGCCCGTCAAATACAGTTGAATCAAGATCTTCTCGTCTATAAAGTAGAAACAAGATAAACATTGGTGGGTAGACGGTTAAACTTGTTCCATTTTTTGTTGTTTTTCCCGGGCCGCGTGCCTCGTCATCTATGAAAATGCCGAAGCCCCATGGACGTTGCATGTCCCCGGCCGAAAGATTAAGCCATAAAACCCCGGGCCGTTTCGTAAACTACGGTTCTAACGTGACCTCTACCCATTTCAAATCTTAGGACCGGCGCCATGGCCCCTGTTCAAACCCCATGAGCACTTAAGTTACGCCAGCCAGGACCCGAAACTATGGCCGCCCGAACCTTTTCGTCAGTGTGTCTCCGGCGCCATCACCCTCCCTCGAACTAAAACTTCCCATAGAATACCTCGTCCAGTGCCGCAAAAAAATAGCGTTCGGAGCCCTCGCCGGGTCATAACTGCGAAAATGGCTTCCCGTTCCGTCGCAGTGTCTCTCCAACCCGAGTCTCCCCGCCATTAGCCTTTCCAGCCGCAGTGATAACGAAAGACACCTTCTTCCCCAGGGCTGAACCGAAAGCCCATTGCTTCCGCAACTCGCCTATCGATCTGAGAACGAAATGTGTCCGCGACATTGCCCATCACCTCAGGAGAATCCCAAACCCATCCTTTTAAGAGATTCAAATGTTTCAATTTATGTTTCATGTTGAAATAGTGTTTTGCTTCCTAAATATACAACTTCATTGTACTTATCTTATTGATATATTAAAAAACAATGATGCTGTCTGTTAAAACCTCACAGTATGTTGCTCAAAGTGACTTGTATATGGGTGTTATCAGGGATAAGTCAAGATGCCGAAAACCGGTAAGAAGAAGGCGAAGATGACAGAAAAGAAACCTGTCAAACCCCGATATTTCTGAAAAATTTAAAATTTTTATTCATAACAATAAATGTTAACTAGATAGTATTTCTGATTTTGTTTTAATTTAAATAACTAACATAATCTGTTTTAAAGACTCTGTCTTAATTAAAAACTTTGATTTCGGTGATTGTAATTAATGACTGTTTTGTTTCGAACCGCAAGGGAAGAGCTAGTCGTAGTTGACTGGCTTACTTAGCTTATGAGCTAATGCATAAGTTGTCTTCCGTGTCCCAGGTACGCTGGTGAAATAAGGATTGCTGTATATTAAACTTGGTAAGCATCAATGCTCCCTGTACTTTGAACTTAAAAGATCGACATGATATTTCTTATTCAGATAGTATCATCAGGTTTTTGCGAAGATTACATTGTTTCAGTTATAATTATTGTTTTATGAATATGACTCTATATTACTGCTGTAACTATCACTGGAACAATTTGTTTGTATCATAATTATTATCTGCATATAGCGTTTTAGCATCCTGTGACATGTTGTTAATTAAATACCGGTGATTACTGTTTTGTTCATACATTGATAATGTGAGTTGAGAAGGGGGCGCCTCTAGCGTTGTTTCAATATGATCCTATGCGTCGAAGTCCAATGTTCACTTAGAGTTTAACTTATGTTACTGGACGGTGCCTTGATTTTAACTATCTTTACGATGTACACCTGTAGATGAAGCTCTATTTCAACATCTTAATAATAGAGGTTTATTTTTCATATTGTTACTGTTAACAATATAATTGATGGCAATTCTGATGATAGTATATAATGGCAATATATTTATTGTCTTAAAGACTTGGTAACATTTCAAGTATTAAATGATGAGGCATTTTCCTTTGAAGGTTGACTACCTTGGTTCTTATATGAACATAGAAATGTAATATGCACATGGCATTAATCTATGGCTTGGTATTAATTTATATATATATTGATTGGGCAATAATCATAATATTCCATACATTGGCAAACTTTATATTCTATATAGTGTTATGGTTGTATTTATCATACTAGGCCATAGCGAAAACTCTAGGGTTGAAGTTGACCAACATCTTGTGTAAAGTGATATGCTAATGACATTAACCTATGCCCTGGTTTCATTGTAAATGTGCATTAACTTGATTTTGTCATAGTCCTAATGTCTTTCCCTTACCATGGATAAGATTTATAACTAAAATATGTTAAAGTATTATCCACCCTATTAAGTTATGGAATAATCCATATGTGATGTTGACTAACTCTTATTTATATCATTGTAGTGATTATACATTCCCAGTGCTCGGGATTCTCGACGATTCAATTTCAAGGCATGCACTATATGCCAAATGATTATATAACATTTGTTATCTTATACGTTTGACTTATATATGACATGATTTGGAATCGGTGTATAATGATTGGGATTGCAATTTGAACTATATAATCTCGACCCATATTACGTTGATGTATTTGTGTGCTACGTGGTTGCATCTCCTCCATGCGATAGGCGATATATAAGCTGCTATTGAAACCCTACAGGTTATTGTAGTTGCCTTCGGGCTCGGGTCCTAAGGATGAAACCCTCCCTGTCTGAGTTTTGTAATGAAGGCACTGTAACAATGTGCAGAGTGTGGTGTTTATGGCCTTGAGGTTCCATTCGGCAATAGGGTATGTCCTCGACTCTGGGGATAGCGTCTGCTATAGTTTTATTGCTTCGTGGTCTCGTTGCTCTTTATAAGTTTAAGTCCCAGCTATTTACAGTTCGTCACTGTGCTGGTGTGGGTATGAGATAGGGTTTCAGTAATGTCTTTTAGGTTATGAGAGGGTTGATGCCATTGGGCTTTGGGTTTGCTTCTCGACTGATTCAGCTCCAGTTTGAGGTTTCCGTCTGCAAGGTTTGTCTGTCGTGGCCGTCATTGGAAGAGTTTGAGGGTGTTCCTTGCTCTTTCAACCGACGAGGGTGATGGGGTTTCAGTGTCTGCTCCCACCGGTGGCTTCCAGAATATCCACGGCTACATTGCTCAGGTAATAAATAACCTTATTTTCGCAATTTCTGTTTTGCAAGCAGTGTAGATATACAATTATTTAAAACTCTCGGCATAAACAGTGTATTAACATCTTTCAGCATTGAATGTGCAGGTCACGCGGCTCTGAAGGTGTACAGGGTTCTTTCTCCAACGCTGGCTCATCCGGGTAAGCCTGGTTATCCACGGCTGTCTCTTCCTTTGCTGGTTTTGTGATTAGGGTTGTGTCATGGAGGAAAACTCCTGTGTAGTGAGGTTGTTTGACGACTTGATGTTCATGGTTGCAATCATCTGTATAAGTTATTTTGTTTGAATGAAAGGGTTGAAACCTTGTTATGTTTATTGGAGAGCCCTTCACGGCTCAGACTGTATGAGGCCAGGGTTTCTGTTATTGTACTTTGTAATTGCTAAGCGTAGGGTTCCATCCTCGCTGCATAAAATTTATACTTAATATATTACTGGGCCTATCATGGCCGTGTTCATTTTGTGTTTCGTTAAATTATTCGAATGTATTTGAACTGTAAGGATAGATGAATTCTTCGGTACCTGCAATGGATGTTAACTCTGTTATAAATGAAACCCTATAATTGTCTCTCTGCGTTTTTCTTCGTTTTGGAGTAATAAATAAAAGATTGTGGAAGTTTATCCACTATGACTGTAATAGTTAATAGCATAGGGTTATTCTGGCGAATTGGGGGTTTTGTTTTGTGTTCAATGCATAAGTATGATATTGTTAACTCGGTGGTGACTGGGTACGAGTTGTAACAATTTATTTTGAATCTATATAATTATTAAATAAAACTATGAATAGAATAATATATACATAGAACTATGTGTTAAGATGCTGTAGGTTCTGTCTGTCATAAAAAGCATTCTTTTCAATTGTTTTTCAGTCTGTCGAAGGAATAATATAAGGCTACGGCCGTGTAGGGTTTGTGGACTACCTAAGGAAGAACATTTGTACTGAATAAATATTATTACTGTGTAAACTTAAGATGGTTTGTAACAGCCAATGATGGTTGCGTTCATCGACAGTTTCTCTGTTGTGTAATATGTTTGTTTTTGTTTAAAACAACTTTGTTAATTCTATTATAATAAGCATGGCTAATGTATTATAATACTAGGTTGAAGGAGAATAATACTATACAGTTGCTAAGTGTTTATGTTTGACTACTGTGTAGATGATTAAGATTATGTGGAAGCTTGTAAAAATGAAATATTGTTACAGTCACCTCTTTAGTTAATCGATAGCTGTCAAACATGTTCTGAGTATAAACAATATATTAAAATGAGTTTTGTTTATCTGTTAACTAGATATAAGAATGACCTAAAACTAAAGTTGACTGAAATATGCTATACATATATATATGCAGGTATATTACTGGAATATCTATTGTTTAATATTTCTGTCTATTATTGAACCATTAACAGGAATTCTAGAATATGCCTAAACATGGTAATTGTTAACTATAACAGTAACAATTAGGTTCTGTATAAGATAAATACTCTATTTAAATAAAAATAGGAAATCTCTATAACATCTGCGTTTCTGAAATTTATAACAAAAGGGAGTACAGAGACTGATTTACTGAAGTTGAATACAGTCAAAAACATAGTTGTACTAGTCTATCTCATATGAAAATAAATTAAATCAACAACAGGAAGAGTGGCAGAACCTGTAGCTATGGTAGACAATAACAGCAATGGGAGGCTGTTCCTCCCTACCAATTCCTGGAGAGTGCCCAGACAGCACTTCTCAGGACCCCCGAGCTTGCTCTGGTCTAACTGGCCGGAATCTAAGTACGGTCAATAATTCCCTCAGCCAAAACAGCTATACTGGAACCAAGTTACTGCAACTTCCTGCTCAAAACACTTCCTTACTATTTTCCCACTTCCTCAATGGGACTCCTGAATAGCATTCACCTGAATGTATTCTCCCTATAGAACAATTGCTGAACCCCCAGCTCAGTTCATTGAGTAGTATTTAAAAGATTGCCTAGGTCTTAGTTGGGCTAACTGTCATTAATGAGCCACCTGCTCAGATTCCACTTTCTTGGGGAATCATGACCCCAAAATATAGGGAAGTTGCCACCTGCAACTCAGGAAGTGTTTGAGGATGCTGCCACTTGTCTTTTGTCCTTCCACCTAATTCCATCCACCAGTTAGACCAGTAACCTCTTTTAACAGCTCTCCCATGCTGTTGTCTCCATAATTTATTTATTAATAATAATTATTCAGATTTTACATTCCATTTCTGGAGACTCTGCTGAGTCATCCCTTCCTACTTAGCATTTAATTTAACATAATGTTCTCAGGAATATTAAAAATAATTACATTATTTTAATAAAATTGGGGTATGTGACATACACACCCCCTTAAAATGTAACATCGTCCTCGATGTTACTTATTCTTCTTCTTCAGCTACCTGCTGGAATAGATGGGGATATGCTTCCCGCATCTTACTCTCCAGCTCCCAGGTAGATTCTTCAGGACTAAGGTGCTTCCATTGCACCTTCACTTGTCCAATTATCCGGTTCCGTAGAGTAATTTCCCTCCTCCCGAGGATACAATCCGGTTCTACCAGAACTTCCCCTTCTGGTTCTACCTGTACAATGTTCCAATCAATAACATGAGTAGCATCATGAATATACTTTTTCAAAACAGAGATATGAAAAACATTGTGTACTTTTAAATTTGGCGGTAATGCTAACTGATAAGCAACTTGACCAATTCTGGCTAAAATTTCAAATGGACCACAGTAACGTGGTGCTAATTTTGCACAACTTCCTAATCTTAGGGAGCTTTTCTTTGGTCTTACCTTGATGAACACATGTTCACCTACCTGGAACTCTTTAGGAGTTCTTTTCAAATCCGCTTGACTCTTTTGCCGATCCTGGGCAATCTTCAAGTTTTCCTGCACTTGTTTCACAATCTGTTCCATTTCTTTCAATAAATCAGGTCCTAACACTAATCTATCTACTGGATTACTCCAAGAGATAGGAGTGTTGCATTTTCGTCCATACAAAACCTCAAAAGGACTAAACTTAGCTGATGATTGATAGCTGTTATTGTATGCAAATTCAGCTAAGTGTAAATAATCCTCCCACTTACCTGGTTGATCTTTAACATACATCCTTAACAGATCTTCTAATATTTGATTAACTCTTTCCGTTTGTCCGTTAGTCTGAGGATGGAAAGAGGTGCTGAAATTTAAAGTGGTGTTTAATCCTTTGAACAAGGATCTCCAAAAATTTCCTGTAAATTTAGGATCCCTGTCTGATATAATAACCTTTGGAATACCGTGTAACCGAAAAATCTGTTTTAGAAAGATATCTGCTATGTTTGCAGCCTTGTATGTGGTTTTAACAGGAATAAAATGTGCTGATTTACTTAATTTGTCTACCACTACCATAATTGAATCATTCTGATGTTGGTTTTTGGGTAAACCCGTAATGAAATCCAGGCTAATTATTTCCCATTTCCAGCTAGGAATAGGTAAAGGTTGCAGCAATCCAGCTGGATGTTGATGTTCTGTTTTTACTTGTTGGCAGTCCAAACACTTCGCTAAATATTCAGCAGTTTCAGATTTCATGTTAGGCCAAAAATATTCTTTTCTCAACATAGTGATAGTCTTTTGATAGCCAGGGTGCCCGGAGTAAGGGGTTTTATGTATTTCGTCTAAAATTAACAGCTTAACTGTAGGTGCATTAGGGATATACAGCCTGTCTTTAAACAGCAAAAATCCGTTTTCATTTAAACTATACCCTTTTAGCAAACTTTCTGTGGGCTGTTCTTGGGCTGTAATTTGTAAATGTTGATAAATTTCGTCTAATTTTATCCCTTCAGCCAGCTGTTCATTTAAATCAGAGGTGTAAGTGCTGCTAGCTGATATAAAATTCAGTTTTGCATTCCTACTCAAGGCATCAGCCACCTTATTCTCCTTCCCTTTTATGTGTTGGATTTCAAAATCGTATTCACTTAGGAATGCCAGCCACCTGGCTTGTCTTGCATTTAGATTTGGCTGGTCTAAAAGGTATTTCAGACCTTTATTATCTGTTAGTAAGGTAAATTTTCTTCCTATTAGGTGGTGTCGCCACATCTTTAAAGCATGAATTACCGCAGCTAATTCTAGGTCATAAGTGGCATAATTCTTTTCATGGATTTTCAGCTTCCTAGATTCGTAAGCAATGACATGTCCTTCTTGAGTCAGCACTCCGCCTAAGCCATCATTACAAGCGTCGGTACAAACTATGAAATCTTTATTTGGGTCCGCTATTCTAAGAATAGGTGCAGTTGTCAATAAAGTCTTAAGTTTCTTGAAACTTTCTTCACATTTCGCATTCCAATCAAACTTCTTGCCTTTCTTCTGCAAAGAAGTGATTGGGTTGGCTATTTTTGAAAAGCCTTCAATAAACCTCCGGTAGTAACCGGTAATTCCCATGAAAGATCTAACGTCCGTCACATCTTTAGGTACTGGCCATTCTTCAATCGCCCGAATCTTTTCGGGATCCACTGAAATCCCTTCCTTAGTGACTACATGTCCTAAGTACTGGATTTCATCTTTGAAGAAGTCACATTTGCTAAATTTCGCAAAAAGTTGTTGTTCTCTTAGTTCTTGTAAAACGATACGTAAGTGTTCCTTGTGCTCCTCCTCGCTCTTAGAATAGACTAAAATGTCGTCGATAAATACAACCACAAATTTATCTAAGTACTTGTGCATTATGTTGTTCATTAAGCACATGAAAACCGCTGGGGCATTAGTAAGTCCAAATGGCATTACGACAAATTCGTAATGTCCATACCTGGTTCTAAAGGCTGTTTTGAAAATGTCTTCTTCTTTAATTCTTACCTGATGATAACCCGATCTTAGATCGATCTTAGAGAATACCGTAGCGCCACGTAGTTGATCAAACAGATCATCAATACGAGGTAACGGATACCTGTTTTTGATCGTCATCTTGTTTAGTTGACGATAATCTATGCAAAGTCGCATAGTTCCGTCCTTCTTTTTAACGAAAATCACTGGTGCTCCCCAAGGGGATACACTGGGTCGGATATAGTTCTTATCTATTAACTCCTTCAACTGAGTTTTCAACTCGTTAAGCTCCAAGATATTCATACGATACGGGGCTTTTGAACTGGGAACAGCACCTGGTACCAGCTCAATGGTAAAGTCAAGCTCTCTCTTGGGAGGCAATTCTGGAATTTCCTCAGGAAAAACGTCAATAAATTCATTGACGACAGGAATGTTCTCTACTGTTTTCTGGTTGTTTTCAAGTTTATCTGTCTCGTCTGTAATAGTTACAGCATAGGTCTTGCATCCTTTCCTGACTGCTCTTTTAAGTTGTAATGCAGAAATTTGCCTAACTACTGTTTTCCTAGGAATACCCCTAACAGTTACAGGCTGTCCATTACTGTTTATACACCTAAAAGTTTTGTCAAAACAGTTTAAAACGACCCTATGTTGTTCCAACCAGTCCATTCCGATAAGTATGTCATATGAGCCAAGTGGTAAAACGTTCAGTTTAACTGTAGTTCTAAAATCAGTCATGTTTAAGATGCATTCTTTTACATAGCAGTTTACTTTCTTCTTAGCCCCAGTAGCTAATTGTACAGACCAAGAATTATCAAACCTTTCAACAGTCAAATTACATTTTTCTACCAGCTGAGGTGAAATATAACTAAGACTAGCACCAGGATCTATTAATATAGTAACTGGGGTTTTGTTAATCATACCTCCTACTTCCACCATGGAAGTTTGGTAGTCAGCCTGGCGGTTTTCCAACGCTGCATTGATTCGGGGCATAGTTCCTGCAAAATCTCCAACTGTCATTTCGTCTTGAACAGTATGAATATTGCTGACTTGTTTCTTTCTGTTTGGGCAGACTGAAGCATAATGTGGCCCATTACATTCCCAGCACTTGACAGGTTCTTTTCGCTCAAAATTTTTGATGTAGTTTCCATGGTTATTAGGAGTCTCTTTGCTGTTTTTGTAATTGTTTGAATGGCTGACAGCTCCATTTTTGTTTCCTTGGAAACTTTTACTATTAAAGTGGTTCCCGTTTTTGCCATTCCTGAAATTTTTATGGGGAACAAATTCCTTTTTCTTGTACTCGATCAGATTGCTGTTCTTTTTGGCTTTCCAACTGGCTATCCCTTCTTTCTTTTTATTCTGTTCGTAACAGAAGTTTGCCTTGCGCATAGCTTCTTCCAGTGTTTTGGGGTTGTCATATTCAATTCTGTCCTTGATATGATAAGGCAGGCAACTAAGAAACCGCTGTATTTTTGGTTTCTCTTCGACAAAATATGGTACATAACGCAACAGACTTAAAAATTTACTGTTTAAGTCCTTCATCGTCATAGATCCGAGTTTTAGTTCATAAAATTCTTTAGCCCTTTCTTCATAATACTGCTCGGACAGGAATTTCTTCTTGAAATACCTTTTAAAGGTACTCCAATTAACTTCTCTTTCTTTGATCCCTTTGACCCTTTTCAGGTCTTGCCACCATATGTCCGCCTTTCCCGAGAGGTTGTAGATGGCCATTCTTGCCTTTAGCTGATTTGAGTAGTTATAGATCTGAAAATATTTTCTCATCCCGGATAACCAAGATTCTGCCTCTTCTCCAGTTTCAGTTTCTCCATTGAAAGTTGGGGGCTTTATCTTCTTAAACTCCCCGGAAATCTCTTCATAAGGCCTGTACTTTTTCCTTCGGTTGTGCATCTCAGCTTCACTGTTGTCACTGCTAGTGTGATAACTGGGTTGTCCCTTTCTTTCTTCAGATGAGGAACTGCTATCAGATTTAGTTGGTTTTGTCCTTTTTGACCCTCTTGGATGATTAACTTCTTCTGAGTCAGCTGGTTTGCTCCTTCCGTCAGTTTGAAATTTTTCTATCAATAGCTGATTTAGCTGTTCCTGAGTCTTTAGAATTCTTTCATTATCCTTCTTAACCGTTTCCATTTCTGTCTTTAATCCTCTTATAGTCTGCATCAGCTCAGTGGTGTGAGCAATTTCTTCTTCTGCCTCTAGTTCTTTTGACATCTGTCTTGTCCCAGCATTGGGAGATTCTTCCTCAGCATATTCTCCCAGTTTTTCCATATCTGTCTGAAATATTCAGAAAAGAGAATTTTTCGGTACTGTACATTAAACCGAAATATATGTTAGTATTTTATAAATAAAACAAAATCTTCTTTTATGATCGCTGTTTGCGGAAGTTTAGTGGAGTCACATCCAGGCCTAGTGTCTGAACCTCGCTCTGATACCACATGTCAAACCCCGATATTTCTGAAAAATTTAAAATTTTTATTCATAACAATAAATGTTAACTAGATAGTATTTCTGATTTTGTTTTAATTTAAATAACTAACATAATCTGTTTTAAAGACTCTGTCTTAATTAAAAACTTTGATTTCGGTGATTGTAATTAATGACTGTTTTGTTTCGAACCGCAAGGGAAGAGCTAGTCGTAGTTGACTGGCTTACTTAGCTTATGAGCTAATGCATAAGTTGTCTTCCGTGTCCCAGGTACGCTGGTGAAATAAGGATTGCTGTATATTAAACTTGGTAAGCATCAATGCTCCCTGTACTTTGAACTTAAAAGATCGACATGATATTTCTTATTCAGATAGTATCATCAGGTTTTTGCGAAGATTACATTGTTTCAGTTATAATTATTGTTTTATGAATATGACTCTATATTACTGCTGTAACTATCACTGGAACAATTTGTTTGTATCATAATTATTATCTGCATATAGCGTTTTAGCATCCTGTGACATGTTGTTAATTAAATACCGGTGATTACTGTTTTGTTCATACATTGATAATGTGAGTTGAGAAGGGGGCGCCTCTAGCGTTGTTTCAATATGATCCTATGCGTCGAAGTCCAATGTTCACTTAGAGTTTAACTTATGTTACTGGACGGTGCCTTGATTTTAACTATCTTTACGATGTACACCTGTAGATGAAGCTCTATTTCAACATCTTAATAATAGAGGTTTATTTTTCATATTGTTACTGTTAACAATATAATTGATGGCAATTCTGATGATAGTATATAATGGCAATATATTTATTGTCTTAAAGACTTGGTAACATTTCAAGTATTAAATGATGAGGCATTTTCCTTTGAAGGTTGACTACCTTGGTTCTTATATGAACATAGAAATGTAATATGCACATGGCATTAATCTATGGCTTGGTATTAATTTATATATATATTGATTGGGCAATAATCATAATATTCCATACATTGGCAAACTTTATATTCTATATAGTGTTATGGTTGTATTTATCATACTAGGCCATAGCGAAAACTCTAGGGTTGAAGTTGACCAACATCTTGTGTAAAGTGATATGCTAATGACATTAACCTATGCCCTGGTTTCATTGTAAATGTGCATTAACTTGATTTTGTCATAGTCCTAATGTCTTTCCCTTACCATGGATAAGATTTATAACTAAAATATGTTAAAGTATTATCCACCCTATTAAGTTATGGAATAATCCATATGTGATGTTGACTAACTCTTATTTATATCATTGTAGTGATTATACATTCCCAGTGCTCGGGATTCTCGACGATTCAATTTCAAGGCATGCACTATATGCCAAATGATTATATAACATTTGTTATCTTATACGTTTGACTTATATATGACATGATTTGGAATCGGTGTATAATGATTGGGATTGCAATTTGAACTATATAATCTCGACCCATATTACGTTGATGTATTTGTGTGCTACGTGGTTGCATCTCCTCCATGCGATAGGCGATATATAAGCTGCTATTGAAACCCTACAGGTTATTGTAGTTGCCTTCGGGCTCGGGTCCTAAGGATGAAACCCTCCCTGTCTGAGTTTTGTAATGAAGGCACTGTAACAATGTGCAGAGTGTGGTGTTTATGGCCTTGAGGTTCCATTCGGCAATAGGGTATGTCCTCGGCTCTGGGGATAGCGTCTGCTATAGTTTTATTGCTTCGTGGTCTCGTTGCTCTTTATAAGTTTAAGTCCCAGCTATTTACAGT